>JAAEAF010000045.1:0-256955 GCA_011037195.1 Triatoma infestans
ACTACTATTTATCGACTCGAAAAAGCTTATGATTCCGTGCCTAGGAAACGTTTATGGTATGCGCTAAAGCTGGCTAGAATAGAAGAACCATTGATTTCTGCTATTCGCGAAATATACAAGGGGAACATGCTTCAGGTAAAAGTAGGTCCCACTCTCTCGAATAAATTCACTTCTTCCAAAGGCTTTCTACAAGGATCTGCTCCTTCACCCAAACTTTATAAAATATACTTAAATGTCGCTCTGACGGAATGGAAAAAGAAATGTTTAAAAATGGGTATTAAAATCAGGAAAGATGTGTAAGCAAGTAATTTATTATTTGCGGACGATCAAGTGATCTTGGCCGAAGATAAAGAGAACATCCAGAAAATTAAAGGAAGAGTATGGAAAGTGGAGTCTAAAGATAAATATGGAAAAAACAGAGCACCTAGCCACATCAGAAGGGGACCAAGTAATAGTAGATGATGAACAAATTACAACAGTCAACTATTTTAAGTACCTGGGATCAATAATAGATGATAGTGGCACCTGTGTTAATGACGTTCTGAAAGAATTGGACAGGCAAGGAAAGTCACAGCCAAGTTCTGTGGAGTACCGAAATCCTTCCTAGTACGAAAAAACATATTTCTAAGGCAATATTCCAAGCTATAGCAACATGCGGGGCTCAGGCGTGTACCATAACAAAGCAGTACAGAGAGAAACTGCTAGCAGCCGAAATGGATTTTTAAAGACGGTCTGCTAGAAAATCGAGGAAGGAAAAAGTGAAGAATTCCGAAATTAGAAAGATTTTAGGAATAAAGGAAAACATTAGAGAAGCAGAGGCTCCAATGGTTTGGTCACGTAAAAAGAATGGATAATGGAAGATTGCCGAAAGAGGTTTTACAATGGGAGGTAAAAGGGAACAGAAAAAGGGGAGACCTAGAAGAAAATGGATGGATTAGGTCAGCGAGAGCATGGCTGGATATGGTGTGACAGAAGAAGACGCCTTGGATCACGAAGAGTGGAAACAAACAATATGGTGCGAGACAGAAATGCTCTGATAAAGCCGAGTAGGGTTGGATAACCACTTCTAGTGAAGAAATAAAAAAAAAATTATACATAAGAAGCTACGATGCAAAATTTAAGCTTAATGCAATTAATATCATCTACCATATGAGATTAATTAAGAATTCAAATTCTCCTTCAAATGCTTATTTATTAAATGTTAAATTGATTTCTTTAGGAACTGAAAGATGCAGATGAATTAATTACATACCATGTCTTGAAAATCGGCAGAAATCTGCCAGAACTGAGTGGGCTATTCTTAGCTAGCATTCTGCTTCTTTTAGGTAAATTGTAAATATACTTCCCCAAAGGTAAATTGTAAATATACTTTCCTAAAAAAATAAAAACCCTTTCGTAATCAATGTTTGTCACATTTATAATTTTTCAATCTAATTATTTTCCAGCTCATTGTCAACCTCGCTGAACAGTTTATCTGGTGTTATTTTTGAAGATTTTGTAAAAACTTTCACCCCGTTTACATTAAATAATGCACAGACTATGTCTGAAATCAATAGTTGTACTGATTGGTTTAATAGTTAGTGGTGGAATTTTTGTTTTGACTTCAACTGATGGAATATTGCAAGTGAACAAATGATAGTAATTAATTTTTTTAATGGAATGATTTAAAAAAAAAACTTTGAAAAATCTTGTAATTTCTTGCAGATGACCACAACAATGTTGTCTAACTGGTGGAATTATTATATTTATTATTTCTTTTGGTCTGTTTATTCGAAATGCTAACACAATGGTAAATTATATTTTATTTAATTGCCTCCATGGCATTGTCAGTAATATTATTAAATTATAAAAATATTTAAATTATTGTTTTCCACTTTCACAACTTGCGATATATTTGCCTATTTATCCACGTATGTATCTAAAAGGTACAATCGTTATCAATTTCAGGGAGCTCTTATAGGAGCATTGTCAGGAATTTCAATAACATTATGGATAACTTAAGGCAATATGTGGGCTATAGCCTCTGGTAAAATGAAATATACAACTAAAACAATCAGTATAGAAGGCTGTGTTGACAATGTAACTCATACATTTATGAAGTAATTTACATCTTTATTCTGAATATTGCCCCAATATTACTTTATCGAAATAATAATAATATATAATAGATATTATATTATTTCAATTTAACGAGAGGATCTCCTTACGATACCACTGTGAGATTTGACGATGATGTCCCTTATCTATACAGAATATCTTTTACTTTATTTACAGCAATTGGAACTATTGTTAGCTTTGGTTTTGGTATTATAATCATTATTTGTACCAAACCTAATACAAATATAGATGAAAAACTCCTAATAACACAAATTCGAAGGAAAACACACGATTATGATTTTGTTTCATCTACAGATATAAGAAATAATGGGTCTATTGAATAAAAATAAGCATTTGCTTTTACTTGGCGTTTTATAAGTCTTTACTTACAACCACTTGAATAAAACATCAGTGTTTACTGAACTCGAAGTGTTTGCTTAATTCTAAATAAAATTTTCAATTTTTTTCCGTAATTACTTAATTCACAAGTATTTACTCATAATTTTCTCAGTGAACTCTTATTTTCGATTGAATAAAGATAAGTAATAACTTTGTAATGCAAGTAATTACTTGTATTTTTTAAGGCTACCTAATATGCAGCATTTAAGTTTTTTACTTAAAATTTCTGGCTTCCCAAACCTACCTATGGCTGACTTTATAAATATACGAAAGTTAAAGAATTAAGAGAGAAAAATGATGAGTGCGGATAATTCTAAAGTTTTGTTGCGTTTTCCAAGTGAAAGTGTTGATTCTGATTCATTTTCTAAGTGATTTTGAAGAAACAAGAGGAGGGGCTCTCAGTTCTCGGCAAAAGATAGAAATATTTCTTCGTTTTTCGAATGATCCAGGATTTCAAACAGGTGTCGCAGAACATTTTTGAGTTTTAAAAATTTGATTGTGGTTGGAATCTAAAAGTTCTTAGAATTCTTTCTACCAGTCCTGCAGATTGATTTTCTTGTTACCAGTAATATTTTGGTCACTTTTTTCGTCACATATGTCTTCATATTATTTAATTTTTTTTAAAGCTGATCTACAGCCACCGAAGATTTTCCCGTATTTTTCACAAATTCATCTCTAATTTCCTTTCAGGCTTTATCCTTTGGCTGTATTATTCCTGGCGTCATGGACTTATTCAGCACCACTGCGCGTCTTTTGATGATATTACCTTTCTACAAGAAGGATTCTTTGGCTCCCACATTTGGTATGCACTTCTTCTTCACTCGATAATGATGTTATAATAATTATTCTCACACGTAAGAAAAGACTAAAATAGACTGAAAGGGAAGTAGTGGGGACTACAGGGCAGCTGGGTTGGAACATGCCATCTAGGCTGGTGAAAAATCCAGTGTTTAATTACAGTATAAGCAAATGTATAAGTAAGTAATTATTTTGTCGATGATTTTTCCAGTATTTACTTTTAAGTAAAAGGTGGCTCTTACTCAATTGAAAACAAGTAATTGCTTATACTTAAAAGTGAATACTTTTTATAAAAGTGAACACTCAATGTATTTGCTTATTTTTAATCAATAGACCCATTATATCAGATATTTAAAATGCGTGCTTTATAAATATATTTTGATTTGACTATCTTTTTACCTTTTTTTTGAATTTTAGCAGTCTAGACTAAAATTACTAACCTGTTCACTCAGTAAAGATTTCATTCTAAACTTTAATCACATCACTTTTACCATTATAGCCCTCTTTATCTCACACATACAGACACTAAATTTCTCTTAGGAGCTCTAAGCTAATCATTGTCTATTGATAAAATATTCTCAAGCAGCCCTTGGTCCAGACTGCTACATGTAGTTATCAAGGAGGATGGAACTGACCTGAGGCGACTACCGCCAACTGAACAGCATAACAGTTCCTGACCACTATGGCCAACCTAACTGGCCAATCAGCTACACGGAAGTAAGATATATTTAACATTCGATATAAATAAGGATTACCATTAGTGGCTGAATAAGGCATAACACTAGCCAACGATAATAACAACCTTTGACCTTTCGAATTTGGCAAATATGACATTCGGTTTGAAAAATGCAGCCCTAGATCTTTCAACGCTACATGGATCATATCTTCAGGGATCTCCCTTCGTATTCGTCGAGATTGATCATATTTTAGTGCCATCATCAGATGATCAGGAACATTGGACTCATTTAGAGTTAATTCCGGGCGTCTTAGTGATCATGGCTTTTTACCCTCAACATCAAATATCTTTATCCTTCAATTTGAATGTTCTATATAGTTTTATATAGTGAAGTATTGGGGTGTGGATGGGGGAGTGAAGTTGTTCGCGTCCAGGGGCTCACGTGCCCCCCCTGGATATCCAATTAAACTTCAACTTCAGTCGCCCGTGCAGCCTTTTTATACTGAGCCGCACGATGTTGAAAAGCCGAATGATCGAAGTTATGGCGTAGGAAATATATACTGAAATATTATTTAAATTTTGTTGGTTGGTACCCCCCCCCCCGGCTTTTTATTATGGCCTTGGTTTAATGTTTCTCCTTGCGTTTGACAACACTTAAAAATGTATAAGTATCGGTTATCAATCAGATAAATTGGCACACATTTTTAATGGTTTATGGCAATATTCGTTTATTGTTACAAAAAGGAACAAGTCACTTGGTATTTTGAGTTTCTGAAATATAATAATTTATTAACTGGCAAGTTTAATTATTGAAACATAGCGAGCTCGCTTACCTTACAATTTAAACTATTGCCCACTCAAATTTACACAATGTCTTTTTTGTTTGTACAACATTTCCAAAAAAAAAACTCTGAAGCACACACACTAGGCAGCCATTTTCTACAAAAGTCTCATTCCCTTTAGGGCATATGCAGTTGTAATCTGACATGAATAATCGATTCTACCATCAATATTCAAGCAGTTATTTATTCGCTGTTAGCTCCCGTTACAGATTTCTTAGCCTGCTGAAAAAACTAAGTATAATTTCATTTGTGATATTCTCGTAGTTTCATATGAGTACAACAGAAGAAAATACATGCTAGCGCTGTGAGTAATGTGTATTTTTAACAAACCTTTTTTCGATACCAAATCCCTGGGTATTTTACTGAATTTACAATTCTAATGCAGTAAGTTTTTTAATAATAGGTGTAAATAATAAAAATCTGGTGTGAAACACTCACACAACTTTCTCTTACTCCAGTTCTCAAAATTATAATTGACAAATTTTATAGTTTGTGTACGAAATTTAAGGAAATTCGTCGAAAACTGAAAAACTGTCCGGTAAAAGCGCTAATTTTACTAATTTTCTTGAAACACGGAATTTTGGCCATCTATTTATTTCTAATTAATTTTGTTTGGTTGATAGAATTGTATAATCAACTATGATAGCATTTTAGAGAAAAACATAACCCCACTCCTCCTCTAAAAGCGCCCTTAAATGAATTTTCCCAGAGAAATGTTACAAATAAAAGTTGTAGATCTTTGTACGTTTAGTATATATACGAAACTTCAAGAAAATCGTCGGAGACATTTTTGATATAATCGCGAAAAAGGAAAAAAAATCATTTTATAAAGTGGTAATGTAAACGCACTTCCGGTTATCCGTTTTTTTTTGAAACTCGGAATTTCCAGAACATATTCAATTCTAATTAAGATTATTTGGATGATAGAATTGTTTAATAAACTGAAATAGCACTTTAGATGAAAACCAAACCCCACCCCTCCCCATAACTGCCCTTAAATGAATTTTCCCAGAGGAACATTTCAAATAAAAGTTGTAGCTCTTTGTATATGTAGTTGATATGAGAATTTTAAAGAAAATCGTCGGAGCCATTTTTGAGAAAAACGCATAAACGTAAAAAAAACAAGTAGTGATACTTCCGGTTGAGCACTTTTGACAGATGACCACTGTCGGATGCCATGGTGATACCTAAACGTTGTATCAAGATTTAACTTTCTAGGGTTTTTCGTTTTTGAGTTATGCTGTTTAAATACATACACACACAAAGACCATTTGCTAAACACCAGTTTTTTGGACACATGGATATTTCCGGTGAAAAATCGATGTCGAATACTTGACACGATTACAGTACCTCCTCTTACTAGGAGTAAGAGAAAGTAATAAGAAAAATAAGTGCTAACTTTTCGCAATTTATTCTTAATCTAAACTGTTTTGTAATCTTGCGAAGGGATCCCTCCCGAGATTTGATTACCTGGTGCTCTATAGATTTAATACAGTATGTTAAAAGCTGATAAATTAACTGGGCCCCCATGAATTTCACCCAATTCGCAAAACTTCCTCTTCTCATCAAATACTCATCTTTTATAGAAATAGCCACTTTAGAATAACTGGTGATTTGAAAAAGCGTGAGCGATGGCCGCTTTATGTCTCATACTTAAGATCCTGGTTCATTTATTGTTCTGAAAAGTGCCGCATAATGTTCTGAGATGTGATAACAAACAGAATCGCTATTCCCAGATAGTTGTTAGCGACAACGTTCCTTGAGGGAGGAATATTTTTCACTTATACTGTATATATATATAAATCATGAAATATTGCAGATATAATTTTTTTATAATTAGACAATTTTCTTATCTTTACTTACTGGAAACTTTTAATTCCTTTTACACCAGGAGACCTGACAACATTTCTAGTGTATAGTCGATTTCGGAAATCTAATACGAATGCACATTTAATATTATAGCAGTTAGGATTCAACAATGGTACATCAAAATCTATTATATACAGGGTGTAACAGCAACCTCTGGCAATATTTCGGGATATGGTTTGTCACTTTATTTGGAACAAAAAATTTCTAATAAACCATGGTCCGATTCGTTCGCCTTCAAAAGTTATTCTCCATTTTGGAAAATTTTCTATTTTCCTACTTTTTCTCATAAAATTGATTATATCTCAAAAAGTTTTTAACATAAATCATATTCAATTACATCTTTGGAAAGAGCATTAAATTTCCTATAAGAAACAGAAGTTTTATTTTAATTGAATTAATAATAAGGTTTTTCAGAGACATAAAACTCAACTCTACAGCGCTTCGACTGTTAAAAACCACTTTTCAATAGTATTTTCTTATAAATTTCTTTAAGGCTAGCCGAACGGTCCGGTTACAGAAAAATATCTACATTTCACCAGCTTTCCAACGATAATAATATCATGGGGTTTCTTTCTTGTTTTCTTAAAGAAAATGCGAAATAAATGTAAAAAAAACACAAAATGAAAATTGAGAGCTGTTACAAAAATATCACAAGATTAATTAATAATCCTGTAATGAACTTTGGAATTGTTATCTCACGATAGAAATTCGTCCAATTCTAATAAACAGAAACATTTAGTCGTGATTTAGCTGGTCATACATTCAAAACGCCGGAGTTCTTTGTCATAGAATAGCGAGATATGGTTTTTATTTGTGGGTTTTGTAACGGCAGCGCGGAAGCTGCCACTGAGTATGCTAGCCGTTGGCCTAACAGGAAACCATATAACCAGCGTATTAAAGACTAGGGGAAACCGGTTCTGTGAGAATAAACTACCGAGGAAACTGATCGTTCTGACCACGTTCTAGTTGCACGGGGATTCTCGCCACTCCAATAGTGCATGTTGGAGTAGTGTAAACGTCGTCTCATCGGTCCATAAAATGTTTTGGGGGAAACGACGATTCTGGGCTGTTTGTTGTAGCAGCCAAATACAGAATTGAGTAAGACAGGCGCAATCACGTTCTAGCAAATACTGTACTTGCTGCATGTGATACAGATATCTACCATCCCGTCGAAGATACCTGTGCACCATCTGATGTGACAAACCTAGCGACAATGGCACTCTGCGTGTGCTAAGGGTAGAATCATCATCAAACACATTCAAGATGCGTTGGCATGAATTTTCGTAAGAACGATCAAGTTTCCTGGTCGTTTATTGTCACAGAACCGGTTTCCCCTAGTCTTTAATACGCTGCTTATATGGTTTCCTGTTAGGCCAACGGCTAGCATACTCAGCGGCAGCTTCCGCGCTGCCGTTAAAATGCCCACAAATAAAAACCATATCTCGCTATTCTATGACAAAGAAATCTGGCATTTTGAATGTATGACCAGCTAAATCACGACTAAATGTTTCAGTTTATTAGAATTAGACGAATTTCTATCGTGAGATAACAATTCCAAAGTTCATTACAGGATTATTAATTAATCTTATGATATTTTTGTAACAGCTCTCAATTTTCATTTTGTGTTTTTTTTACATTTATTTCGCATTTTCTTTAAGAAAACAAGAAAGAAACCCCACGATATTATTATCGTTGGAAAGCTGGTGAAATGTAGATATTTTTTCTGTAACCGGACCGTTCGCTAGCCTTAAAGAAATTTATAAGAAACTACTATTGAAAAGTGGTTTTTAACAGTCGAAGCGCTGTAGAGTTGAGTTTAATGTCTTGAAAAACCTTATAATTAATTCAATTAAAATAAAACTTCTGTTTCTTATAGGAAATTTAATGCTCTTTTCAAAGATGTAATTGAATATGATTTATGTAAAAAACTTTTTGAGATATAATCAATTTTATGAGAAAAAGTAGGAAAATTGAAAATTTTCCAAAATGGAGAATAACTTTTGAAGGCGGACAAATCGGACCATGCTTTATTAGAAATTTTTTGTTCCAAATAAAGTCACAAACCATGTCCCGAAATATTGCCAGAGGTTGCTGTTACACCCTGTATATAATCTAACATTGATATTTACTCCAAAATCTTCTCAGTGCATACTGGCTCCTGGGATCGAATAAATTTAAAACAAGCCCAATATTCCTCTTGAAAGGAAATTCAAATTTACAAAAGCCCCCCCCCCCAATCTTACTATGAGTTTCAAAAATAAATTCAATTTTTTTTTTTAACACTGAATAAAAATCGTTAAATTTTCAAACCATCGCTTTTACCATTTTAATTGTACTGAGTATAATTGTTTTAATTTCTTTCCTTCTTTTTGGCCTTGTTTAAAAAAATAAATTGTGCCTTGATAAGATTGTACCTTATCCAATATTATGTTTTTATTGCGAAACACATAATTATAGCCCATAATTGTAGTAAAAACTTTTAGGAATTCTAAAAATAATCATAGTTTTAGCTGTTTTCCTATTTATATAAGAATCAATACGAAAAAATAGCCATTAAAACTGTGTGTGAATATCGTTCATTAACAATTTTTATGTTACTAGGTCTAATAACTGACTCTTAATTATTCATTTGAGATTTATAATTAAAACTTCCAGAGAACATAGTAATAAACTCATCGATTAGAAAAAGTAAGTACTTTTTGACCTTTGATTTTTCCATCCAAAAAATATTATAAATGGAATTATACTATTTTCTTGTAAGGGGGGGAATTTTCTATTAATATAGATTTGAATTACAAACAGTTCGTAATAATCTATGGTTGGTGAATACGTGTACAAACAAATAAAGAAATGAAAGTTTAGAGGAAGCCTGTCATCTCAGCGCTTCCAGAAAGTCCTAAATAGATATTTTCAGAATGTTTTAAATAAAAATTATAGATATTCTTATTTTTTGTTTAAAGATCATATTTAATTCAAATTTAAAGACATAATTCGAGAACACTGATCCATTATGGTAAAGCACATATACAACGGTAAAGACATTGTCCAGGAACTCCTAAAGTCACCGCTTTCCTAGGAATCCCCATAAATTATTAATCTTCACGAATAAATGTTTTAAGCCACAGTGACTGGGCTAAGTATGTTTGAACTCTGTTCCCAATTCTAAGAAAAATAAAAAAAGTAGTCCGATCTATTTTTGAGAACATTATGAAAAACTGAGGAGGAAAAAATCAGAAAAATAGTGCGTGAATCTTCTGATTTTCTTATTTTGATTAGACACTTCCTGTGCAGATCCCCTTTGGCGAAATCTAAATCAATATCAAGTCAGGATTTTCTGCGAATTTTCCATTTATGAGCTAAAGAATTTCACAAAACTCTGAAAAGCACGCACGACCGCCCACGCCTCCAACAAACACACAGAGAATGAATGAGGGCAATCAAGTTCCAAAAAAAAAAAAAATTTTTTTTTCAGAGGTACCTCAAAAATTATATTTCCGGTGTCAACCCACAATTTCGAAAACTAGTGAGGATCGCTGCACTTTCCCTAAGCTTACTCAGAACATTCCCATTGCATTCATGCCAGATAGTCGGCTTATTTTGCTGATTATCATCAGTGCACTGTACGGATCTTTTATGGATAAATTTAAAGGCACTTGTAAAATACGACTTCATGTAAAATACGAAAAAACACAGAATCGGCTATTTATGATCCAAATAATAAGTTTACTACTGGAGCTATGCTCAGTTTACTGCGCGGAAATGTTTGATATTAAACAAGATTTGGAAGTGGATCATGAAAAGTTTGTAATTTAGACCGATGATAGTATTAGTGCATTATAGAAATTAATTAACATAAATTACAGGGCTAATGTCAATTAAATAGAACATCGTACAAGTATTGTGTAATGGGTTCAGGTGTCTTGGAGAGGAGTGATGATGCGATGAATAGTTGGGAGTTAGTTAGAGATTTTACACCGCGAGCGCGTCCCTATCTAAGTATTTAAACATATATCTATTTAACATCATATAGTTGTGCATTCTAGTTACAATTTAAATCATTTTAAATTATTGTAGTTATATCTTTACAAACGTTTAAGTTATTGTTAAAATATATATATTTATTTATTTTCGTAAATTAGTAATTCATATTCCGAGTAATAACTCTCTAAAAATCTCTAACTAACTCCCAACTATTCATCGCATCATCACTCCTCTCCAAGACACCTGAACCCATTACAATTGGAATCAATAAAATCTATGGATTAATCGGTTTTGTTTGTTTGGATAATAGCGCATTCGGAAATACATGATAATGATGTAGTAGTTAGTTGATATTTTGACTAAAGCAGCTACCAGTGGTGGGCAAAATACAGACTGAAGTAAACTGACATTACAAGTTGTTTCAAATGAATTTTTAAAAAATAGTGTTCTTAGCAGCTGGCAAAATTTATATGACAACGATAGCGATCATTTTTATAAAAATTATGAACCCTAAAATTCAAGTTCAAAAACGTTTTAGTTTGCGGGAATTGTAACGGAAATTATGAATCTGACTTGTGTGAAGATTGTAATGAGGTGGAGAACCCAGTTATACCATAATGATATGCACAAAATATAAGGATGCGCGAACTAGGCTTTACGATAGCCTATAAAGAATTGTACGCTTCCTTTAATTACATAGGTATAATTAACAGCCCTTTATTGTGGAATGGCACAATTTTTAGCAGTTTTTATACGACTGGTAGAGGTAGTCAAAGATTTAAATTTCGATTCTTATTTTAGCTTGTCAGTTTTATAAAACACGTTTAAATTATTATTCTAGAGTTAAAATGAAACTCTAGAGATAATGTCCAAGTTTAATTCCATCGGGTTTTTATTGATAAAATTCCAAAACTGGAAAAAAAATTTGTTCAGTAAGGTTGCATTTCTGCTTAACTGATTATCTTCAAAACTCGGCATATTGGCAACATATTTAATTCCAATTAATATTATATAGATGATAGATTCATATCATAAATGAAAATAACTTTTAGAGAAAAGCATAAACCCACCGTCCCCTAAAAACTCCCTTTCTCCCAGAGAAAAGTATCAAGTAAAGGTTGTAGCCTTTTATATGTATAACTGAAACACTTTGTTTAGATAGATAGATAGATAGCTAGATAGATATAGATAGAGATAGATATAGATATAGATAGATAGAGATAGATAGATAGATAGATAGATAGATAGATAGATAGATAGATAGATAGATAGATAGATAGGTAGGTAGGTAGGTAGGTAGGTAGGTAGATAGGTAGGTAGATAGACAGATAGATAGATAGATAGATAGATAGATAATACTTTATTTTAAGAAAGATTGCATACAAAAAATAAAGTTATGAGTATTATACAGCAATGGGATAGATTCGTCTGCTGGAGGTCGGTAAATACAAAATGTATTATCAATGATATTGTAATAAAAAAAAACCAAAGAAAATTATAATTTAGTTAAAAAAATAAAATAAAAAGAAAAGTAAATATATAGTTTAATGAAATGAAAATGCAAAAGAAAAGAGAACTGGTAGCAACTTGATAAACAAATGATTACAGAAATTGAAAATGAATGAATTTTACAAAATTAAAATTACAAATATACAAAGAAGTGCAGAAGTGTCAATTGCTGGAGTGGAAGTTGAATTCTTGGGTAAATTGTTGGCCGAAACATACCATTAACCGAAAACGAAGATATCCAAACATTAGAAACAAATGTGCTGGTTATATTAAATAATGTAATTAAAGTGGATGTACAATTAAGTGAAAGTGACCGTATCGTAGACTTGGGCGTATTGATAATAAGAGGCCTGTTTTAGTTAAATTCATTGCTTACCGTAGAAAGATGCAAGTAATTAAGTCCGCAAAAAACTTGAGAGGAAGTAACTTTGCGTTGTCTCAAGATTATTCTTATGAAGTAAGACAGACGCGACAACTTTTAAATTATATGGTGCGGGCACGAACCCAACAGTGTGCCGCTTCGTTGCGATATGATAAGCTCCTGATTAATGGAGAGTTATATACACTGAAACAATTACAAGATATGGAAGAGGAGGACATTTATTCTACTGCGACAGGTACTACATCCGAAGCAGATGACTCAGAAAGAGAGTTGGGTGCTGTTAGCGGGGCTACGAAAGCTCGAAGGAAAGGAAATAAAGTTACAATACTGAAATGGCTGCATGGTGATGGTAAAACTCGGAAGCAAGTTAAGAAGAGAAAGACGGAGGGAGATATCTAGCCATCTGACCGAATGTGATGTGATAGATCAACGAGGGTAATTTGTTCTGTTAAAAAGGTAAACACTTTAGCTCCATATATGTCTTGTAGTAATGATTATTTAGGAAATAGTAATAACAATCCATTAAATAAAAGTAGCCAGTTAAGTATAATTGCTTATAACATTGCGGGACTAGCCAGTAAAAAGTATGATCATAATTTTGTGAATTATATTAAATTATTTGAAAAATTTTTACTATTTGAAACTTACGTAGAGTATGATTATGAAAAATTTAATTACTTGTTTACTGGCTATAATTTGCACTGGGTCCCAGCGCAGAGGCAAGTAAAATTTGGTCGAGCGAGTGGAGGTTGCCTTTATGGAATAAAACTAGATAAAAATAATTTAAATAAAATTAGTTTTGTAAATTTGCCTGGCCAAACTCTTATTAAAATTGTCCTTGAAAATACTACAATGTATATTTTGCGGATATATTTGAATTGCAACCACTGGGCAAATGATTTTTTAAAGGTTTACAGTTTTATTGAGCAAAAAGCCAATCTTAAATTCGTATTAATGGGCGATTTTAATAGTAGAATTGGGAAACTGCAAAGGCTTCCAAATAAACTAAACTTAGGTAATAGTTATATGTTAAACAGGAAAAGAAGTTCAAAGGATTTAATAGTCAATAGTGTTAGGGAAAGGGAAGTATAAGGTTACTAGGAAAGGTTTGGCGGGAGCCTGGTGTTGAGGACAGTAAGAAGGTTGCAACCTCTTGTGTTAACTGTTTGTTGTATCTGCTAATTCATATTGTTTGTATTTTATTATGTAAAATAAACAGTTTTGAGTTGTTTTAGATTATTAATTGTAACAATAGTAACGGTAGAGATTTAGTAGAGTTTTTTGACAATTTTAACTTAATTATTTTGAACGGAAGAGTAAAGGGTGATTTGGAAGGTGAGCATAGGACCTAGAGGCAGTTCTGTGATTGATTTCTGTGCTCTAACTCTTGAATTATTACCTCTCGTTGAGGAATTTAAAGTTAACAATTATATGTCTTCAGATCATATGCCAATCATTTTAACTCTGAGAGGTAAAGTTGTTATTAATACAAAATTCATTCTACCATTATTGCCCAAGTTAATGTGGAGTTCTCAAAACAAAGAAAAATATCAGTTTAAGCTTGAAAATAAAGTAGAAAAAAGTCTGAATTTAAAACAACCCATAGATCAGCAGGTTCAAAATATTGTATAGTCTGTAAATGATATAAGCCATAGAACGCTTTTTAATAGTAATTTTAAGCGTGATAAAAGGCCAAAGTGGTTTGATAGTGAATGTGCCCGTGTACGTAAACAGTCTTTTAATTGTTTAAAATGTTCCAGGAAAACTAATTTGAAGAAAGATAGAGAATTATATGTTAAATGTAAACAAGAGTATAAAAAACTTTGTAAAGATAAAAAAAAAAATAGCATATTTTCTTGACATTGCCTCTCAGCTGGAAAATTTAAAAGATGCTAAATCCTTTTGGGAGCTAGCGCGTAATTTTAAAAAATCTGTATTTATTTCTGGAAATAATATTAATGTAAATGATTGGATTAAACATTTTGAAATTTTATACAATCCACCTTTGCAAGCTCAGAGAATCATGTACGCTGAACCCTTAATTCTGAGTGATTATCTAGATAACGAGTTTACATTAGATGAACTAAAACTTGTTTTAGGTAATTCTAAAAATAATAAGGCTCCCGGAACTGACTGGGTCCCTTATGAATTTTACAAAAATGCTCCAGAAAAGTTTCTGTTATGTCTTGTAAATGTATACAATAATATTTTTGAAAACTCAAAAGCCCCGAAATGCTTTAAAAAACGCCATAATCTTTCCTTTGCATAAAAAAGGAAATGTTAATGTTACAGAAAATTACAGGGGAATTTCTTTCGGTAATGCCATAGGTAAAATTTACGCTGGGTTGTTGTTAAATAGGCTGACTAATTGGGTAACAGATTGTAAATTACTTCGGGAATTTCAGGCCGGATTCCGTAAGGAATACTCACTGTTGATAATATATATAACTTAATATCATTGATAAATTAAACTTAATGTGAAAAGAGGTAAGGTATATGCGTTTTTCGTCGATTTATGGGCTGCCTTTGACCGCATAGATAGGTATGCGCTGATATATAAATTGTATCAGCAAGGCCTTTCTACGAAGTTTGTTCGAGCTATCAGTGATTTACACACTGATACGGATTGTTCGGTATGGTGTAAAGATGGCATTACACAACCTTTTAAAACGAACATTGGTATTAAGCAAGGCTGCCTCCTGAGCCCGGAGCTTTTCTCATTATTTATTAATGATTTAGAAGAGGCAATTGATTGTGGAGGTGTTAGAGTGCAGAACGCGAGAATTAAGTTATTAGCTTATGCGGACGATCTTGTTCTCTTGGCGTCCGAACCAAATACTCTACAATGTATGATTAATCGATTTCATGAGTATTGTAACATGTGGAATTTAAAAATTAACTTAGCTAAATCTCAAATATTAGTATTTCGAAATGGTGGAAAGCCCTCAAAAAAAGAAAAATGGAAAATATGAGAGGAATTAATTGAAGTCACCAATAAATACAAATACTTGGGAATAATTTTAACTTCTACAACTTCCTTCAAAGTACATCTGCAAAATAAGCTTGAAAAGTCGAAAATGGCACTAAATTCTGTTTGGAATTATTTCATGACAAATAGGGATATCCCATACCTTGCTAAAAGAAAAGTTTTTAATACCGTTTCTCGTACTATATTATGTTATGGGGCACAGGTCTGGGGAGGCAATATGTTTGAGGAAGTGGAGAGGTTACAAAGGTTTTTCTTAAAAAAAGTTTTTAATTTGCCTCGCTATACACCAACATACTGCCTCGCTATCTACTGTACCTGGAAACAAACACAACGCACCTCTTTATTTACACGCTGAAACCACATTTAAATTATATATTAAAAATTTGTCAGCTCTCAAGCAATAGGTATCCATATTTATTAACAAAGGAATTAATAGAAAAAAATATCTTTTGGCATTATGATCTGAAAAAAAATAATAGAAAGATATAATATAATTGTGGACATTTCATATAAAAATATGTCAAACTGGAGAGACGAATTAAAAAAAATATATAGCTGTTACGTGTAGAATTTATTGATAGAGTACAGAAGTCACTATCCAATATAATTTATAAAGAGTTGAACTTCGAGCTAAAAGATTGTAGCAGTTATGTGTTCAACAACAGTATGAAAGACGGATAATGAAGGCCAGAAGTGGTTTATTGATTTTTAACTTTAAAATCTATCAACATCGTGAACATAACTCTCTTTGTACCTTATGTAATTTATCGCAGGTGGAAGATGTTTACCACTTCATAGCTGTTTGTTCTGCACTGAGTGATATTAGATTGAAATATTTTAATCAGCAAGTTCTTTCTAAGAATAGTTTAATAAAATATTTAAACGGTGATAATGGCTGGTCCGCACTTGTAAATTATTGTAAAATGACCACAAGATATAGAAATAATCTATTACAAAATATAATTGTTTGATACTTTTTTTTATCGCATCTCATTCCGTTTTTATTCATTATTTTAAACTTTATGTTTCAATTTTATTTAATGTCTTTATACTCAATTTCACGATCTTTTTAAGTATGTATATTTATTTGACGCCTTTTTTTTTTTTGTTTTCTGTAGCATATTAGACATTTATTGTAGACGTTTGCATTTCAGTTATTTAATCTTTCTATTTTTTTCTGTTATGAAGTAAATCTTTTATTTGACCTATTTTCTTTGCTACTATAACTGTGTTTGTGTAGAAGTACAAATTCTGTTATTTATTTATGATATTATTTATTTATTTTTTCTCTTACTTTTACTTTAATTTTTTATTTCTGTGTTATATATCTTATTTTATATGCTTTTTTGTGGAGCATGTATTAAATGACCGACTCCCCCGATGGTCGCTGACAACAAATGGGCAGTCTTTATTGTAACAAATTTGCTAATAAAGACTATTATTATTATTATTATTATTATTATTATTATTATAAATAGATAGATAGATAGATAGATAGATAGATAGATAGATAGATAGAGATAGATAGATAGATAGATAGATAGATAGATAGATAGATAGACAGACAGATAGATAGATAGATAGATAGATAGATAGATAGATAGATAATAATACTTTATTTTAAGAAAGATTGCACACAAAAAATAAATTTATGAGTATTATACAGCAATGGGATAGATCCGTCTGCTGGATGTCGGTAAATACAAAATGTATTATCAATGATATTGTAATAAAAAAAAAACCAAAGAAAATTATAATTTAGTTAAAAAAATAAAATAAAAAGAAAAGTAAATATAATTTAATGAAACGTCTATCTAAGGACTTGAGATAAAAACCGGTTAGTTAAATTGGCTCGCTCCAGGAACTCTTCCCGATAACTTAAACTGATATTAAAAAGGAAGCGAAAAAAATTTTCTTCCCAATATGCAATACTGTCATTGGAGAAATGGGAGAAGAGGAATACTTAGCAAATAACGACTTCCATTCTTGGAACCACAGAGCATTACGACTGATAACATCAAGCGCTGTATCTGTAGTTGGGGTATTTCAGGATCTTAAGAACGTAATTGAAATGTAGCTTGAGGGTGTATATCAGTAATGGATCAACCGAAGTCTCCAAGTAGAGCATATAATTTGGAGTGTAAGATGGTAAAACAAATCATTTTCTTATAAAGAAACGCTGGGTTTTGCTCGTACCTCCTATATCTCCAAACCTGACAAGCATAACAGAGTATAGAACGGCAGACCGCATTAAAAACGTTAAGTTTCGCTGGTAGTGGAACCAAATCTTGACAAATAAAATCTGAACAAATACGGTTGAGGGCAAATTTACAGGAAGAAACTTTTAGTGCCAAATAAGGAGTTATGAAAGTCGAAAAGTCAGTGTAACACCGAGTACTTATCATCATAACTATTTCAAGAGGGGCACCTTTGTAAAACCATTTTTCTCTAGAAGCCAGTTTGCCACCCCTTCTAAAAACCATTACCTTGGACTTGTTCAAATTGAATGTTAGGTTCCACTGGTCACGATAATCTGCTAGAATGTTTATTATTATTATTGTTTATTGTCTCAAGAAAATACAAACTTATGACAAGGAGCCAAGCTCGTTTGAATTCTACTATGAAATAAAAAAAAAACAAAAAACAGATTACATAAAATATACAAGATAGTATGAAATGAAAGTCACAAAATGCACAGAATAAAAATACAAATCTCTTTTACAAAGTAAAATAACATAAATTAACTTATATTTCTTTTTTCAAATAATAGATCTTTCTAATTTTAATGCTACATGAGGCTACAAAATCAGAAAAGAAAACAAAAAGAAAAACTCTTGTACAAGAAAAAATTAATATAAATTAAATAGATAAAAGTACACTTGGTGGATGTTACAGAAAAATCGCCATTATTAAATTTAAGTAAATGAGGTCAATATTGAGGGCACTAAACATTTAACATACTATTTTTCAAATTTAAGCAAGCATTAGTGTATACAAATAGATCCTTAATTTTCTGCACTGAATTTACGAACAATAATTTTTCCCACTTCACATCATCTGAGAATTGTAAATGATCTGCGATGTACTTATTAATGTACTTATTTCTAAACTCTTTATAGAATCTACAATGAAAATAAAAGTGTAATAAATTGTCAGAATCAGTTTTACATAGAGGGCAAGTATTTAGACTATTAAAATCGTATTTCTTTTTCTTAATAATAATTCTAGTGTACTTCTCCCCCATCAATCTTAATTGAGTAATAAGTTGTAGAAATTTAAGATTACAGTTAATTTGGAGAGCATGATTATCTAAATTATAATTACAAATTACTCTAAATAGTGAGTTATATTGGGAATTGAGTACTTTATTTATGTCTCTGCTATGTAGGTAATTATTCATTTTATTTATTAAGTTATTCAGTTCCCTTTTTATAAAAATAGGATTCTGTGAGTCCCATACATTCATTGCTCCTATAGGGTACAACAAATTTTTAACAGAATCGACCCAATTAAATGGAATGTGTTTATTAAAAGAGAGTTCACATAATCTTCTATAACAAATATATGGCAGTCGGCATTTCTCCATTTCCAAAATATGTATCCACCAAGACTTGTGCTTGTAAATGTATTCTTCCCATTTCTAGCCTAACATAGTGGTCAGGAGTAGAACGTGGAAGTAGGAAAAGAGACTTAAAAAAGAATAATTGGACCCTCTCAATTTTCGCATTAGTCAGATTTCCTGAATGAGGGAGATGTAGTTCCCGCTTCGTAAATATAGTTAAACAGGGCTAGGAGTCTGTTAAGAAAAACATCCCGAGCATTTTTATAGAAGTCATAGCCCACTCGATCAAAGCCTGATGCTTTGTTATGTTTTAAATTACTGCTGGCTATCTTAAGCTCTTCAAAGTTAAAAGGAACATCTAAAATTTCAGAATAAATAGGTGGCTCAGCAAAAGAAATAGATAAGGCACTCGAGTTAATATTCAATAAATTATGAAACTGGGAAACTCATGAGTCATAGATATATTATTACTGCAGATAAACTTTTTTCCTTTAAATGTGTTGACCAAATGCCAAAATTGTTTTGAGTCATGTGTTACGTTAAGTTGCGTTGACAACTTAACAGAGATATCCTTTCTTTTTCTCTAAACAATGTAATTTAAAGGATCTCGCAGTCCTAACTAAATTAGATTTCGTTTTTCGAAATAAATTTAGGAGATGAAACATTTTTTTTCTGACCCTTAAACAAACCCATCGAACCATGGTTTCTTTCGGGAAGTTCTTACAAAAGAGGCGTTTTGAATAGGAAAAAGCCAACTGGATTTTATTGAATTAACCAGAGCATCTGTGTACTGTTGCACATCATTAAACGACGTTGGGATGGTAGCAATCAAGGACTCCAAATTTCTGTCCTTGTACTGTTCTATATCAGAGTTTACCCACATAAGTTGGGGAAGAAGGGGTAAGCTAAAATCCTGGACAGTAGAACCAGACAGGATAGAGAAAAATAAAGGGGAGTGATCAGGTATGGTTCGGCAAGTACTTTGAAATCACTTATCACTGAAATAATATCAAGAGCATCTCAGATATCTCTGTAACAGAAGTCTATTACAGAAGAGCCCATAACGCCAGAGAAAGTATACCATAACCTTAGCTTAAAGAAAATCGTTTGAGCTGTGATGGTCGTTTAACCAGAGTGTGGATGGTTTAAATTGGAATTAATTAATTTTACTAAATATTTATATATATATTTTTACTTACACATATACTTAATTTACAATGACTAGATAACTTATATATAGCAAATTAATAGGGACGCGTTCGCGAGCGGGTAAGTATACGATAATAACTCTCTTGATTATAACTATATTTCTGACTCGGCCGCTACTCCTTATATAAGAGGGACACACACAATGGCAAGCCGTGTATTTTATTGTCCTTCGTGTTTGTGCTGGTAAGGGATTTTCCCTCAGCAGGTATGACAACGTCTCAATTATTGTCTTCTGTATCTGGCAACGTTGTCTGCATTGTATCTAATGGCTTGGGGTAAACCGTTGACCTCAACTGGTAAATTCCTTGCTCTCCTTCTTGATGTTTTCACATCCATCACAGAGCCATTTTCAAGGAAATCGCAAAAGAGTAAACAAATTCCACACAGTTAAGTAGTACTTCCGGATCACCGATTTCGACCAAAACCTTATTATGAGGTCCCTTGGTAGAGCATAAACGAAATATCAAGTTTGAACTGTTTGCGATTTTGCGTTTATAAATTATGCTGACCCCCCAAACACACACACACACACACATACAGAGAGAGAAAGAGAGAAAGACACACACACATACGCACTTTTATATATAAAGAGAGAGTGAAACACACACAAATACCAATTTCTAAAAACCACTATTCTCAAGGTACCTCAAAACGTGTATTTCCGGTGAAATCTCGGAAAATTTCACGATTACAATACTTCCTTTTAACCAGCGGTGAGAGAAAGTAATAAAATGGTACTTACTTACTATTACCATTTCTTTAATTGTAATTGTCTTTTTTATTATTAACAGGCAGAAAAATGGCAGAGATGTTAACTATGAGCTGGGTAGACTACCTAATATTTGTATTGATGTTAACATTATCAGCTGGTATTGGATTATACCATGGAATTACTAGGAACAAAACTAATACAATTGAAGAATATCTTTTCGGTGGCAGAAATATACCTGCAATACCTGTAACCCTATCAGTTATGGCCAGGTAAGTAATTTTGTGGATCTTAATTAATCTGATATATTAATTAATAAGGTATGAAATATGAACGAAATGGAGATTGATTTGCAAATCTGTTGTATCTTGGCGATATCTACAAAAGACTAATTCTGTACTGAGTTTTTATTAAATAATTGATTAAACGTATTAATTAGAATTAAATTAAAAAAATAAATTCTGATTTACTTTAAGGTAATCAGTGCGTTGGTAAATGAAGCCAATAAGCTGAGTAATAAAATACAATATTGAATGAATAATAAAATACAAATACACTAATATGGGGAATAAAAATATTAATCAGGAGTGGAAAGTGGCGCCAAAAATCAAATAATAATAATAATAGGAAGAATAATTAATTCGGATCACCGAAGAAAATAGAATAAGCCAAAAAAAAGATCTAGTACTAATGGAACGAGAAGACCGGTAATGAAAAGATTGGAAGCGAAGGATAGGAGACGGTAAAAGACAATTACCAAAGTGCCAAGAAGGAGAGAAAAGCGAGAAAAACAGAAGATATCAGAAAGAAATTTAAAAACTATAAAATTAAAACAATTATACAAAAATATTCTATTTATTTTTTAAAAATAATTTAGAAAATCATAGGAAAGGCCGCTCGATTCCACTTTTCTTGGGATCGCGCGAGAAGAAATCTAGGGAAAATGATCAGAGAAGAAATATGTATCCAATGCCTTATTATTATTATTCAAGGAAGAGGAGGGCGAAACCTACGCTATCCAAAGCCTCCCTGGGCCCATATAGCTACCCTTAAAGAATAACAACTACTAGGTCTGGAACAAAAGTCCAGGCCCAGGTTTTACCCATCTCAGTTTTTTCCACAGACCGAACAAATCGGACTAAAACGTTAAAAGGACATAGCTTAAGGTCCTCTACCGATATCCTATTCCGGCCGAAGGTCCTAAACCTAATCTCCTCACAGCCCAAATTATCCGTCATCAGATGCATGTGTGTTTCCTCCTTCGTCTCACAAACTCTACAAAAAGGGTCAGGCATGAGTTCAGTTGTATAGAGATGTCTCCTTAAGCCACAATGCCCAATGAGGAAGCCAACCAGATGCCTGAGAGAGGTCCGTCAAAGACACCGGATCCCCCTACTCAAAGCTCCGTCCGGACCCCCAGTGAGCATATTAGACTGCCGAAAACCCCCTGCACTCATCCTTATGGATGAGGTCATCCATGTCTGGAAGCCTGACAGACATGTGCCAAAAAACACACCAACAGCAGACTCGGGACCAATGAAAGGGGGAGAGGCGCCTAATTTGGCAAACCTATCCATCCTCATTCCCAAAGATTCCCATGTGACATGGCACCCAGAGTAGAACCTCATCCTTCAGAGAAGAAAGCTCTTTCAGCCTTTTAAACCATTCCAACACCAACCTGGAAGTGAAGACACATGAACTCAGCGCCCTCAGCGCAGCTTGGCTGTCCAAGCAGATACAAACACCTTTTAAGTTAGTGTTACGTACCCTCTCATCCAAGATACAACAAAGAATAGCATAAATCTCAGACTGGATGTCTGTGGTCCATTCACCAAGAGATACTGCCAAATGATCTCCGGTCTCAAAATAGACCGCAGCTCCAGACCTACCATCCATTCTGGAACCGTCCATGTAACACCGGAAGTATCATCCCAGACGGATCCAATCTTCCATAGAAGGTAACCTGACACTGTAAGAATGCTTGAAAACAAATGTCTTCAACATTCTATCAGAAGGAAAACCTGTAACAGGAAACTTTAGAAGCATCTCGCGATAAATGGTAGAATGACCATATCGCTTACCCTTCCAAAAACCTGCCTGTTTAATACTACAGCAGGTGTTACGTAGTTGCAAGCTCGGTAAGTAGTTCATCCGGCACCAACAGATGGTTTCCGGGAATTTAGAACACTGCAGGAACTCCGTAAGGAGACCATAGGCAGGTCTTGCTGTAATGAATAGTATGGTGGGGCAACAAAGACAGAAAAAGCACCAAGTCAAAAAATAATAATAAATTTATTGATGAACAAGCGCTTCCCCAGTTCTTCCGCCTCACATCCGAGCTCGAAAATGAACGCTGACTCGTGGGTACGCCCTGGGAATTACTCTGACTGTCTGAATGGCAAACAATCCCTTCCAGGGCTGTCCACAGGTTGCTGAAAAAAGGATGACTTCACATCCGTCGGCGGACCAGCAGGTAGTAGACCTGCGAAGCTGTTGGCACAAGAATAAATATGTAGGAAAGTAAGGTTACAGACAGAACTGTATATTCTCAAACTATGTTGAGAAAAAATATAATAACACCAGGCGGTCGAGTAAGAGAAGTTAAAGTGAGTATACTTGCCTAAAGTTACAGCCCCTTACGCCTTCTTTAATCGAATTTGTTCTATCTGGTGTATAGAATACGTCTCCCCAGAATGTATAAGTTGAGCAGGCAGTGAAGAGTCACTTAGCTTTGAATTATAGAGAAACAGTTAATAATACAATAAATATTAAACTGAGACTGAAGGCACTGATAAAGAAGAAAATAATATGATAGGTTACCTTCAGGGCGATTTCAATTATCGCATAAATGGCATCTGCCAGCTTATAATAACAATGAATAATGAGTAAAGATATAAAGGAGAGGAAAAATGGGATAAATATCTTATTCAGAAATAGTAGAATGAAGTTAATACAAGCCACTTGCATCCGCCAGAGATTGACGCTATCTGAATTGGTGAATCTTGTAATCACCACTGCTGAATAGGCTCGTAAGAATGTTAAAACTCTAAAGTAAATGATCACCAGACTGCTAGAAGTATTACAAACGTGAGGCTGCAACTGTACGGTGTAAAAAGAGAAGTATGGTACTGCGAATTGAAGATACGCCACAAGAAAGTGTGAAATGCACTTGAATAATAAGTTTGATATGTAACTGTGCAAACTCACAACGAATAAACTTCAACACAACTGATTTTGTAAAGGAATAATTAATAAAAGAGGCTGTCTGGTATAGCATCGTACTGTTCTCTGTATACATGTGAACTACTTGGATGCTACAACTGGCGTCGTCTCGCAAAACACGATAAGAAGTGTCGTCAGCGCTCAGTGTGACGAGATTTATAACTAATTAGGTAAGACAGAGCTCTGGGTGACGAGAGTTTCAACTAACGTCACTGCCCTTCATTGACATCAGAGCAATCTATTGATTTTTTAATCGACCCGGTTACGTATTCCGCTGCATTTTGTTAAAAGCCATCCTTAAACTCCAGGAATACGTAACAACAGGTTTTCATTGCCACAGTTTTCACCTTTTCAAAGAGCGGTGGAATTCCCAATAAAATCTCCATTGCAGCTGTTGACGTGGTCTGCATCGCACCGGTCACCGCCAGACAAGCCAAGCGTTGATTATCCTCAAGCAGCAGTCTAGCGGATCTTATCTCAATGCGACGCCACCACACCACAGCTGCATATAACAACCTAGGTTTAATAACCATGCCATAAATCCAAAACATCATCTTGGGAGTAATCCCCCAATTTTTACCTACGATTCTTCGACATTGCCAAAAGGAAATAATAGCCTTTCGATGCTGTACCTTAACATGTTCCGACCAATTTAATTTACTGTCAAGAACCACTCCAAGAAACTTCACCGATTTGCAAATCTGAACAGAAGTTCCTAATAACCTAGGAGGTTTTAACTCTAGGATCTTCCTCCAATTGGTAAACAAAATCACATGGGTCTTACATTCCAACACCAATCTGGAAGTGAAGATCATGAACTAAGCACATTCAACGCAGCTTGGCTGTCCGAGCAGATACAAACACCTTTTAAATTAGTGTTACGCAACCTCTCATCCAAAATACAACAAAGAATTGCATATACCTCAGCCTGGAAAACGGTGGCCCACTCAGCATCCAATGCCTTATCGTCAATTTGAGCTTCATTGTGAAGATCAGCTATTTTTTCAATAACTTTTAAAAAAAATATTATTTATATTAAAAAAAAAAAATAGTAATTATTTGATAAGTGAGTGAAGTAACATTTTTTTACACACTGAAGTTCAGAGTTTGACCACTTCAGCGCAGCGAGTGCGAGAGTAAAAAATGCTTGGTTCACGAATTAAATATTTGATCTTTTTTCTACAATCGTATTAAATTCGTTCTTAATTTATATGAATATAAAAAAAAAAAATGTGAAAAACCATAAATACTAAGATGTACTTTAATACAAGTCAAATATACCCTCTCTCTACAATCTTTTTTGTTTGGTATAACCTCAAATCCACTCGATCTAGGATTTGTTTTGATCTTGTTTTTGCGTATTGCCCTTGGATATCTGGCTAATTAGAATTGAATGTTACTTTCACACACAAGTGAGAGAAAGTAACATTATTCAACGATTGCAGAAAAAAATAAAAATAAAATAAATTCTATATAGTATTCAAGGATGGTTGCAAACACCAAGGAATTTCCAAAACCTCCACTTATAGAAATCCTTAACTATTAACTTCATAGAAAAATGTGGACGTATTAAAAAAAAAGGCATATAAAATAAAAAGAGCTTGTTTTTATACTTGATTAGCTTCTTACGCCAATTCCAATTCTGTTTCAGTTCCACATCAACAATTGGACTAATTTTAATACCAACCGAAACTTATTATTTTGGAAGTCAATTATCGTTCTGCATTCTTGGTGATTTCACAAGTTATCTATTGCTTTATTTCTTTTTTCTGCCAGTATTTTATGACCTCAAGTACACATCACTTTTTGAAGTAAGTATTATATTTTAAATATTTTGTTTTTAAATAAACTTTCGCGGTAGTGTGAATAATCAGAGTAATAATTTAAAAAAAATCATACCTTTCTATATTTCAGTACTTGGAGAAGCGTTTTAACAAAACAACCAGAATATTGGCATCTGTAGTTTACGCCATTACTCAGGTATATTTCAAAATTAACAGCATAAAACAAAACTGGTTGCATAAAGAAGTAAATTTATGAGCAGTAGGTGGCGCCCTCAAGGATTGCTACCTTGAGATTTCTCCTAATTGAAATTAATTAAAAAAAATTATGAAAAAAGTTTTCACACGACTTCCTCTTAAATTAATACAATTTAATTAACAATTTATTTTTTTTTTAATTGCAATGTTTACAGTGTTTAATTAGCTTGCCCCAAAAACAAGATAGAGAACTTGGATTTTATTTTGTTCCATTACTATAGGTGGCCAAATAGAAAATGGCGGACTTAATTGCGTCTTGCAGTTCTGTTATTATCTTATCCTTTTAATCATGCAATGAAATTTCTGCGTTTTTTCTTTATATCTCACATTAATTATATAAAACACTAAATATTATATCCGGTATTTTATCCATGCATATTAGTTTTGTTCCTGACCGGTTTCGGATATTCATCCATCGTCAGAGCAAATTCGTGTAGAGAGTTCACTTCACCGAAATGTTTCAGTAGACTCACACTTGTTGGTTGTATTTATGTGGGAAGGTTGTAAGGTTATGTATGGTTGATCATAACCTTATAACTTCCCCACATATATACAACCAACAAGTGTAAGTCCACAGAAACATTTCGCTGAAGTGAATTCTCTACATGAATTTTGGTGAATTTGCTCTGACGATGGATGAAAATCCGAAATCGGTTCGGAACTAATCAGGAACAAAACTAAAATGCATGCTACGACGGATAAAATACCGGATGTTATCCAGCATTGCGGACCAACCCACATTTTCAACTAAATATTATCTTAGAAATTACTTGATTTTTTGCATTTTTTTTTTTTTAAAAGGTTTATTGCACAATTTGATAATTTGTAAAATACCTAAGGAGGGACAATTAGTAAAAAAAATTCTAAACTTGTTTTTTCATAGCAATAATTAGCCAATCACAGTCTAGAAGTGAAGATGTGAAATGTGGGTGTATGCTAAGCCATTCAGAAATTTAAAATTATCATTAGAATTAAAACACCACAACAATTATCATGTTGATCACGCTCACATTTTAACACCTTCACACTTCTACCCTATGATTGGCTAATTATTTATAGCTGATTAATTCTATATAAACTCTAATTTAGATTTTTTTTACTAATTTTCCCTCCGTAGGTATTTTATAAATTACCGAATTGCGTACAAAAAAAAAAATATATAAAAAATGCAAAAGATTCCAGCTCACTTAGAGCTTCATACATACGGATTACAATAATATAAATGAAAATTAAAGATCTTGATATAGTCGGGGTTTTAATCTTTTAGGTGTAGGCTTGGCTATATGATAGCATGCTGCTGAAGATAGTGGTTAGGAAGAAGTTGTCTGTTAATGTAGTCATAAGTGTGTGAATTTTTGAAATGTCGAGTTCTTTGTGTATTTGTGTGTTCCTGGTAAACCAAGGGGCGTTTAGTGCAATCCCTAATACTTTATTTTGAAAAATATGAAATCGTTTCGTCAGTGTGTTGCTAGCTGTAATCCAAACTGGGCAGGCATATGTCAGAAGTGGTCTGAGGAGTGTCTTGTAGAGAAGTACTGTACTGAGTGTTTAGTGGTGTGTTTCTGTTAATAGGTGTGTATAGTTGCTTCAGTCGGCTGTATGCTTGTTGAAGTTTAGTATTTATGTGTAGTCTCCAGGTCAGTCTTGTAATTTTAATTAATTAATTAATAATGTTTTATTTTATCAAAAGAAATACAAAAATGATTAAGGTCAGTCTTGTATCTAGGATTACGTCAAGATAGCGCACACCTTGGTCCTTTTGTTTCCAGCGAATTTCTTGGTTGTTAATTTGGAGTATATGTAGGTCTTCAATCCGGAACTTCCTAAGGGCGAAGATTTTTGCTTCTGTTTTGGAAGGATTTAGCTTCAATTTCCATTTTTGGAATCAGTTTGATAAAATATTAATTGATGTCTGTAAGTCAGTGATATATTTTATTAATGTCCTTGTTGGAACACGCCAACACTGCATCGTCCGCTTATGTTGCTAAAGTCATGAAGTAGGTTCAGGTATGTCCGAGAAGTAGAGGCTAAAGAGGATCGGACTGATAATTGCCCCTTCCTGCGAGAATTTGTCGTCTAGTACTGTATGTGTTGTTCAGTGTTACCTGGAATGTTCTGTCTTGTAAAAAAGATATTATAATTTGGGTAATATAGTCAGGTGCGTTTGCGTTTCTGAGTTTGTAAAGTAGTCCAGAGTGCCAAACTGTGTCAAATGCGGCCGCTACTACTATAAATATCGCTGCCGTGAATTTTCTTTCTTCAAAGTTGGGTATAATGTGTTCTGTACCTCTTTTAATTTGATGACTGGTAAGTGTTTTGCTTTGAATCCAAAGTGGAATTTTTTTTGTGTCAGTCAAGTGTTTTAACAGTCTTTTGTATATAATTTTTTCAAGTATTTTCGAAAGAAAATTTAGAAGGCTGTTCGGTCGGTAACTGTTGGGATCACTTTTAGACTTACCAGATTTATGAAAAACTATTACAATTGCATTCTTCCAACTTTTGGGAAAGTATCCTAATCGAAGGCGTTAAAGACCTCAGTTAGGAAGGCGATACCTTTCCGAGGCAGATTTTTTTTATATAATATTTGGGATTAGGTCGTCTCTGGAGCTTTTTTGTTGGGAAGTCCGTTGATAATAGTGTATATTTCACAAGCAGAAGTATAAGATAGGAATTTCTGTCGTTTGGTGAGGTTGTTGTAGTTCGTTGTTAATGTCTTCGTCAGTGACGACAGTCCGGTCAGTTAGAGTGAATTTGTCTTCGAGATGAGTAGCTATTGCTTCACACTTTTCTTCATCACTTGTTGCTAGGCCGTTTCTTGTAATCAGTGGAGGAATTGAGGAATGTTCGTTCAGTAGACTTTTTGTTTCTTACCAGAGACAAGAGTCACCTGGGGTCATTCCTTTAACAAAGATCTGTATTTAGAGATTCTGAGTGGGGTAAAATGCGGATTCTTCTGGGGCTAATATTAGAATATTTAAGTTGTCCGTCACTGTCAATAGTCGAGTTCCGTTGTTATTCGCACGACTGTATGTGTATTTACTGTTAGGGTCTCCTAATAATAGTGTACTGTTTTATGTAAAGATTAGTTGTAGGTCGTCTTGCTGAAGTCTAGTATTTGGTCTTAGGTAAGCAGATATGATTGTTAGTGGTCCAGTGCTTGTAGTCACCTGGATAGCAACAGCTTCAAGATTATACAGTGGAGGTAGAAGACATTCTCTATGTTTCAAGCTTCTTTTCACGCAGCTCCACCTTGGAAATCGTACTCCAAGAAGGACTAGTGGGGAAGGTTCTGACCTCATGAAGAGGGGGAGCTTCCTTTACTAGGCGTTGAGGGGTTGGCACAATAAGCCTCAATGAGTAGGCTGCAGTGCCTGAGTTCGAGTCACCCCTGTGTCATTCTAATTCTAAAGTATGCTTGCAAAGAAAACAGAGAGGGGAAATTTTTTCCAAGTTGGGAAATGTGAAGAGTAGTAGAAATGAAAAACAACTCAATTAATAATTATAACAGATTATTAAACTAGAAAATGAGTGGAAAGTGTAGAAAGTTGGTTCGTGTAATTTAGTGCGGGGGAGGGGCTTTTTTGAGGAAGCGGAAAATGTTGTTGTAAGAAGAGGTAATGACGTCCTTGTCTTTTTTGTAGTTGATAGAATTAGGGTTGAGGTTAATGTGGAATGGACTCAGAAAGAAGTCGCTTCAGGTGGTTGGAATAGGTGGTTAGGACAGAAGCATTTCGGAAATAAATGTACGATTATTTTCTATTGTATAATCATAATTTATAATAATTCCATTTTGTCGTTAAAAACACACCCACACACACATGAAACATAACCTTATAACGTCCCCGACACATATACAACCAACAAGTGAGAGTGTGAAACATTGCACTGTAGTGAATTCTTTAGACGAACTTGGTGAATTTGCTCTGACAATGGAAGAAAATCCGAAACCGGTACAAAAGGAAAATTCATGCTATGACGAATAAAATACCAGATAATCCATTATATTTATGAAAAAGAGAGAGTGATTTTCCATTTTCAGATGTAGAAACCAGAAAAGATGGAGGTAAGATTTTCCGAACCGGTGACACTCTTTTTCTTGCATAAAAACGGCATCGTTACTTAATCTGATAAAAATTGAAATAACTAATTCCTTTTTATAATGTCTACAGATATTGGTTGGTTTAGTTATCATGTACTCTACTTGTACAGTTTTAGTAAGAGGTTAGTAAAAAGTCTTAATTGAAACTTTGTTGTGTATATATTTTAATCATTTCTCATTACCAATTATAATTTTTTTTTCTAGCAATTCCAGTACCTTTACATTTGCTCAGTTCATTTTTATGCATACTTTGTGCAATTTATACCGCCTTGGTAAGATATAAACGAATATATTGCAAACTATTCATTTTGTTAATTTTTTTGCACGAACTATAATGAAATGTAAAATTTAATACCATTTAGGGTGGTATACGAGGTGTGGTATGGTCAGATACAATACAAGCCTTATTTATGTACGGCTCTATAATAGTAATAATAATAATTACTACAATTAATGTTGGTGGAGTGTCTAAAGTACTAGATATTGCTAATAAAGGTGGTCGCCTTGACGTATTTAAGTAAATATCTCTATGCATATTTATGTGAATTATTTTTAGGTTATGTAGAAAACATATTCTCACATTTTCACTAATAATAATTTAAAATTCATTTCAGCTTCGATCCAAACCCATTTTCAAGATATTCAGCTTGGAGTTTTTATTTATTTACATTATTTTTTTCCATTAATAAACACTGTACAGGACCTGGTATAATACAGCGTCATTTGTCACTTCCAGATTGTAATACAGCAAAATTGTAAGTTTTTTCCTTATACCATTTTGACTTAGGCTATTCAGCCATTTTATGTTGCGCAGCCCAAAATAAAATTGATAATCGGTAATAGGAGTTATCGTTGCCATTAAAGACACATCTAATGTCCGCTAATTCGGGACAAGCGTCAAGGTTATCTGCGGACATGTCATCCCCGAAGGCATAATGGACAGACTGGGATCGTTACCAATCCGATGTAAATGTTTTTGGAGGTAATCTGAAACAGGCCAGGCACACACTGCGGGGTAGTGTAGGTAGGATTCGTCCGTTCTGTGATAATATCTGGCCCACTGGGTCTGCTGCCGGCACCTCTCTTGGGTGGATCTCTGAATAGTGAGTTCTATCAGGCGCTTGGCTGTACTTAATGTAAGTGGAGTGGACGGCTGTTCAGACTCGCGCCCTCATCCGCAAGCCTGTCGGCCTCTTCATTACCGGAGATTCCGCAATGCCCAGCAATCACTGCAATACCACGAGCTATCAATTGGTGAATCCTGACCCGGCAGTACTGAACATCCTGGGGTCGAGCTGGTGACAGTCGTGATCGCTGCTTACGAGCCTATCAGGATCACAATGTGTGAATCAGATCTTACTCGTATTTCATAGAGAGCAAGCGAAATTCCCTTCACATCGCCGTCAAAATTTGTCGCGATACTCCCCACAGGACATGCGTACTGAAAATCTCTACTATATACACCTGCTCCCGCGTTTGAGTTCCCTAAGGACGAACCATCAATGTAAACCCTGGCAGAGTTTCCAGAGCAACGGCTCTAAGTTCCCTTACTGACCGGCTGGCACAGATCCAATCGATATTCCTCCGAAAAGACTGATGGTTGAAGAGGCGGAAATATCTGGCGGTTCTCAAGGGGAAGCCCCATGAAGTATTGATGTTTTCTACCGCCACAGTGAAGTTAGTCTGGGTTACAAATCTGGTTGAGGGGGGGGATGATAACCGTCCCACTAGCCAATGCACAGGCGCTTTAAGGGTTCATGTTGTGTAGGGGCTTGATACCTGACTGGAATTCCAATGCAATTATTGGGCAGGATTTGGCGCCTCCCGTGATCAGACTAAGAGCTTTATTCTGGACCAAGTCCAGCTTCCCAAGACAGGATTCCGACGCCGTGATAGCCTCGTCGGTTCCATATTCTAGAACAGGGCGCACATAGGATTTGTAAGTCTGCGTCAGTACATTCTGAAAAGCCCCCCACTTGGTACCTGTGAGCCGTTTAAGTAAGCTCAATCTTTTATCTCCATCCTCAGCAAGCTTTTCGGCGTGTTTATTCCAGTTTAGCCTAGAGTTCAGTTTCACTCCGAGATAGGTTGCAATATCAGTTCTCTGCAACTGCTTTTCCTGATATTTTAGTGACACCACGTGCGGTTTAGTGGAGAGCATAAACAGCTGGAACTCGCTCGTGTGGGGGTTTACCACCATCTCGTTGGAATCAGCCCATGTTCCAAGATTATCCAATGCTTCATTTATGTATCCCTCCTGTAAGGGACCGGAAGAATTATCATTGTAATAAATTATTTAATATTTAATATTAAATAGAACAGTATAAAGCGCAGAGCAGTGAGCGTGGGAACGCTGATGTTGCAAAAACAAAAACCAGCGAGAGATAATGCAGCGAGCAAACAGTTAGTTAGTTAGTTAGTTACATTTGAAAGCGAGTGTAGCATGGTTATAGTTGCGATGTGGTCAAGTGTGTTAGTGACAATCTTAGTAGCTGAGCGAGATAGCTATATGTTCACGCAAGTACTATCGTAAAATATTGTTTTTTCGGTTCCGGTGCAATATATACATTTCTTTTTTTTTTATGATTAGTTAATTAGTTTGGTAAATTAGATTGTTATTATAGCAAGTTCACTAGTACTAAGATTTTGTTTTTTGTATGATTCAATGCTTTAAGTTATTTGTATAATTCGATGCATCATAGTAGTCATTTTCTAGGCATTAAGATAGTTGGGATTTGTTCGATAGTGAGTCTAATACAACGATATTTAATAGCATGTTTTTTTTTTACTTAATATAGAGGAAGCTACTATGGGGATAAAGTCATTGTAAGGGAGGGGACTGCAAAATTGGAAAACCTGGTTTTTATAAAATACACGATATCCTTGTGCGGAAGTTTCTTTCTTTTATTTTTGAAACAGCCCTACCATTGAAGCGCCGGTGAGTAGCGTACCCCCCCTTATTCCTTTTTATCTCCTTACGACCTCTACGTGCCGTGATATCACTATTCGTCGTCCAGGTCACCAGGTCAAAGCAGCACGTTAACCCCGGGAATAGATTCTAGGGCCTCTACTAGGTCGTCAATCATTATGTTAAAGAGGATTGGGCTCAGCATTGAACCTTGAGAGAGACCCTGGCGAGTCTGTCTAAAAATTGTAAGTTAATAACTTCACATACCTATTCCATTACCAGTTGTTCTAATGAGCGAAAGGACGCATCTATTAGTACTTAGTTTTTTCAGATCTTCACACTATCCAGTCCTTTCGTCTTTCACATGCATGCCATTTTTTGGCCAAAGCTCTCTCTTCTCTGAATTAAAGTTTATACAATAATCAATAGCCAGAGTAGTTTGGTTTTTGTAAATATCAATTGCAAATTGAGGATAGAATTTTGGAAGTATTGCATTTTGGAACAATGACTGATCCCGGGATTCATTACTGCTGCTACAGAGAATGAACGGATTGCGAGAATGATGGTTAATTAAGTTAAATTCCATTAACTTCACTAACAACAAAAATATGAATCACTTCAATCTATTTTTTACGTTTTTACTTTCTCTTACTCCTAGTAAGAGGAAGTATTGTAATCGTGTCAAATTTTCGATATCGAGTTTTCACCGGAAATATCCGTTTTGAAGTCCCCTGAGTCCAAAAAGTGGTTTTTAGCAAATGGTCTGTGTGTGTGTGTGTGTGTGTATGTATCTGAACAGCATAGCTCAAAAACGAAAAACCGTAGAAAGTTAAAGCTTGATATTCCGTTTAGGTATTAACATGGACAACTTCAGTGGGTCATCGGTCAAAATTCCTCAACCAAAAGTACCACTTTACTAGTAGTTTTTTTTACGTTTTTGCGACTTTCTCAAAAATAGCTCCAACTATTTTCTTCATACTTGACATATCAACTACATATACTAACAGCTACAACTTTTATTTGAAACATTTCTCCGGGAAAATTCATTGAAGGGCACTTCTGTGGGAGGGGTGGGGTTAGGTTTTCATCTAAAGTGCTATTTCAGTCTATTAGACAATTCTATCATCTAAATAATGTTAATTAGAATTAAATATGTTGTTGAAATTCCGAGTTTGAAAAAGATCGGAAGACGGAAGTGCGTTTACTTTACTACATTACTAAATGATTTGTTTCACTTTTTCGCAATTTTCTCAAAAATGGCTCCGGCGATTTTCTTGAAACTTCCAATATAAACTAAACATACAAAGATCTACAACTTTTATTTAAAACATTTCTCTGAGAAAATTCATTTAAGGGCACTTTTAGAGGAGGAGTGGGGTTATGTTTTTCTCTAAAATACTATCATCATTGATTATACAATTCTATCACCCAAAGAAAATTAATTAGAAATAAATAGATGGCCAAAATTCCGAGTTTCAAGGAAATTAGTAAACCGGAAGTGCACTTTCTTTTTGGATATTTGTGGTTTTCTTTATTTATTCATTTTCTTAATATTTTCCTTTTCGTGAATGTTATTTATGCTATATTACGCTTTGAAATTATTTTATGATTGATTTTGTATATAAGCTCCTGTATACCTTATTGATCGTTAACAGAATAAACAACTAAATAATAAATAGTACAGCATGCATATAATGTTTATAAGCAATTAAATGTGTTACTGAATTTTTTGTGTTGATCGAAAACCGATTGATTTGATTGATCAGTTATTGGGCTTGCTCCATTAACATGCCACGTATTTCATTAATCTTAAATAACTAACTACTATATGTAAACAGATCGTTGTGTATTATTAAATGCAACTCAATTTTTTATAAAAGAGAAAAATCCAAGAAAATTAAGAAAAATTATTAATATTAGAACTGTGTGTATTAAGAAACTGGAATATGTGTTTTAGTTTGTTTTTTATATTTAATAATTTTTTTCGTTTTTGAATTGATATCATTAAATTTTAGGGTTGCACTTTCCAGTGGCGTAGCAAATGCAATTTCTTTGTTATTATCAATAATATTTGGAATAGTTGTGTATACGGCATACCATGACTGTGATCCTTACTTGAGTAAGGTAATTTGCTATTCTTACTATTAGTAAGTAATTAATTTTATTATAATATCTGATAATTTACTTTGGATAAATTAAGTATCTGAAGTATGAAAGTAACTGATCATCAGGGACTTCATTCCAGCGACTTTAAATTAAATTACTATGTAGAATAAAACCACTCTTTTTCATTGTATTTTAATTCAATATTTAGTGAATTTTGGTTTTAATTTCTAGAAAATACAAAATTCTGATCAGCTATTACCTTATCACATAATGACATTACAAAATCAACTTCCAGGCTTGGCTGGGGTATTTCTAGCTGGCATACTATCTGCTGCGCTTAGGTAATTTTATCATTTTTGAAATGTTTTTGTAAAAATCTATAATTAAAGTAATTCTTTATATATTATAAATGAGATGAATGATTATGTTATAAGATAAAAAACCAATAATATATTTAATCACTGATATAATGAGATAATTAAAGCTATATCACTATAAAAAAATTGCTATTAGCTCCAATTTTGTTTACTTACTTTAATTCCTTTTTAGAGAAGGTACTGCGATTGTTAGATTTTCTCAAGAAATTATTTATATTTTCACGAAATCCCCTGAACCTGAAAAAAATGTTCACTGTGAACTATATTTAAACTATAAAATTTTACTGTAAACTGTAATGCCGAAACGCTGTAAACAAAACTCTAGAAAAATGGCCAAACATAACTGTTTTATATGAAATACAACACAATATATTAATATAAATTGTTTTACAATTTCAATAGAAAATAATTTTATTTTCATGTGCACTAGTACCTTATCAACAACATTAAACAGTTTATCTGCCACACTATTTGAAGACTTAATTAAACCACTATTACCAATTCAATGGACCAACGCACACATTAATTTGTGTATTAAAACAATAGTGATTGTAATTGGATTAATAATAACTTGTGGACTTTTGGGCATACACAATACTGCAAATGGATTTGAAGTAAGATTTAAGTAATTTTTAATTTCTTATTCTTTTATAAATATTTACTTCTTTACTTTCTGTTAAGCCGCTCAAGGAAGTATTGCATTTGTAATACAAGTACTGTGTTCCCCTTTGCCCTTTTAATTAATTTTTAGATTTAGGTTCTATAAAGTTGACACCTTGGTTTCTCTCTATAATTCAGTACATTTCAATTTCATTTCAGTACATTTATTTATTTTTATTTTCGATTGATTTTTTTTTTTTATGTAAAATGTCCATTTTTTCTTCGATCATCTGACAGGAGATAATGAAATGTAATAGCTACAAAAAATAAAGTTTGTTGAATGGTACATATTAATTAATAACTGTCCTAATTACAGTATTATATTTTACGGATGTGAAAGCGGAAAAGTAAAAGTGAGTATAGAAGGCCGAGCGCAGTGTGATGATGTTACCTAATGTATGTTGGCTTGTTGGTTTTTTGGCAGAGAGCTGAGTGAAGACATTTGATTATTTTTTGGAAACATTTCCTTGATATAACTCCTGAAAGATACGAAGAATCCTCTTTAAAAAATTATGCTCTTGAATGCATGCTTGCTGATTGTCTGAATTCTTTATTGCTTTTTGAATGTTATTTTTAACTCTTAATAGTTGGTTTTGGACTCCAGAAAGTAGTTTTTTGGATTTTTTCAAAAGCTAAATTTAGATTCTTGGTGGATATAGTTCTAGGAGGATGCTTGGTATTTATAAAAACTTGTATAAAATTTAAAGTATAAAACATAGTCAGAGAGGTTCAGAATTTGTTGAGGTGAGCGTAGCGCTAATGTGGTTGGTATCAGCAAAACAATGTCTCCAGCAATGCTGTGATGAATATCCTCAACAGAGGATTCTTTATCCTAAAGTAAAAATTCCAACTTTATAAATGTGAGAATAACAGAAAGAGAAAGTGATATGATCGTTTCACACTATATATATATTTATTTTATAAAATAAACTATTTCTTTATATCAACAGTTATTCATGACATTTTCAAATTATACTGCTGGATTTACTATCTTTGTGTTCTCATTTGGATTATTCTGTCGAAAGGCTAACAGCAAGGTGATTCAATAAGATTTTTCTTTAAATATATAAAAAAATTAATAATAATCATGAAGAATAAAATAGAACGCTGGAACATGAAGTCTGTTTTAGTGGCAGCCATTATAGGAGTCATAGTCACAGTATGGATTGGCACTGGTAGTCATAATGCTATAGCAGCCGGTAAAATAAAGTATGTTACTAAAATACTAAGTACTGAAGGATGTCCAGCCAACCTGTCGCAAACTTTAAAGTAAGTAATTATAATATTTTATGAATAATATACATTATATTTTCCTACAGTGTTAACAGAAATATTTTTGTACTTTTATAGTGTCCGAACATCTGGCTCATTGGAATATAAAACGCCAGTAATATTTGACGAAGATGTGCCATATATGTATAGAATTTCATTAAATTTAGTAGGTATTTTTGGGCTGATTGTCAGTTTAATTGTAGGATTAATAATAAATTTATTCACTAAAAACAATAAAGAAATAGATGAATCTTTGTTAATTCCACAAATTAGAAACAAGACCACTGTAATCAGTACTCTTGTTGAATGCGATTACACCAGATGCTCTTCAGATGAGAATGGTGATGTAACAAAACAGGTAGAAATATAATATAATTGGGTTTGTATATAATGTGAACATGTAATAAACATATTTTATGTACAAAATAATGAATCAGATCAATCTCATACCAATTGAGAAGCACAACAGCATCATAAAAACATAAAGAGTAAAATACATTTATCACAAGGATAACGAATGCACATGGAAATAGTCCTAAGTTTATTGGGTGCATCTTCTATGTTTGATTTCCTAGTCATCTTCCCAGACCTGTTTGGTCCATATTCGGGTGTTTCGAGTTTCTGGTCGAACACCACAAATTTTCATTTTATAAGTATTTGTATTTTTATTATTCTACTTTGTTGAACAAGTTTGCCTAAATGTACTTCCCAAAATAAATAATATTTTTTCTTAATTTTTAATAAAATTACAGTGTTATTATTATTTTTTAAATTTAATACATACTGCAACGCAGCCACTAATGCCCTCTAGGAAAGAAAACAGGTACCTCAAGTTCTCCTAGTGGCCGCTAGGAAGCGCTGGCGCCGCGCTTTAACTCTTTCTAGATGAATCGAGAAACTTCTATACATTGCTATAAAAGGCGAACAACAGCTGAAGTCGAGAGAGTTTACAGAGATTCTTGTTATAAACGAAGTGTGCGTTTGTGAATAGTAAACAAAAAGGGAACAAAGTGAACTTTTATTGGTATAAACTGTGTATTAATTATTATTAAGTGCTTTATTTGCAATTTATTGTGTGAAACAGAATTAATATTGGGCAGAATTAATATTGTGCCCTGCTCATCGAGAATTTTGTGGCCTGCTCTATAGTTCACATCAGAACAATGTATGGTTCCAGTATCTACATAATATACATTAGAAAATGATGCAATTCCCAAATTTAAAAGATGGCGAGTTTTATTGGGAGGCATGTGGCACGCCGTTGTTCCCTTGCCGTTTTGTTCTGAGCTTCAGTGCCTAGATGCGCTATCAATTGAAGCTTCCCACATTTTCTCATGATGCTAAGTCAACACCCCCTATAAACTCACCACATTTGAATTATTCATAGTAGGAAAAATGAGGCAGGAGGAAGACGTTAAGGTGATGCCGGTATTGGAGGAGGGAAGAATGATGCAATTTAATGAAGAAACAGTAAGAATCAGCTACGAACAAGATAGAATATAATAAAAATACAAAAATAATAAGCGTTAAAAAATATAATAATAAAATAAACTTCAGTACAAAAGGGGGTCCAAGGCAGCTCGTAAGTATAAATTGGGAACCTGGTAGTAGCCATTCTCTATACCCACTTCAATCCTGGAATAAAGATTTACAATAAATTTTGTGAGGCTCTATCAGATTACCAAACTCAGTGGTAATGACAGATACGAAGTGGCGAATGAGGCAATCACGTCCACTGGCTGCCGACTGTATAAAGCCATTTCCAGAGTCATTTTCAGATACCGAAGATATACCAAGTTGGCCGAATGTGCGATACTAATTTTCCAGTCAAGCAATAGGTTGCAGCACCAGCTTCTGGCAAGTATTGAAAGAATGAGCGCTAAGGGCTAGTAGTGTGGTGATGATATTAGAAGGAAAACTTTAGTTGTTTATACAAAGAAAAATAATGTTGCTCTGGTTTTTAATTAAGTTGACTAACTGTGTTCAAGTAACTGTCGTTTGAAATACAATTTCTCGATTACAAAAATATGTAACGATCGGTTCCATTTACCGAAGTATGAGAAACTGAAGAAAATTATAATTGCAGTAAGTGAATGTCTTCTGATTTTATATCTCAAATGTCATTTATTTAACACGAAATCCATGATAATGTGAAGCACATTATTAATTATATTCAGTTGGAGATAAATTTGTTTATATTAGAACAATATTTAGTTTAAATTAGGGAGTAATGTCATTTATTATACCGAAAGTTGTATTTTTAATAGGAATATCTCTCTATCCTTCAGTTTAAATGTTGTGTAAATTATATGTAAATGTTGTTTCAATGTTATGTAAATTATAGTTTCGAATGTGAAGAGCTACTTTTCATTTTAATTTTTTTATTCAACCTTCTGTTTACTATTATTTTGCCCCTTCTTCCCTTGTTTTAAAGCATTGTCCTTGTGTTTGAAATAGCTGGAGTACCAGTTTATGTAGTTTATCAGACAATAATTCAAACTTTGTAATTACTTTGCCATTAAAAACACAAATTATATTTCATTTATGATATATTTCAGTGTTGCCTATGAACACAATAGAACAAAGTATACACCCGCCACTGGTTTGTATAGTAATATTTTTTTAAACGGATTCTCTCTATAGTAATAACTGAAGTTAAACTTCCATTGCAGTGTAGTTTTGCAAAACTTAGTATAACTTTTTTGCGTTCCTTGTAAGATAAACTTTTATTTAACACTTTGAAATATTTGAAAAAGAAACGTAGCAATAAATCCAAAGTTATATATTTCAACAAATTCTTACTTAAACTCGAAAATAAAATTTAAGTACAAATTTAACTGAATAAATCGTGCAGATTTTCAGCATCTTTTAAATCAAGCTCAGGAGTGGGGAAATCATTTTAATAGTTTGCTGAAACCAGTTTTGAGTGCCGCTAGAATTTCGTATGTGGATCCGTATGTCTCGGACCAGTTATTGGACTCGCCATCCAAGATGTGCGAATTGGTAACGGTTGTTCATACAGCTAAAGACAATGAGGCAGCAGGTCCCGACCTAATAATGCCCCAGATATTTTTCTCGATAGACTGTTGCACTGTTTTATCCATATTTATGATACCGGAATACGCCAAGCTATTTTAAAGATGCCATAATATTTCCAATTCATAAGAGAGGGGCAACCGACGATGTCAGAAATTACAGAGGCATTTCATTTTTCAATGCGGTGGGAAAAATATATACAGGCTTCCTCTTGGCTAGGCTCACTCTCTGGGCGGAAGAACGAGGCATACTAGGTGATTTTCAGGGAGGATTTAGAAAGCACCATTCTACAACAGATAATATCACTAATCTCACTATGATCCTGGTGAAAATTAAACTTAGTGCTAAGAGACAAAAAGTGTTTGCATTTTTTGTTGATTTGAATTCGGCATTTGACCGTATTGATAGATATCCTCTATTCCATAACCTTACTGATCTAGGAGTGCTATGAACTTACTTCATAGCAATTTTATAGTTGTAGGATTTTGGCTTCTTTTATTTCTGTTAAGTTTTTCTGATATATTAATTAATAAACCGTTGACCAGCCTTAATATTTTTTATTGTTTTAAACAAATTACATTTTTTTTTTACTTCCCTTCGTTCCGACATTACACTTGTCATCTTCAAGGAAATATTACAATTTTTTCCAAATCTGAAAAATACATACATTAAACACTATTCTTCTTATATGTTAAATTACAGATATATAAACATAAAATTTATATTTGTAATGAAACGCATACCCATCATACATAATTAATAAGTACTGGAAACTTGCTATTACACAAAAAACATTTGTGACCACAAATAACTTACAAAATACCTCATCACATCTCCTATCATCATACATAACACTATACCATCTGAAACAGAGTTAAGCAATTTCAATAATTATTTATCTATTACTTATATTCATCAACTTACAAATAAAATAAAAACATTCTTAAACATTTCAACATTAACGAAATAAAATTTGCTTATTTAACTAAAAACAAAATAAAAACTTACTTACCCAAACACAAAGACCCACAACCCAAAAAACAAGAAAGAAGTAGTGTACTTCATGTCGTGCGAATGCCACCAAAAATATTTCGGTCATATAAAATATTTTCTAAAAACTAGAATAGAGCAGCATTGGAAATCAATGAAATACAAAAGCACAACTGAGACATCTTTAATAAAACATAATAAACTCAAAATCACAAATTCAATTTTGATAATGCAATGCCAGTAAATCAAGAAAAAAATTTAAATAAAAGGAAAATGCTTAAAGCAATATACATTTTTATAAATTTAGAAAACGCAGTAAAAGATCGTAAGGAGTGTACACAAGTTAAAACTTATTCCAACTTGCTAAACATTTTAAAATCGCATGTATAATAAAAACCCCCTGATAACCTGCATATGTATAATCTCAACACCGGTTTAGAATTAATTCTGACCGGTTTCGCACATGAAAACCAACAAGAGTAACAGAAATATTGGGTTGCTGTGAACTCTCTACATGAAATTGGTGAATTTGCTCCGACGATGGATGAAAATCCGAAACCGGTCAGAAATAAAAGGAACATGTATGCTACGACGGATAAAATACCAGATATTATAACTATTTGCTTGTTATTTATGTATATATTTCTTCTTTTTTTTTGTAAGGCAGAAATAACTGCCGGCCAAATAAGAGCTTTTCCCTCACTAAGGAGGATAACATGGAAATTTCTGAGAGATGCTGTGGATATCAAATTAAATAAATAAATAAGTTGAGTTTACCGAGGAATTACAGTTTTTTAACTGAATACATAAGAAACTCTTTAATGTGCTTAAATGGGGCCTGGTTAGCGGATAGGATTAAAATCTTCTGATTTCAATAGTTCCTGCCGAAGTTTAACAAGACATATGTTAGTATTGACGGATATCAGCCTGGAATTACTGGGAACTTTTCCCATAAAATATGGTGGTGTAGTCCTTGGCTCAGACACTCCATCCATAGTCTCCTCAAGAGCCATCGACCCATCCGTATACCATAAATGGCATGTTCTTAATACGAGACAGGGCGATTTACTATTCATACACTTCTGTTACTCAGATTCGACAAGAAATTTTTAACGACAAAGTTGCATTCCACCCTTGGGAGATCCAGAAAGGGGAGCCGGCAGACAGATAGAACTAAAGCATCCTTCCCTTCCACTATATGATATTGATAGCAGACAGATATTCTGTTCATAGCTCTCTTCGCCCATTTTTCAATCACAAGCTGAAAGGGGCCCACTTTTCAATCCCAGCTTAGGTCAAGTCATCATTGCTACCGTCATCCATAAGCAACAATGGTATTGTATTAACAACTGTAAATAAGGTCTTAACAAATAAATTTACACTAATTTAATAAAACTGTTTAGAGATGGTTTTATGTGTCTGATCATCCAGGAAAAACAAACTGTTACAATTATCAAAATTATTTTTTGTGGGCGCGCTGAGTGCCTTGGCTCTGAGCATCAATATCGACTTATAAGTTGAACAATATTAACTGTAAAGCTGAAACAACACTGACTAGTCATGGAATAAGGAGTGTTGAACAGTTGAGTGGAGGTGGTTAGCTGCCCCCACCCTTATGTAAATTTGTATACTTAACTTTTTGATTTCATTTGTCTCCTCAAGTAAAATTCTCAGCCAAGCCCTGGCTTTTCGCGTGGTTTGGGCCAAGAGTTTTTTCAAAATTACAACATAGCAAGTGGTAAGGAAACTGGGTCAGGAATACTTTTCTCCATTTCTCATCAATCAGACGCAAGGTATTACTGTTCATAACTATTCCTTTATCTGAAGTATTTATTACACAAGTTCAAATTTTGAAATATTTATTTAAGTTGTAGACAAAAATTAAAGGTATAACGAGGACTTATATCAGTTTCTAAACAGTAACTATAATTATTCAAAGATATTCCTTGAGTTTTAAATAAATGGTAAAAGTTAGATTACATAGTGATTTCTCAACCCGCAATATACCGCCCGCCAGAAATCAATTTACTTTTTGTACGGACTAGTGACTTTTTTCAATTAATTATTTTATTTATTAGTGCAAGAATCTCGTAACTTCGTTTAACAATTAATTTATTTTATTTATTCAGTATTCCACAATATTGTAATGAAAATAAAAATATTTTAAAATAATAATGTAATTGTTGCATTCCCTTTTTAATTTAATTTGTTTAATCAAAATGTAGTTTTATATTTTTTAGGGCTGTTTTTGCAGATCAGCGGTTCAGCATCCGTTCTTTAGCACTAAATTTCTAACAGAAATGGGTTTATGAACTTTTCTAAACTTACTTATACCGTGAATACCAGTATATATTTGTTATGTGTGTTTTAACGGAATATCTCAAAAACGAAACTCATTCTTCAGCTAATTCGCAGGAAGCTCAAACTTAGATTCCGTTAAGTACTTCCATGGTATTAGGCACGAAGATTTTAGGGGAACATGTGACTTTACTGATTATTTTTCATTAGTTTTCGTGATTTTCTAGCAACCGGTTCCAATGATTTTCGTTGAACTTTATATATTATGTTTCAATTATAATCAAGAAAAGCTGTAGGTTATAAAACAATGTAATTGTGTGTTGTGTCCCTGTCATAGGGGTCACTGTTCTACAGTTCCCTCCCAACTACATCCTCCCTATAGTCAAATGCTACGTTTACTCTTCCGATTAATCGAATCAATAGACTTTTCGATTCTCTAATGTCGATATATTTCTCTATTGTCTAAGACACTTTATTTTACTTTTTTCTCATTTTTTATCATAGTTTTCTCTTTTCCAAGCTTTGTTTACAATTCAACACAATTTTTACGTTTCTCATTTAACTTCTTTTATTTATTTATTTTTGTTTTTTTTTCCTACTCTAACAACATTCATATCACACATATGCCCAAATTAAAAATTTAATAAGGTTAACGGGCTCTTTGCTATCAGTGCAAGTTGTGTGGAGGCCAACTTATCGGATTAGGTCAAGTACATATTAATGTACCTATTAATGCTATCAATTTGGACACCACGAGCTATACACATTTTAACAAACGCAAAATTTTTTCAGATATAAATTGTTCAGAACTAGGAGAAATGAGTTAAAAAATAAATTAGATTTATTTTCTATATTTTAAATAATTGTGATCATCAAATAGAAGCTCGTTTATCCTGGTGATCGCTCACCAAAGAAAAAAGCGACACGCGCCAAGCAGCATACCTCAAGGTGATATGGAAACTGTTGTAAAACGCAAAGAAAAAAATGAGTTTATTATTTAAATTGTTCCAATAGGTGTAATGATAAGACCCAAGCGTAATTAGATACTATCGATATGATGGATTGCATTTGACTGTGATAGAAGGGTGCTAGTTGAGAGGAGAGTGCAGAACAGTGTCCGCCATGATGGGGACACAACAACTCACAATTACCTAAAAAAAAATTATAATTTTTTTCAGAATATTTGTAAAACTGACACTTTCCGCGGTATAGAAAAGTACTTCGAACACATATTTCATGTTCTTCCAAGCTAATTATACTAATTAGGTAATTAAAGTAAATTACCTGGGAAATTGTATAAATAGCAGACCCCAGTAAACGTATAGTTTTATTGAATCGCTTTTCAAGATACTGAAATGCAAATAAAAACAATGTAATGAGGGCAAAGCAAAAGTGTAAAGAGTAGGGTAAAATTAAGATTAAAATATTTATTGCTTTCCAATTTTATATTGTGCTCAATTTTAATAATTAAAAATAAAATTAAAAATTAGAGAAGAAAGTGAATTTCATCTTCATTTTTCATAACTAGAATGTTAATACAATATGGGAATATTTTATATCGGTTCCCCTTTCTGGATCTCGCCAAGGTTGGAATGCAACGTCGTCGTTAAAAATTTCTTGTCGAATCTGAGTAACAGAAGAGTATGAATAGTGAATCGCCCTGTCTCGTATTAAGAACATGCCATTTATGGTATACGGATGGGTCAATAACTCTTGAGGAGACTATGGATAGAGTGTCTGAGCCAAGGACTACACCACCATATTTTATGGGAAAACTTCCCAGTAATTCCAGGCTGAAATTCGTCAATTCTAACATCTGTCTTGTTCAACTTCGGCAGGAACTATTGAAATCAGAAGATTGTAATCCTATCCGCTAGCCAGGCCGCCATTTAAGCACATAAAGAGTTTCTTATGTATTCAGTTAAAAAACTGTAATTCCTCGTAAAAAACTGTATTCCTCGGTAAAGTCAATGATCTGGGAAGGAATAGATCTTATCGCGGAGTTTTGATATGTGTAATAGATTTTCATGCAATTAACATCACCAGCATAGACCCTTTAAGTAATTCAAGAAATGTTCAGTCATTATTCATAAATCATCACAGCTGCAATACTATTGTTTCCATAACTCGATTGACAGAATTCAGATACTTGAGAAGAATTTCCTTCAGGCTTCGATGCCTATAATATTCATGTAGTTATTACCTATCATTTTTCTTTGAAATATTTTTCCGAATTCTCTCGGAATCAGAATCATTTTCTTTAAACTTGAGATGGATTTTCTGTAGACAATAAAACTTTGAAACATTTTCCAGAAAAATTCCGGTTTTAAGCGACACATAAAACAAAACATGATCACAGAGTGGTATCAATCACATCTATTCACAAATTTTATTTCACTCCTTTAAATGTTATTTGGATTTGTCTTCTGTTATTGGCTGAGTTTTGGACTGCAATGTAAATATATTCAAGCGATTAAATGCCATAATGTGCTACTATCGCTACTAATATCCGCCACTAAAATCACTAATATCACCACCCTACCTCTCAGCCAGTATGATCTCTCTATGTATTCCTTTCTCTCAAACAGTTTCGTAAAACTAAATTGTTTGAAATATGTAAGAAGTGAGTAGTGTATGTTACATTTTATTTCCCCAATCATCTTTGCTATTACTAATATTGCAGTTACCCGAAGTTTACTATTACAAACAGATGGCATCTTAAAGGTTTTTGTTTTACTACTACGCCATGACTTCGGCTATATAGCCATTCTAAGTTGCGCGGCCCAATATAAAAAGGCTGCGCTGGCGACTGATGTGTTCGTTTAGGTGGATGCCTAGGAGCCACGTAAGAACAATCTCGAACGCGTACACAACTTCACCCATTTAAAGGTAGTTAACTTTCATTTTTGGGCAATTGGAAGATAAATTCTATGTCCTCCAACGGTTAATAAAAGCTTAAATCATCATCAACAGTAATAAATGACTACCTATAGAAACATCCTCATCATCATAATGGAGCTTCGAGGGGGGCAACTAACACGCCTTTAGTGCGCGCAGTCCAGGTTCGGTTTCTTTATTTATTTATTTTTTTAATTTGATATCTATAGCATCTCTCAGAAATTTCTTCCAACCACAACCACAACAAGTAACTGAAGTTATTACGTTTGCTGTACACACGATTGGTGGAGTTCAGTTTTGAATTGAGAGACCATTTCATAAGAGGTACATCTACGTTCAATCGGCAACATTTTGTGTTCTATTTAAATTAAAAATCATTATCATTTACAACTGTTAACTCCCAATTAACTCGTAGCTCACTGCTAGGGTTTTATTTAGAAGGTGCATATGAGGAAAAGAAGTAGAAAACACAGTTATGTACATAATATATTTTCACAAAAGAAATGAATGAATTGGAACACTAAATACATAAAAAAAACTCTTGAACACTTCACAAACACACACAAAATCTTTTCGTAAACACATCTATTCTATGTAACCTCTCTATCAATAACGCCCTTCGATAATCGATTCTACCCTTTCTATTACCATCGTTTAAAACAACACTTATTTATGGAACTCATTTAATTGCAAGCTTCATACATGAGTTGCAGTGGACAGCAACTTTAAAAGGAACGCGATACTTGAGAATAGGCCAAGCTCCTTCTATTAAATTCTGCTGAAAAGAATGCTTTGTATGATTTTTCGTTGGTTATCATCAAAGAGATGGTTCACTTTAGTGAACAGCTATAGCATAAACAAGAATTTTGCCGTGCGAACGACTGTTTTTGCTCGATATAGAGGAGTGTTAATAGGTCTCTCAATATGTCGGCTGTTTCCTAGGACACACAAAAAATTCGGTGTGAATATTTCATACGATTTTTCTCTTATTGAAATTTTCACAATTTTAATTTATAATTTATTTTTTTTTTAATTCCTAATTTTATTAAACGTAGAGTCTTCTAGTAGATGGAAAACCAAACATTACATTAACTGGTTTTCCAACAGTTGTTGTGGTTGGTTCCGCAGAGCTGGAAAGCATCAGTGATATTTTCCGTAATAGCCTGCTTCTTTTTGTGGAACTGAGTTTGCTTTATGCAAGTCTATGTTATTACACTGTTTGACAAAAACATCCTGATGATGGGCGAACGCTCGGGACCGGTCGATGACCGCAAAAAGAAGCAGGCTATCATGGAGAATATCTCTAATGGTTTTCAACAGATCGCTGAATTTGGTTAAAATTGCAGACCACAGTAGGCCAGCTAACTAATCAAGTTCCGAAATATTGTTTGTACAATTTAGTTAGAGACAGATATAGCGATATTGCTTATTTGAATATATATTTCAATCATGTGAGCCGATAGTATTCGAAGTTTAAAGTAAATCGCGAAAATCCATAAAAACCATTGTTTAGAGTCGGTATTTCCTTTAACGGATTTTTAACCCACGGAACCATCGTATTACATCGTTGGTGGTAACTAAACGGAATATAAGTTTGCGCTTCAAGCAATTTTTCGTTTTTGAGATAGGTTCTTTATAAACATACCGCGCGCAATCTTTTTTTTTCATGATAGTGTAAAACTTGAATTTCCGGTGTAAACTGAATTTCGATAGTTTGTTATGATCGCAGTAAGTATTTTTTCTTACAGCAATAAGGGAAATTAAAAAAAATAATTATCAGGAAGTTAATAGATTCTTAACAGATATCAATTGCGCACCTTGCACAAGTTCTGCTAACCACTCTTAAATTAAACTCAATCTGTGCAATTTATTGAGAAAAATTTGTTATTCAAATTTATTTTTCCAATTTACTTAAATATTTGTTGAAGTATAATACAAATTTTTTTTGTGTATTCAAATATCTTCTTGTATCCGTAGAAGTTGGCCACGAAGGATTACAAAACACTTAGATTAAGAATAAATAGCCAAAAGTTAGCACTTATTTTTCTTATTACTTTCTCTTACTCCTAATAAGAGGAGGTACTGTAATCGTGTCAAGTATTCGATTTCGAGTTTTCACCGGATCTGAATCCAAAAAAGTTGTGTTTAGCAAATGGTCTGTTTGTGTGTGTGTGTGTGTATGTATCTGAACAGCATAGCTCAAGAACGAAAAACATAGAAAGTTAAAACTTGACATTCCGTTTAGGTATCACCATGCCATCTGAGACTGTGGGTCATCTGTCAAAATTCCTAAACCGGAAGTATCACTTGACTAGTTGTGATACGTTTTTTTTACGATTTTCTCAAAAATGGCTCCGTCGATTTTCTTCAAAATTTCATATATCAACTACGTATACAAAGAGCTACAACTTTTATTTGTAATGTTTCTGTGGGAAAATTCATTTAAGGCCAGTTATGGGAGACGGGTGGGGTTATGTTTTTCTCTAAAGTGCTATCATAGTTGATTATACAATTCTATCATCCAAACAAAACTAATTAGAAATATAGATGGCCAAAATTCCGTGGCCAGAATTTGATACTGGAGCCTGGCCTATTGCCAAGTGTCGCGTTCCTTCTAATGTTGCTGTCCACTGCAACTCATGTATGAAGCTTGCAATTAAAGGAACTCCATAAATAAGTGTTGTTTTAAACGACGGTAATAGAAAGAGTAGGGGGAAAAAATAGAAAGTTAAAACTTGATATTCCGATTAGATATCACCATGCCATTTGACAGTGGGTCATCTGTCAAAACGACACTTTACAATTCTATCATCTAAATAATGTTAATTAGAATCGAATATGTTGTAGAAATTCCGAGTTTCAAAAAAGCGGATCGATTATAGAAGGGCGTTCGAATTGATAGAGAGGTTATATGGAATAGATTGTGTTATGGAAAGATTTTGGGTGCGTGTGTAAAGTGTTCACGAGTTTTTTTTTATGCATTTTGTGTTCCTATTCATTCATTTCTTTTGTGAAAATATATTATGTAGGCAACTGTGTGTTTTCTACTTCTTTTCGTCGTATGGACCTTCTAAATAAAACCCCTGCAGTGAGCTACGAGTTAACTGGTAGTAAACAGTTGTATATGATAATGATTTTTTTTTTAAATAGAACACAAAATGTTGCCGATTGAATGTGGATGTACCTATTATGAAGTGGTCTCTCAATTCAGAACTGAACTCCACCAATCGAGTTTGCTGCAAGTGTAATAACTTCAGTTATTTGTTGTAGTTGGTTCCGCAGAGCTGGAAAGCATCAGAGGTATTTTCCGTGATAGCCTGCTTCTTTTTGTGGTCATCGACCGGTTTCAGGCGTTCGCCCAACATCAGGATGCTTTTTGTCAAACAGAGTGGTAACATAGACTTGTAAAGAGCAAACCCAGATGATAAACTCAGTTGAGTAAAATATCTTGATGAAACTTCAGTTTCTATCAGACCCATCCCTTTTGGCAAACAATTCTATAGTTCGAAACCCTTCGTTAGGACTATAATATCTCAGGACTAGAAAGAGGGTATTATCAGCGTAGTCATGACAGATAAACATGAAATTTGAATGAACTACACTGTCACTATAAAGCATTTGAGGATCATGTACGTATATGATATCATTATTAAAGAAAAAAGTAGTTTAAGATCATTCACCATAGAACAGACCACTACTTTTTTGACCAGATTGTCCAAAGTCAAGGTTTTAGTCTGTTATTGTAAATGGTTTGGTTTTAGCAACCCATACAACAGATTCGAATTTCATAAGACGGAAGTTGCTTAAAAGAAGTGTTTTGAATGAAATATGTTTCTGTTTCATAATATATTCAAAACATATACAAAAAATCTTACGAAAAATTTACAAAATCCCCCCTCCCTAAGTCTTTCTATGAGTTTCAAAAATAAATTCAATTTTTTTTTTTAACATTGAATAAAAATCGCTAAATTTTCAAACTGAAGCATCGCTCCTACCATTTTAATTGTGCTGCATATAATTGTTTTAATTTTTTTCGGCCTTGTTTACAAAAAGATAATTGTGCCTTGATAAGATTATACCTTGTGCCATATTATTATTATTTTTGTTTGCGAAACACATAATTATAGCCTATAATTACAGTATAATTTTTAATAATTCTAAAAATAATAGTAATAACGATTTTAGCTGTTTTCCTATTTATATAAGAATCGATACAAGAAAATAACTACTAAGTAAATGCTGTGTATGTATATCGTTCATTAACAATTTCTATGTTATTAGATCTAATAACTGACTATTAATTATTCATTTTTTTTTTTTTTTTTTTTTTGCGCTACAGCCCTTGGAGGGCCTTGGCTTTCTCAGTAATTTTGCCCCATTCACTTCTATCTTTCGCCTTCAATCTCCATTTTCTTACCCCAAGTTTTCTCAAGTCCTGCTCCATTTCGTCGATCCATCTTTTTCTCTGTCTCCCGATCTTACTTCTACCTTCCGGGCGGCCTTCATATAACTTCCTTACAGTCTTGTTTTTGTCCATTCTCTCGACATGACCTAGCCAGGCTAATCTTTTTCCTTTTATTTCTGATACAATGTCTGGAGCAGCATACAGTGCACTGATTTCAGAGTTTTTCCTAATTTTCCATACCCCGTTCTCGTATTTGGGACCGAATATCCTTCTCAAGATCTTTTCTCCCAAACCCTCACATGTTCATTTTATTCTGAGTCATTATCCATGTTTCACAGTTTTATAAATTCTGATTTTCTGTTTTTGAGAGATGGACCGGGATTTCAGAATTTTATTTAATGCGAAACAGCAACGACTGCCCGAAGCTAATCTTTCTTTAACTTCGCTTTTGACATCTCGATGTTGTGTAAATGTGGCGCCTAAGTCTTAAAATTTCTAACATTTTCAAACAATATGCCACTAATCTGCACACGTTGGGACCGACATATACGATTATCAAATCTTGAGGACAACATATACTTGGTTTTGGAGTAATTCAGCTGTAATCCCACCTCTTCTGCACTTCTTTGCAGTTGTTCAAAACATTCTTCTAAGGCCCGGAATGTCCTTCCGACCAGAACAACATCGTCAGCATATGCTAGAAAGTGCCTGGCTCGATTAAAAATCGTCCCGTTTGGGTTTGTCTCAATGCTCCGCATAACTTTTTCTAGGCTGAGATTGAACAAGATCGTGGATAGAACATCACCTTGCCTGAGGCCTCTATCTATACTAAAAACTTCAGAGTATCCTCCTTGACTTCTCACTTTGGCAGCCGCATTGTTTAGACACATTCTCACCAAATTGATTAACTTACGTGGAATTCCAAAATCTTGTAAAATATTAAAAATATTAAAAATCCGGAAGTAATTAATTATTCATTTGAGATTTATTAATTAAAACTTCCAGAGAACATAATAATAAACTCATCGATTAGAAAAAGTAAGTACTTTTTAATCTTTGATTTTTGCATCCATAAATATTATAAATGGAATTATACTATTTTCTTGTAAGGGGGGAATTTTCTATTAATATAGATCTGAATCAAAAACAGTTCGTAATAATCTATGGTTGGTGAATACGTGTAAAAAAAAATAATGAAATGAAAGTTTAGAGGAAAGCCTGTCATCGCAGCGCTTCTAGAAAGCCCTAAATAGATATTTTCAGAATGTTTGAAATAAAAATTATAGATATTCTTATTTTTTGTTTAAAGATCATATTTAATTCAAATTTAAAGATATAATCCCCGAGCACGCTGATCCGTTATGGTAAAGCACATATATAAGTCATTGTCCAGGAACGCCTAAAGTCACCGCTTTCCTAGGAATCCCCATAAATGATTAATCTTCCGGAATAAATGTTTTAAACCCAGTGACTGTGCTAAGTATGTTTGAACTCTATTCCCAATACAAAGAAAAATAAAAAAATAGTCCGATCTATTATTTTTGAGAACATTATGAAAAACTGAGGCGGAAAAAATCAGAAAAATGGTGAGTGAAATTCTGATTTACCAATTTTGATTAGACACTTCCTGTCCAGATCCTCTTTGGCGAAGTGTAAATCAATATCAAGTCAGATTTTCTGCGAATTTTCCAGTTATGGGCTATAGTATTTCACATAAACACTGAAAAGCACGCACAACCGCCCACGCCTCCAACAAACACACAGAGAATGAATGAGGGCAATCAAGTTCCAAAAAAAAAAAAATTTCCAGAGGTACCCCAAAAATTATATTTCCGGTGTCAATTCATAATTTCGAAAACTAGTGAGGATCGCTGCGCTTTCCCTAAGCTTACTCAGAACATTCCCATTGCATTCATGCCAGATAGTCGGCTTATTTTGCTGATTATCAAGAGCGCACTGTACGGATCTTTTATGGATAAATTTAAAGGCACTTGTAAAATACGACTTCATGTAAAAAATACGAAAGAATACAGGATCGGCTATTTATGATCCAAATAATAAGTTTACTACTTGAGCGATGCTCAGTTTACAGCGCAGAAATGTTTGATATTAAACAAGATTTGAAAGTGGATCATGAAAAGTTTGTAATTTATACCGATAGATAGTATGACTGCATTGTAGAAAGTAATTAACATAAATTACATTGCTAATATCAATTATATAAAACATCGTACAAGTATTGGAATCAATAAAATCTATGCGTAATCGGTTTTGTTTGTTTGGATAATAGCGCATTCGAAAATACATGATAATGAAGTAGTAGTTGACATTTTGACTAAAGCAACTACCACTGTTGGACAAAATACAGACTGATGTAAGCTGACATTACAAGATGTTTCAAATGAATTTTTAAAAATAGTGTTCTTAGCAGGTGGCAAAATTTATATGACAACGATACCGATCATTTTTTATAAAAATTATGAACCCCAAAATTCAAGTTCAAAAATCTTTAGTTTGCGGGAATGGCATTGGGCTTTAGGAATGTAATGGAATTATGAATCGTGAATATTTTGCAGGGCATATCTTTTCAGAATAGGTAGATGAAGATCAGACCTGTGTGAAGATCGTAAGGTGGTGGAAAGCCCAGTTATACCATAATGATGTGCACAAAATATAAGGATGCGCGAATTAGGCTTTACGATAGACTATAGAGAACTGTACGCTTCGTATAATTGCTTAGGTATAATTGAACATACTGCCATAAAATGAACCACATCATCCTGAGCACGAGAGTTACACAAGGAACAGAGCTCAATCTCTCTTTCAATGCTAGGAACACAATTTAGATACAATAACTCTCACCTAATTTTAAAAAGCCAACGCAACTCTTTTAACTGTAGTAGGCTAGTATTATTAGAAACTAGACTGAGAGCATTAAGACGTCTATCTAAGGACTTGAGATAAAAACCGGTTAGTTGAATTGGCTCGCTCCAGGAACTCTTCCCGATAACTTAAACTGATATTAGAAAGGAAACGAAAAAATTTTCTTCCCCATATGCAATACTGTCAATGGAGAAATTGAAAGAAGAGAAATCCTTAGCACATAACGACTTCCATTCTTGGATCCACAGAGCATTACGACTGATAACCTCAAGCGCTGTATCTGTAGTTAACAAATAATCTTCTTATAAAGAAGGTTTTGCTCGTACCTCCTATATCTCCAAACCTGACAAGCATAACAGACTACAGAACGGCAGACTGCAATAAAAACGTTAAGTTTCGCTGGTAGTGGAACCAAATCTTGACAAATAAAATCTGAACAAATACGGTTGAGGGCAAATTTACAGGAAGAAACTTTTAGTGCCAAATAAGGAAAGATGAAAGCCGAGAAGTCAGAGTAACACCAGGTACTTATCATCATAACTATTTCAAGAGGGGCACCTTTGTAAAACCATTTCTCTCTAGAAGCCAGTTTGCCACCCCTTCTAAAAACCAATTACCTTGGACTTGTTCAAATTGAATGTTAGGTTCCACTGCTCACGATAATCTGCTAGAATGTTTATGTTCCTTTGCAGGCTAGAAGCATTATCAGAAACAAACACAACATCGTCAGCATACATAAGTACCTTGATTATTGTGCCCCCAACAGTAACACCTGATTCCAAACACGACGACAGATTATCTAAGAAAATGGAGAAAATAAGAGGACTAAGAATACACCTCTGCCTAACACCCGAAACTACCTGAAACCAGTTGGAAATCCCCTCCCTAACTCTAACTGCTGACACCGAATTATTAATAAGGATTTAATAATATTAATAAATTTAGAAGAAACACCTAGATTATACAGTTTGATTATTAAAGCCCTTCTGTCTAGACGGTCAAACGCAGTCTTGAAATCGATAAAAAACAAAACAATTTTTGCCCATTTCGCATTAGCCTTAAATTAACTAGGTTTATTAATACAAACAAACTGTCCACAGTGCAGTAGCCACGACGAAATCCAGCTTGGGTCTCACAAAGTAAATTGTTCGAGATTACAAAGAAATCGAGGCGGCGTAAGAGAAGGGCAGAAAATATCTTAGCAATTGCTTCGATACAAGAAATACCTCTGTATTTACCTCTGTTTAAACAGAGGGAATACGGATCTGCTGAACGAGGGAGGTGTAGTTCCTGCTTCGTAAATACAGTTAAACAGGCTAGAAGTCTGTTAAGAAAAACATCCCGAGCATCTTTATAGAAGTCATAGCCCACTCGATCAAAGCCTGATGCTTTGTTATGTTTTAAATTACTGTTGGCCATCTTAAGCTATTCAAAGTTAAAAGGAATCTAAAATTTCGGAATAAATAGGTGGCTCAGTAAAAGAAATAGATAAGGCACTCCAGTTAATATTCAATAAATTATGAAAATGGGAAACCCATGACGTCAAAGTTATTTTATTACTGCAGATAAATTTTTTTCCTTTAAATGTGATGACCAAATGCCAAAATTATATCGAATCATGTGTTACGTTAAGTTGCAGAGATATCTTATCTTTTTCTCTAAACAAAGTAATTTAAAGAAACTCGCAGTCCTAACAAAATTAGATTTATTTTTCGAAATAAATTTAGGAGACGAAACATTTTTTCCTGACCCGTAAACAAACCCATCAAACCCATGAGTTCTTTCGGGAAGTTCTTACAAAAGAGGCGTTTTGAACAGGAAAAAGCCAACTGGATTTTATTGAATCAACCAGAGCAGCTGTATACTGTTGCACATCATTAAACGACGTTGGGATGGTAGCAAACAAGGACTCCAAATTTCGCTTATACTGTTCTATATCAGAGTTTACCAACATAAGTTGGGGAAGAAGGAGTAAGCTAAAATCCTGGACAGTAGAACCAGACAGATAGAGAAAAATAAAGGGGAGGTGATCAGGTATGGTTCGGCAAGTACTTTGAAATAACTTATCACTGAAATAGTATCAAGAGCATCTCAGATATCTCTGAAACAGAAGTCTATTACAGAAGAGCCAATAACGCCAGAGAAAGTATCCATAACACTTAGCTTCAAGAAAATCGTTTGAGTCATTTTCAAGGAAATCGCGAAAGAGTAAAAAAATTACACACAGTTAAATGGTACTTCCGGTTCACCGATTTCGACCAAAACCTTATTATCAGGTCCCTTGGTAGAGCATAAACGAAATACCAAGTTTGAACTGTTTGAGATTTTCCGTTTATGAATTATGCTGACCACACACACACAATGAGAGAGAGTGAAACACACACAAATACCAATTTCTAATAACCACTATTCTCAAAGTACCTCAAAACGTGTATTTCCGGTGAAACCTCTGTATTGAAAATTTCACGATTACAATACTTCCATTCAACCAGCGGTAAGAGAAAGTAATAAAATGGTATTTTTACTATTACCATTTCTTTAATTGTAATTGTCTTTTTTATTATTAACAGGCAGAAAAATGGCAGAGATGTTAACTATGAGCTGGGTAGACTACCTAATATTTGTGTTGATGTTAACATTATCAGCTGGTATTGGATTATACCATGGTATTACTAGGAACAAAACTAATACAATTGAAGAATATCTTTTTGGTGGCAGAAATATACCTGCAATACCTATAACTCTATCAGTTATGGCCAGGTAAGTAATTTTGTGGATCTTAATTAATCTGATATATTAATTAATAAGGTATGAACTATGAACAAAATGGAGATTGATTTGCAAATCTGTTGTATCTTGGCGATATCTACTACAAAGACTAATTTTACACTGAGTTTTAATTAAATAATTGAAAAAATAAATTCTGATTTACTTTAAGGTAATCAGTGCGTTGGTAAATGAAGCCAATAAAATATAGTAATAAAATACAATATTGAATAAATAATAAAATACAAATACCCTAATAGGGGGAATAAAAATATTTATCAGGAGAGGAAGGTGGCGCCAAAAATCAAATAATAATAATAATAGGAAGAATAATTAATTCGGATCACCGAAGAAAGTAGAATAAGCCAGAAAAAAGATCTAGTACTAATGAAACGAGAAGACCGATAATGAAGACTGGAAGCGAAGGATAGGAGAAGGTAAAAGGCAATCACCAAAATGCCAAGAAGGAGAGAAAGCGGGAAAACAGAAGATATCAGAAAGAAATTTAAAAACTATAAAATTAAAACAATTATACAAAAATATTCTATTTATTTTTATAAAATAATTTAGAAAATCATAGGAAAGGCCGCTCAATTCCACTTTTCTTGGGATCGCGCGAGAAGAAATCTATGGAAAATCAAGAGAGAAGAAGTATGTATTCAATGGCTTGTTATTATGCAAGGAAGGGAAGGGCGAAACCTACGCTATCCAAAGCCTCCCTGGGCCCAGGTTTTACCCATCGTAAGTTTTACCACAGACCGAACAAATCGTATCAAAACGTTAGCTTAAGGTCCAGTACCGATATCCTATTCCGGCCGAAGGTCCCAAACCTAATCTCCTCACAGCCCAAATTATCCGTCATCAGATGCATGTGTGTTTCCTCCTTCGTCTCACAAACTCTACAAAACGGGTCAGGCATGAGTTCAATTGTGTAATGATGTCTGCTTGAGCCACAATGCCCTGTGAGGAAGCCAACCGATGCCTGAGAGAGGTCCGTGAAAGACCCTGGATCCCACTCAAGAAAAAAGCTCCGTCTCAAAGCTCCGTCTGGACCCTCAATGAGCAAATTAGACTGCTGACAACCCAGAGTGCTATGAGGTCATCCATGGCTGGAAGCCTGACAGACATGTGCGAAAAGACACACCAGCATCACACTCGGGACCAATGAAAGAGCGAGAGAGGCGCCTAATTTGGCAAACCTATCCACCTCCTCATTCCCAAAGATTCCCAATTGACTTGGCACCCAGCCTAGGAGCTCATCCTTCAGAGAAGGAAGCTCTTCCAGCCTTTTAGAACATTCCGTCTCCAACCTGGAAGTAAAGACACATAAACTCAGCGCCTTCAGCGTAGCTTGGCTGTCCAAAAAGATACAAACACCTTTTAAGTTAGTGTTACGTATCCTCTCATCCAAGATACAACAAAGAATAGCATAAATCTCAGTCTGTCAGACTGTGGTCCATTCACCAAGAGATACTGCCATATGATCTCCGGTCTCAAAATAGACCGCAGCTCCAGACCTACCATCCATTCTGTTCGTGTAACACCGGAAGTAATTAACAGGTATCACCCCAGACGGATCCAATCTTCCATAGAAAGTAACCTGACACTGTAAGAATGCTTGAAAAAAAAAATGTATTCAACATTCTGTCAGAAGGAAAACCCGTAACAGGAAACTTCAGAAGCATCTCGCAATAAATGTAGAATGACCATATCGTTTACCCTACCAAAAGCCTGCCTGTTTAATTCTATAACAGGCTTTCATTGCCACAGTTTTCACCTCTACAAAGAGCGGTGGAATTCCAAATAAAGTCTCCATTCCAGCTGTTGGTGTGGTCCGCATCGCACGGGTCACCGCCAGACTAGCCAAGCGTTGGATATCCTCCAGCAGCAGTCTAGCGGATCTTATCTAAATGCGACGCCACCACACCACAGCCGCATATAACAACCTAGGTTTAATAACCATACCATAAATCCAAAACATCATCTTGGGAGTAATCCCCCAATTTTTACCTACGATTCTTCGACATTGCCAAAAGGAAATAATTGCCTTTCGATGCTGTGTCTTAACATGTTCCGACAAATTTTATTTACTGTCAAGAACCACTTCAAGATACTTCACCGATTTGAAAATCTGAACAGAAGTTCCTAATAACCTAGGAGGTTTTAACGCTACGATCTTCCTCCGATTGGTAAACAAAATCCATTGTTGGATTTGGTCTTATATTCCAACACCAATCTAGAAGTGAAGACCATGAACTAAGCACACTCATCGCAGCTTGGCTGTCCGAGCAGATACAAACACCCTTTAAATTAGTGTTACGCACCCTCTCATCCAAAATACAACAAAGCATTGCATATATATACCTCAGGCTGGAATACGGTGGCCCATTCAGCATCCAATGCCTTATCGTCAATTTGAGCTTCATTTGTGAAGATCACCTATTTTTCCATTAACTTTTAAAATAAATTTTATTTATATTTAAAAAAAAAATAGTAATTATTTGATAAGTGAGAGAAGTAAGACTTTTTTAGACACTGAAGTTCAGAGTTTGACCACATGAGCTCAGCGAGTTTGAGAGTAAAAAATGCTTGGTTCACGAATTATATATTTGATCTTTTTTCTACAATCGTATTAAATTCGTTCCTAAATTTATATGAATATAAAAAAAAAAATGTGAAAACCATAAATACTAAGATGTACTTTAATACAAGTCAAATATTTCCCTCTCTCTACAATCTTTTCCGTTTGGGTAGCCTCAAATCCACTCGATCTAGGATTTGTTTTGATCTTTTTTTTCGTATTGCCGCTTGACATCTGGCTAATTAGAGGCCAATGAATGCTACTTTTATACACTAGTGAGAGAAAGTCACATTATTCGACGATTGCAGAAAAAAATAAAATAAATCCTGTATAGTATTCAAGAATGGTTGCAATCACCAAGGAATTTCCAAATACTCCACTTATAGAAATCCTAAACTATTAACTTCATAGAAAAATGTAGACGAATTAAAAAAAAAGAAATATAAAACAAAAAGAGCTTGTTTTTATACTTGATTAGCTTCTTTCGCCAATTCCAACTATGTTCCAGTTCAGTATCAACAATTGGACTAATTTTAGTACCAACCGAAACATATTATTTTGGAAGTCAATTATCGTTCTGCATTCTTGGTAGTTTCACAAGTTATCTATTGCTTTACTTCTTTTTTCTGCCAGTATTTTATGACCTCAAGTACACATCACTTTTTGAAGTAAGTATTATATTTTAAATATTTTGTTTTTAAATAAACTTTCGCGAAAGTGTGAATAATCAGAGTAATTAAGTAAGAGCTATATTTTTAAAAAAAATCATACCTTTCTATATTTCGGTACTTGGAGAAGCGTTTTAACAAAACAACCAGAATATTGGCATCAGTAGTTTACGCCATTACTCAGGTATATTTCAAAATTAACAGCATAAAACAAATCTGGTTGCATGAGGAAGTAAATTTATGAGCAGCAGGTGGCGCCCCCTTGATTTCTTCTAATTGAAATTAATTAAAAAAAATTACAAACATTAGTATTCACAGAGTTCCTCTTATTACAATTAATACAATTAATTTAACAATGTTTTTTTTTTTTTTTTAATTGCAATGTTTACAATGTTTAATTAGCTTGGCCCTAAAAGCAAGCTAGAGAACTTGGAATTTATTTTGTTCCATTACTAAGTGACCAATACAAAATGGCGGACTTAATTGCGTCTTGCAGTTCTGTTATTATATTATCCTTTAAATCATGCATTGAAATTTCTGCGTTTTTTCTTTATATCTAACATTAATTACATAAGACACTAAATATTATATCCGGTATTTTATCCATCGTAGCATGCATATTACTTTTGTTCTTGACCGGTTTCGGATTTTCATCCATCGTCAGAGCAAATTCACCAAGTTCGTGTATAGAGTTCACTTCAATGAAATGTTTCTGTAGGCTCACACTTGTTGGTTGTATTTATTGGGAAGGTGATAAGGTTATGTATGGTTGAATATTAGTCCAAGAAACATTTCGCTGAAGTGAACTCTCTGCACGAAGTTTCTGAATTGGCTCTGACGATGGATGAAAATCCGAAATCGGTTCAAAATTAATAAGGAACAAAACTAATATGCATGCTACGACGGATAAAATACCGGATGTTATCCAGCATTGCGGACCAACCCACATTTTCAACTAAATATTATCTTAGAAATTACTTGATTTTTTGCATTTTTTTTTATGGTTTATTGCACAATTTGATACTTTGTAAAATACCTACGGAAGGACAATTAGTAACAAAAATTCTAAACTTGTTTTTTCATAGCAATAATTAGCCAATCACAGTCTAGAAGTGAAGATGTGAAATGTGGGTGTATGCTAAGCCATTCAGAAATTTAAAGACCACAACAATTATTCTATTTATTTAATTCTATTGTTTTATTAGAATTAAAACACCACAACAATTATCATGTTGATCACGCTCACATTTTAACACCTTCACACTTCTACCCTATGATGGCTAATTATTTATAGCTGATTAATTCTATATAAAATCTAATCTAGAATTTTTTGTACTAATTTTCCCTCCGTAGGTATTTTATAAATCACCGGATTGCATAAAAAAAAAAAAAATTAAAATGTACTAAATTTTAATTTGATGTACGTACTGGTGACTGTTTTGGTTTGAATCCAAACTGATCAAATATTTTAATAGTCTTTTGTATATAATTTTTTCAAGTATATTCGAAAGAGAGTTTTGGAGGCTGATCGGTCGGTAACTGTTGGGATCACTTTTAGGCTTACCAGGTTTGTGAAAAACTATTACAATTGCATCCTTCCAACTTTTGGAAAAGTATGCTAATCGAAGGCAAGCATTAAAGACCTCAGTTAGGAAGGCGATACTTATCCGAGTCAGATTTTTTAATTTAGTATTTGGGATTAGGTCATCTCCGGAGCTTTTTTGTTAGGAAGTCCGTTGATTATAGTGGATATTTCAGAAGGAGAAGTGTATAAGATAGGAATTTCTGTCGTTTGGTGAGGTTGTTGTAGTTCGTTGATGGGTTGTATTGTGGATGGAGAATCTTGAAGAGTGTTGCTGGTTCTTGATGTATGATGATGATGATGATTAATGTTTGGCACTTGCTGAAGTTGCCTGTGTGGTTTCCATTGCAATTAGTGCATTTTGGAGATTCTAGCTGACTGTTTGGGCAAACAGAAAAGTGATGATCGCCCGCGCATTTTACGCATTTAGGGTCGAGTCGACAATAGTTTTTAGTGTGGCCATATTGCTAGCAATTTGTGCACTGTGTAATACGAGTTGTCTTTTTTCTGGGCTCTACTGTGGCTACTGAGTAGTAGATGCGAGTTATTTGGAATATTGCTCTTCCTCTATTATCATTCTCTTGACAAACTGCGCAAATTGGAGTTGGTAAAGGTGGTTCATATTTTTTATTCATCAGCCTAGTTACTGAGATTCTTTATTCGTTTTTCAATTTTCTTTTAATTGGTTAAATATTTCCTCCTCAGTTACTGAATATTATATTACTTATTACAAGTGAAATTTTTTGTCTTCGGGATTTACAAATGTATAGTATTTTGTGCCTGATGTGTGTAAAATTTTGTTAATTTCCTATAATCGTCTCAATTTTTTAATATTATTTTCAATTTATTTTTTCATAATTGTGTCTCGACAGTTGTGCCAATTGTATTTTTAATTTCTCCTATAATAGATTGATAATTTTCTGTACCCATTCCAAAAATTGGTGGTATTTTTGTTTGTATATTGGAGTTAATTGTTGTATGTGGTTCGTCCGGTTGAATATAAGTTAAAGGTGCATATTTATTATGTGTTAATATCTGTGGACTATTATAAACATATGATTTTTTGGTTACGAGAGTGTATTGTTTAGTCAATCTGCATTTCTTCTTTTTCAATTCTAGTTAGCCGTGGAAAATCATTATTTGAGTTTAAGTCCAAAATTTGTATCATTGAGTTGTTCTAGGTTTTTTTTTAATAAAAAAAAAAAAAGCACCCCCTTTTTATAAAAAGGGGATTGTTACTTAATCTGATAAAAATTGAAATAACTAATTCCTTTTTATAATGTCTACAGATATTGGTTGGTTTAGTTATCATGTACTCTACTTGTACAACATTAGTAAGAGGTTAGTAAAACGTCTTAATTGAAACTTTGTTGTGTATATATTTTAATCATTTCTCATTATCAGTTATAACATTCTTTTTTAGCAATTCCAGTACCTTTACATTTGCTCAGTTCATTTTTATGCCTACTTTGTGCAGTTTATACTGCCTTGGTAAGATATAAACGAATATATTGCGAACTATTTATTTTGTTAATTTTTTTGCATACAATATAATGAATGTAAAATTTAATACCATTTAGGGTGGTATACGAGGTGTGGTATGGTCAGATACGATACAAGCCTTATTTATGTACGGCTCTCTAATAGTAATTATAATAATTACTACAGTTAATGTTGGTGGAATGTCCAAAGTACTAGATATTGCCAATAAAGGTGGTCGCCTTGACGTATTTAAGTAAATATCTCTATGCATATTTATGTGAATTATTTTTAGGTTATGTTGAAAAGAAATTCTCTATAGTTTCACTAATAAATGATTTAAAATTCATTTCAGCTTCGATCCAAACCCATTTTCAAGATATTCAGCTTGGAGTTATTATTTATTTGCATTATTTTTTTCCATTAATAAACACTGTACAGGACCTGGTATAATACAGCGTCATTTGTCACTTCCAGATTGTAATACAGCTAAATTGTAAGTTTTTTTTCCCTTATACCATTTTGATTTAGGCTATTCAGCCATTTTATGACGAGCAGCCCAAAAAAAAATGGATAATCGGTAATAGGGGTTATCGTCGTTATTAAAGACAAATCTAATGTCCGCTAATTCAGGACAAGTGTCAAGGTGATCTGCGGACATGTCATCTCGAAGGCATAATGGACAGATTGGGATCGTTACCAATCCGATATAAATGTTTTTGGAGATAATCGTGGCCTGTCAGCAATCTGAAACAGGCCACGCACACACTGCGGGGTAGTGTAGGTAGGATTCGTCCGTTCTGTGATAATATCTGTGCCTACTGTTTTCCAGTGGTCTGCTGCCAATCAGGCGCTTGGCTGTACTTAATGTAAGTGGAGCGGACGGCTGTTCAGACTGCGCGCCCTCACCCGCAAGCCTGTCGGCCTCTTCATTATCGGGGATTCTACAAACCCTAGGAATTCACTGCAATACCACGTTAATTCAATTGGTGAGTCCTGCCCCGGCAGTACTGAACATCCTGGGGTCGAGCTGGTGTCAGCCGTGATCGCTGCTTGCGAGTCTATCAGGATCACAATGTGTGAATCTGATCTTACTCGTATTTCATCGAGAGCAAGCGCAATTCCCTTCACTTCGCCGTCAAAATTTGTCGCGATACTCCCCACAGGACATGCGTACTAAAAATCATTACTATATATATACCTGCTCCCGCGTTTGAGTTGGGCCCCAAGGACGAACCATCAGTGTAAACCCGCAGACATGTTGGCATGGGGTAACGCACCTCCAGGGTTTCCAGAGCAATGGCTCTAAATTCCCTTACTGGCCGGCTGTCACAGATCCAATCGACATTCCGCCGAAAAGAGTGGTCGTCGAAAAGGCGGAAATATCTGGCGGTACTCAAGGGGAAGCGCCCATGAAGTTTTGATGTTTTGTACCGCCACAGTTAGTCTAGGTTACAAATCGGTTGAGGGGACCTGATAACGTATCAGTAGCCAATGCCCAGGCGCTTTAAGCGTTCATGTAAGCTTAATGCGTCGGCCTGTCTCCTGACGTGTAGGGGCTCGATACCTGACTGGAGTTCCAACGCAATTATTGGGCAGGATTTGGTGTCTAAGAGCTTTATTCTGGACGAAGTCCAGCCTCCTCAGACAGGATTCCGACGCCGTGATAGCCACGTCGGTTCCATATTCTAGAACAGGGCGCACATAGGATTTGTAAGTCTGCGCCATTACATCCTGAAAAGCCCCCCACTTGGTATCTGTGAGCCGTTTAAGTAAGCTCAATCTTTTATCTGCATCCTCTGCAAGCTATTCGGCGTGTTTATTCCAGTTTGACTCCGAGATAGGTTGCAACATCAGTTCCCTGCAACTGCTTTTCCTGATATTTTAGTGACACCACGTGCGGTTTAGTGGAGAGCGTGAGCAGCTGGAACTCGGTCTTGTGGGGGTTTGCGATGGAATCAGCCCTGTTCCAAGGTTATCCAATGCTTCATTTATGTATCCTTCCAATGCCACTACTCTTCGTCCAGGTCAGAGGTCATCAGCATAATGCAAGACCTTCACCGTGGTAATAGATTCTAGGGCCTCTACTAGGTCGTCAATCATTATGTTAAACGCGGTGGGCTCAGAACTGAACCTTGAGGGAGACCCTGGCGAGTCTGACTGAAAATCGTAAGTTAATAACTTCACATACCTATTCCATTAAAAGTTGTTCTAGTGAGCGAAAGACTCATCTATTAGTACTTAGTTATTTCAGATCTTCACACTATCCAGTCCTATCATCTTCCATATGCATGCAATTTTTTGGACGAAGCTCTCTCTTCACTGAATTAAAGTTTATGCAATAATCAATGCCAGAATAGTTTGGTTTTTGAAAATATCAATTGCAAATTGAGAATAGAATTTTGGAAGCTTTTAGTTTGAGCAATGATTGATCCCTGGATTCATTACTGCTGCTACAGAGAATGAACAGATTAAGAGAGTGATGGTTAATTAGGACTAATTCTATTAACTTCACTAACAAAATAATTAATAAATCACTTTAATCAATGTTTTAAGTTTTTTATATTCATGACATGTGTAGTTTATAATGATGGTTATATATTTATTTATTTCTCTCTCTCTCTCTCTCTCATTCTTCTTGGATATAAGTGGTTTTCATTACCCATTCATTTTCTTAAAGTTTAATTTTTCATGATTGTCAATTATGCTATATTATGCTTTGTATTTATTTTTTGATTGATTTTGTATATAAACTCCTGTATACCGTACTGATTGTTAACAGAATTAACAACTAAATATAAATAGTACCTCATACATATAAAGTTTATAAGCAATTAAATGTGTTGCTGAATTTATAGTTTCGTTAATACTAACGGTTTTTGGGCTAGCTTCATAAACATGCAATGTATTTCATTAATCTTAAATAACTAACTACTGAATGTAAATCGATCGATGTGTATTATTAAATGCAACTCAATTTTTTATAAAAGAGAAAAAAGCCAAGAAAAATTATTAATATTAGAGCTGTGTGAATTGTATTAACAAAATGGAATAAGTGTTTTAGTTTTTTTTGTTAAATTTAATAATTTTTTTTGTTTTTGAATTGATATCATTAAATTTTAGGGTTGCACTTTCCAGTGGCGTAGCAAATGCAATTTGTTCGTTATTATCAATAATATTTGGAATAGTTGTGTACACGGCATACCATGACTGTGATCCTTACTTGAGTAAGGTAATTTGCTATTCTTACTATTAGTAAGTAATTAATTTTATTATAATAACTGATAATTTAATTTGGATAAATTAAGAATCTGAAGTATGAAAGTAACTGACCATCAGGGACTTCATTCCAGCGACTTTAAATTAAATTACTATGTTGAATAAAAGCACACTTTTTTATTGTATTTTAATTCAATATTTTGTGAATTTTGGTTTTAATTTCTAGAAAATGCAAAATTCTGATCAGATATTATCTTATCACATAATGACGTTACAAAATCAACTTCCAGGCTTGGCTGGGGTATTTCTAGCTGGCATACTATCTGCTGCGCTTAGGTAATTTTATCATTTTTGAAATGTTTTTGTAAAAATCTATAATAATTAAAGTAATTCTTTATATATTATAAATGGGATGAATGATTATGTTATAAGATAAAAAACCAATAATATCTTTAATCACTAATATAATGGGATAATTAAAGCTATACCATTACAAAAAAAATGCTATTAGCTCCAATTTGTTTACTTTCTTTAATTCCTTTTTAGAGACAGGATGGCGGTTGTTAGATTTTCAGAATAGAATTCTCACAAGAAATTATTCATATCTTCATGAAATCCCCAGAAAAAATGTTTACTGTGAACTATATTTAAACTAGAAAATTTTACTGTAAACTGTAATGCCAAAACGCTGTAAACAAAACTCTAGAAAAATGGCCAAACATAACTGTTTTATATGAAATACAACACAATATATTAATATAAATTGTTTTACAATTTCAATACAAAATAATTCTATTTTCATGTGCACTAGTACCTTATCAACAACATTAAACAGTTTATCTGCCACACTATTTGAAGACTTAATCAAACTTCTATTACCAATTCAATGGACCAACGCAAAAACCAGTCTGTGTATTAAAACAATAGTGATTATCATTGGGTTAATAATAACTTGTGGACTTTTGGGCGTACACAATAATACTAATGGATTTGAAGTAAGATTTAAGTAATTTTTAATTTCTTTTTTTCTTATAAATATTTACTTCTTTACTTTCACTTATGCCGCTAAAGGAAGTATTGCACTTGTCATACAAGTTTTGACTTCCTCATTGTCCTTTTAATGATTTTTAGATTTAGGTGCTATAATGTTGACACCTTGGTTTCTCTTTATAATTCAGTACATTTTAATTTATTTATCAATACATTTATTTATTTTTATTTTCGATTGATTTTTTTTTATATAAAATGCCCTTTTTATTTCGATCATCTGACAGGAGATATAGAAATGTAATAGTTAAAAAAAGTAAAGTTTGTTGAATGGTGATATTGAACGGATATTACACTGTCTTAATTACAGTATTATATTTTACGTTCTGTAAAAGCGGAAAAGTAAAAGTGAGTATAGAATGGCCGAGCGTAGAGTGATGATGTTACCTAATGTATGTTGGCTTGTTGGTTTTTTGGCAGTGAGCTGACTGAGGACACTTGAAATTTTTTGGAAACTTTTCCTTGATATAACTCCTGAAAGATAGGAAAAAATTATGCTCTTGAATGCACGCTTGCTGATTGTTTCTGAATTCTTTATGGCTTTTGGAATGTTAATTTTTAACTCAACAATGGTTAACAATTCTCAACTATAATGGTTGGTTTTGGCCCCCAGAAAGTAGTTTTTAGAAAAGCTAAATTTAGATTCTTGGTGGATATAGTTCTAGGAGGATGCTTGGTATTTATAAAAACTTGTATCAAATTTAAAAGTATTTTAAAGTACAAAACAAGGTCCGAGAGGTTCAGAACTTGGTGAAGACAAGAACAATGTCTCCAGCACTGCTGTGATGAATATCCTCAAAAGAGGATTCTCTAAAATACCAACTTTATAAATTTGAGAATAACAGAAAGAGAAAGTATATGATCGTTTCACACTATATATATATATTTATTGTGTAAAATAAACTATTTTTTTATCAACAGTTATTCATGGCATTTTCAAATTATACTGCTGGATTTACTATCTTTGTGTTCGCATTTGGATTATTCTGTCGAAAGGCTAACAGCAAGGTGATTCAATAAGATTTTTCTTTATATATAAAAAAAATAATTAATAATCATAAAGAATAAAATAGAACGTTGGAAAATGAAGTCTGTTTTAGTGGCAGCGATTATAGGAGTCATAGTCACAGTATGGATTGGCAGTGGTAGTCATAATGCTATAGCAGCCGGTAAAATAAAGTATGTTACTAAAATACTAAGTACTGAAGGATGTCCAGCCAACCTGTCGCAAACTTTAAAGTAAGTAATTATAATATTTTATGAATAATATACATAATATTTTCCTACAGTGTTAACAGAAATATTTTTGTACTTTTATAGTGTCCGAATATCTGGCTCATTGGAATATAAAACGCCAGTAATAATTGACGAAGATGTGCCATATATGTATAGAATTTCATTAAGTTTAGTAGGTATTGTTGGGCTGATTGTCAGTTTAATTGTAGGATTATTAATTAATTTATTCACTAAAAACAATAAAGAAATAGATGAATCTTTGTTAATTCCACAAATTAGAAACAAGACTCCTGTAATTAGTACTATTGTTGAATGTGATTACACCAGATGCTCTTCAGATGAGAATGGTGCTGTAACAAAACAGGTAGAAATATAATATTATTGGGTTTGTATATAATGTGAACATGTAATAAACATATTTTATGTACAAAATAATGAATCAGATCAATCTCATACCAATTGAGAAGCACAACAGCATCATAAAAACTTAAATGAGTAAAATGTATTTATCACAAGGATAAGGAATGCACATGGAAATAGTCTTATGTTTATTGGTTACTATTTACTTCATCTTCTGTGTTTGATTTCCTAGTCATCTTCCCGGACCTGTTTGGTCTATATTCGGGTGTTTCGAGTTTCTGGTCAAACACCACAAATTTTTATTTTATAAGTATTTGTATTTTTATTATTCTACTTTGTTAAACAAGTTTGCCTAACTGTACTTCCCAAAATATATAACATTTTTTCTTAATTTATAATAAAATTACAGTGTTATTATTTTTTTAATTTACATACTCTAACACAGCCACTAATGCCATCTAGGAGAGAATGCAGGCACCTCAAATTCTCCTAGTAGCCGCTAGGAAGCGCTGGCGCCGCACTTTAGCTCTTTCTAGAAGAATCGAGAAACATCCAGACCCTTCTCCATTGATATAAAAGGAGAACAATAGCTGATCTAGTTCACCGGGAAAAATGTTACAATATATAACTATCTCTCTCTCTACGCATATATGTGTTTGTGTAATATTATTACGCTTCGGCTCGCTGCTGCAGAATTAATATTGTGCCCTGTTCATCCAGAAGTTTGTGGCCTGCCCTCTAGTTCACATCAGAACAATGTATGGTTCTAGTATCTACATAGTATACATTAGAACATACAATTCCCAAATTTAATGGATGTCGAGTTTTATTGGGAGACATGTGGCACGCCGTTGTTCCCTTGCCGTTTTGTTCTGAGCTTCGGTACTTAGATGCGCTATCAATTGAAGCTTCCCACATTTTCTCACGACGCTAAGTCAACACCCCCTATAAACTCATCGCATTTGAATTACTGATAGTAGGAAAACTGAGGCAGGAGGAAGTCGTTAAGGTGAAGCTGGTATTGGAGGAGGGAAGAATGATGCAATTTAATGAAGAAACAGAAACAATCAGCTACGAACAAGATAGAATATTATAAAAATACAAAAATAATAAGCGTTAAAAAATATAATAATAAAATAACTTCAGTACAAAAGGGGGTCCAAGGCATTTCATTTTTACTTCCTCTTACTCCTATAAGAGGAAGTATTGTAATCGTGTCAAATTTTCGATATCGAGTTTTCACCGGAAATATCCGTTTTGAGGTCCCCTGAGTCCAAAAAAGTGGTTTTTAGCAAATGGTCTGTGTGTGTGTGTGTCCGTGTGAGTGTATGTATGTATGTATGTGAACAGCATAGCTCAAAAACGAAAAATCGTAGAAAGTTGAAATTTGATATTCCGTTTAGAAGTCACCATGGGATCTGACTGTATGTTATCCGTAAAAATTCCTCAACCGGAAGTACCACTTTACTAGTTGGATTTTTTACTTTTTTGCGATTTTCTCAAAAATAGCTCCAACGATTTTCTTTAAACATTTAACATCAACCACACATACAAAGTGCTACAACTTTTATTAGAAACATTTCTCCGGGAAAATGCAATGAAGGGCACTTTTGGGGGATGGGTGGGGTTAGGTTTCCATCTAAAGTGCTATTTCAGTTTATTAGACAATTCTGCCATCTAAATAATATTAATTAGAATTAAATATGTTGTTGAAATTCCGAGTTTGAAAAAATCGGATAACCGGAAGTGCGTTTCCTTTACCACTTTACTAAATGATTTATTCACTTTTTCGCAATTTTCTCAAAAATGGCTTTGACGATTTTTTTGAAACTTCGCATATAAACTAAACATGCAAAGATCTACAACTTTTATCTAAAACATTTCTCTGGGAAATTTCTTTTAAGAGCACTTTTAGGGGAGGGGTGGGGTTAGATTTTCATCAAAGTGCTATCCTAGTTCATTATACAATTCTATCATCCAAACATAATTAGTTAGAAATAAATAGATGGCTGAAATTCCGAGTTTCAAGAAAATTAGTAAACAGGAAGTGCGCTTTTACTGAACAGTTTTTCAGTTTTCGACGAATTTCATTATATTTGGTATCACAAAAAGTACCATAAAATTTGTCAATTATCATTTTGAGAACTGGAGTAAGAGAAAGTTGTGTGAGTGTTTCACACCAGATTTTTTTTATTATTATCATCAGTATCTTTAATATTTTTTTCAAACATTTTTTCTCTTTGGCGGCTTGGTAAAGAGTGTACTATTATTTTGAACTATGTAAGTTTTATTTTTTTCATTGGCGCGGCTTACATCAAACGCTTCTTTCTCTGTATTAACACTGGGACATTTACTGGCAATATGGCCAGTATATTGCCAGCATATAAATAAAAGTTCGTGAAATTCGGCAGAGCTTTTAGTTCTATCAAATTCTTTAAGTAACAGATTTTTTAAATCATCATACCTGAGTAGGTTAGATTCAGGCCTGATTAGTAGCACTGCAGTTCCGGTTAATTTCCTTTTAGTGAAAATCAATTTCTGCAAGTCCGTCCAGTTACATAAAGAAGCTGTTTCTTAAAATGTTTTTAAAAAGGATCTAATACGAAAATCATCATCTCCTGAAAAACATTGTATAGAACCTTCTACATCATTAAAAGTTACGTCATTCATTCTAATAGCTACAGGAAGCGTCACTACATCAGGTCGTAAAAATTCTTTACTCTTCTTTTCTTTATTCTTTTTGTACGGCATTTTCTCAAAAAAACTACACGACAAATTGGAAAGTCCACAATGCATTTAAAAAAAAAAAAAACTATCCAGGAGCGGCCCCAAAAATAATGTGTGGGATTTAAGGTAATGTCCTGTAGTTAAGTATTACAATTAAATTCAACTGAATATAAAAGAAACATGATTAACAGAGCACAATCTATTAGTAAGGAACAATTACAATCCACAAAATACCACATCAAATAATATAATGTTACTTCCCGTCGTCTGTCGTCTATAACCTCTCTCAAGTCACTCCGCACTCACCCAACTGCTTACTCCTACCTCTATACATACACACACACACACACATCTTGGTCAATTTCAAAAGCAAACTCCCTTAGTCTTCCAAACGCGCGAGCTGCTGAAGGAACTGAATACGCAAAGGGGCTCCATTTGCTTCAGCTGGACAAAAGCTCACATCGGAACGGCGGAGAACGAGAGAGCTGACTTTTTAGCTAAAATGGCTGCAGCCAACAAAGACTTGGAAGAAAGTTACAGCCATTTTCCTCTCACTTTTCTTCGTAACACTATGAGGGAGCGAGAAGAGCAAGAGTGGGACATAGCATGGCAAAACTGTTCCAGTGGCGAAATAACACGTCAGTTTTTCCCCAGCGTACTACATCGAGTAAAGTTAGGGGATTGGAGACCCAGCTACAAGGTTACCCAGTTACTAACCGGCCACGGGAAATTACGAACTTATTTAACCCGTTTTGGCCATACAGGCTCTGCAATTTGCCCCTGCGATCCAACAGGAACTCAGCTCCAGACGGTCGATCACCTTGTACATGACTGCTCGCTCCTCGAGGCTGTCAGAGCACCTCTCATCCGCCATTTCAACGTGGTTTTGAATCAGTCTTCGCCTCCCATCGATAAATCTGTATTTACTGAGTACAAGTGCATTCAAAAATTCTGTGCATTTATTAATAATATAAATTTTGAAATTCTTTGAAGTTTAGTTTATTTCAGTGTTGCAGAAGTTTTGTATATTTTGTAATTATTATTTAATTTCTTTCTTTTTATTTAATTACGTTATATTCTGATATATCAACAATTAGAAATGTTTCGTAAATTGATATGTTATATGATATACATGCAATGTAATACATTTTTGTGGAACTTGCTGAAATAGTTTATTAAAAAAAAAAAAACACACACAACGCTGCTCTCTCTAGCGTCAGCCTTTGAACTTATACTTGTTCTTGCCCGCTCACTATATATATATATATATATATAGTTAAGTATTACTTAAATTTTGTTGTTTTTATGCACCGTACCCCCCATGCCTTTTATTATGCTCGCTAATAATTGTGGCCTTGCGTTAATGTTCCTCCTTGCATTTGAAAACACTTAAAAATGTATAAGTATCGACTATCAAACAGATAAATTGGCATACATTTTTAATGGTTTATGGCAATATTCGTTTATTGTTAAAAAAAGTTACAATTCACTTGGTATTTTGAGTTTCTGAAATATAATAATTTATTAACTGGCCAGTTTAATTATTGAAACATAGCGAGCTCGCTTACCTTACAATTTAAACTATTGCCCACACAAACTTACACAATGTCTTTTTTGTTTGTACAACTTATTTCGAAAAGAAAAACTCTAGGCATACACACTAGGCAGCCATTTTCTAGAAAAGTCTCATTCCCTTTAAGTCATATGCGGTTATAACTGGGATGCATAATCGATTCTACCATCAATATTCAAGCAGTTATTTATTCGGTGGTAGCTTCCGCTACACATTTCTTAGCCTGCTGAAAAAACTAAGTATAATTCCATTTTCGATATTCTCGTAGTTTCATATGAGTACTACAGAAGAAAATACATGCTAGCGCTGTGAATAAATGTATATTATTAAGAAACCTTTTTTTGATACCAAATCCCTGGGTATTCAGCTGAATTTACAATTCTAATGCAGTAAGTTGGTTAATAAGTAAATAATAAAAATCTGGTGTGAAACATTCACACAACATACTCTTACTCCAGTTCTCAAAATTATAATTGACAAATATAATAGTGTGTGTTTTTTATAGTTTGTGTACCAGATTTAATGAAATTCGTCGAATACTGAAAAACTGTCCGGTAAAAAACGGAACTGTGCGGAGAAATACATAACCCCACTCCTCCTCTAAAAGTGCCCTTAAATGAATTTTCTTAGAGAAATGTTTCAAACAAAAGTTGTAGATCTTTGTTTGTTTAGTTTATATACGAAGCTTCAAGAAAATCGTCAGAGACACTTTTTATATAATCGCGAAAAGTGAAAAAAATCATTTTGTAAAATGGTAATGTAAACGCACTTCCGGTTATCCGTTTTTTTTTAAACTCGGCATTTCTACAACATATTTAATTGTAATTAACATTATTTAGATGATAGAATTGTTTAATAAACTGAAATAGTACTTTAGATGAAAACCTAATCCCACATCTCCACCTTAACTGCCATTAAACGAATTTATCCAGAGAAACATTTCAAATAAAAGTTGTAGCTCTTTGTATGTGTAGTAGATATAAGATGTTTAAGGAAAATCGTCGGAGCCATTTTTGGGAAAAACGCATAAACGTAAAAAAAAAAAAAAAAAAAAAAAGTAAAGTGATACTTCCGGTTGAACAATTTTGAGAGATGACCTACTGTCAGATGCCATGGTAATACCTAAACGGAATATCAAGCTTTAACTTTCTACGGTTTTTCGTTTTTGAGCTATGCTGTTATACATACATACATACATACACATACACACATACACACACACATATACACCCACCATTTGCCAAACACCACTTTTTTGGACTCACGGATATTTCCGGTGAAAACTCGCTATAGAATATTTGACATGATTACAATACCTCCTCTTAATAGGAGTAAGAGAAATTAATAAGAAAAATAAGTGCTAACTTTTGGCTATTTATTCTTAATAGATTAAGAATATTTATTCTTAATCTAAGTGTTTTCTAATCCTTCGTGGCCAGCTTCTACGGATACAAGAAGATATTTGCATACACAAAGAAAGTTGTATTATACTTCAACAAATTTTTAAGTAAATTGGAAAAATAAATTTGAACATCAAATTTTTCTCAATAAATTGCACAGATTGAGTTTAATTTAAGAGTGGTTAGCAGAACTTGTGCAAGGTGCGCAATTGATATCTGTTAAGAATCTATTAACTTCCTGATAATTATTTTTTTTAATTTCCCTTATTGCTGTAAGAAAAAATACTTACTACGATCATAACAAACTATCGAAATTCAGTTTACACCGGAAATTCAAGTTTTACACTATCCTGAAAAAAAAAGATTGAGCGCGCATGTGTGTTTTGTAAACAAACTATCTCATAAATGAAAAGTTGCTTGAAGCTCAAACTTATATTCCGTTTAGTTACCATTAACGATGTAATACGATGGTTCTGTGGGTTAATTATCCCTTAACCGGAAATACCGACTCTAAACAATGGTTTTTACGGATTTTCGCGATTTACTTTAAACTTCGAATACTATCGGCTCACATGATTGAAATATATATTCAAATAAGCAAAGTCGCTATATCTGTCTCTAACTAAATTGAATAAATAATATTTCTGAACTTGATTAGTTAGCTGGCGTACTGTGGTCTGCAATTTTAACTAAATTCGGCGATCTGTTGGAAAACCATTAGAGATATTCTCCATGATAGCCTGCTTCTTTTTGTGGTCATCGACCACTCCCGAGCGTTCACCCATCATCAGGATGTTTTTGTCAAACAGTTTAATAACATAGACATGCATAGAGCAAACTCGGTTCCGCAAGAAGAAGCAGGCTATTACAGAAAATATCTCTGATGCTTTCCAGCTCTGCGGAACCAACCACAACAACTGTTGGAAAACCAGTTTATGTAATGTTTAGTTTTCCATCTACTAGAAAACTCCTACGTTTAGTAAAATTCGGAAAAATTAAAAATTAAAATTGTGAAAATTTCAATAAGAGAAAAATCGTATGAAATATTCACACAGAATTTTTTGTGTGTCCTAGGAAACAGCCGACATATTGAGAGACCAATTCACACTCCTCTATATCGAGCAAAAACAGTCGTTTGCACGGCGAAATTCTTGTTTATGCTATAGCTGTTCACTAAAGTGAACCATCTCTTCGAAATGATAATCACCAAAAAATCATACAAAGCATTCTTTTCAGCGCAATTTAATTGAAGGAGCTTGGCCGATTGTCAAGTATCGCGTTCCTTCTAATGTTGCTGTCCACTGCAACTCATGTATGAAGCTTAGAAACGGTAGAATCGATTATCGAAAGGCGTCCGAATTGATAGATTGTGTTTATGAAAGATTTTGTGTGTGTGTGTGTGTGTGTCTGTGAAGTGTTCACGAGAGAAACGGACTACTATTTTGTTTTGCCAGATTGTCCAGAGTCAAGGTTTTAGTCTATTATTGTAAAATGTTTTGATATTAGCAACCCATATATTCCAGTTTCATAAAATGGAAGTTACTTTAAAACGAAAGATTTGAATAGAAACAAAAATGAATAATATTTTTTTGTTTCATAATAAATTAAACACAAATACAAAAAAATCTTATGAAGGGGTCCCTCCCGAGATTCGATTACCTGGGGCCTCTATAGGTTTAATCCAGTGTGCTAAAAGCTGATAAATTATACTCGACACTGGGCCTACATAAATTTCACCCAATTCGCAAAACTTCCTCATCTCACCAAATGCTAATCTTTTATAGAAATTTCCACTTTAGAATATACTGGTGATTTGAAAAAGCGGAAGTAATGCACGCTTTATGTCTCATATTTTAGATCCTGGTTTATGTACTGTTCTGAAAAGTGCCGCTTAATGTTCTGAGATGTGGTAACAAACAGAATCGCTATTCCCAGATAGTTGTTAGCGACAACATTCCTGGAGGGAGAAATATTTTTTACTAATACTGTTCATGTATATAATTCAAGAAATACTACAGATATAATTTGCACATATAGACAATTTTCTCACCTTTCTTTAATGGGAACCTTTAATTACTTTTACACCTGCAGACCTGACATTTTTGGTGTATAGTCGATTTCGGAAATCTAATTATGAATGCTCATTTAATATTATAGCAGTTAGGATTCAACAATGGTACATCAAAATCTATTATATACTTATATAATCTAACATTGATATTTACTCTGATATCTTCTCAGCGCATACTGGCTCCTGGGATCGAATAAATTTAAAACAAGCCCAATATTCATCTTGAAAGGAAATTCAAATTTACAAAATTTTACCCCAAATCTCAATATGAGTTTCAAAAATAAATTTAAATTTTCAGCACTGACTAAAAATCGCTAAATTTTCAAACTGAAGCATCGCTTCTACCATTTTAATTGTGCTGCATATAATTGTTTTTATTTCATTTTTTTTGGCCTTGTTTAAAAAAAGAAAATTATGTTGATAAGATTGTACCTTGTCCAGTATTATGTTGTTTTTTTTTTTTTGCGAAACACATAATTATAGCCCATAATTATAGTATAATTTTTAATAATTCTAAAAATAATAATAGTTAGAGCTGTTTTCCTATTTATATAAGAATCGATACAAGAAAATAGCCATTAATACTGTGTGTGAATATCGTTCATTAACAATTTTTATGTTACTAGATCTAATAACTGACTATTAATTATTCATTTGAGATTTATAATTAAAACTTCCAGAGAACATAGTAATAAACTAATCGATTAGAAAAAGTAAGTACTTTTTGACCTTTGATTTTTCCATCCAAAAAATATTATAAATGGAATTATACTATTTTCTTGTAAGGGGGGGAATTTTTTATAATATAGATTTGAATTACAAACAGTTTGTAATAATCTATGGTTAGTGAATACGTGTAAAAAAAAAATATAATAATGAAATGAAAGTTAAGAGGAAAGCCTGTCATCGTAGCGCTTGCAGAAAGTCCTAAATAGATATTTTCAGAATGTTTTAAATAAAAATTATAAATATTCTTATTTTTTGTTTAAAGATCATATTTAATTCAAATTTAAAGACATAATTCGAGAACACTGATCCATTATGGTAAAGCACATATATAACGGTAAAGACATTGTCCAGGAACGCCTAAAGTCACCGCTTTCCTAGGAATTCCCATAAATTATTAATCTTCACGAATAAATGTTTTAAACCACAGTGACTGGGTTAAGTATGTTTGAACTCTGTTCCCAATTCTAAGAAAAATAAAAAAAGTAGTCCGATCTATTTTTGAGAACATTATGAAAAACTGAGGAGGAAAAATCAGAAAAATAGTGCGTGAATCTTCTGATTTTCTAATTTTGATTAGACACTTCCTGTGCAGATCCTCTTTGGCGAAATCTAAATCAATATCAAGTCAGGATTTTCTGCGAATTTTCCATTTATGGGCTATAGTATTTCACATAAACACTGAAAAGCACGCACGACCGCCCACGCCTCCAACAAACACACGTATGAGAATGAATGAGGGCAATCAAGTTCCAAAAAAAATAACATTTTTTTTCAGAGGTACCTCAAAAATTATATTTCCGGTGTCAACCCACAATTTCGAAAACTAGTGAGGATCGCTGCACTTTCCCTAAGCTTACTCAGAACATTCCCATTGCATTCATGCCAGATAGTCGGCTTATTTTGCTGATTATCATCAGTGCACTGTACGGATCTTTTATGGATAAATTTAAAGGCACTTGTAAAATACGACTTCATGTAAAAAATAAGAAAGAATACAGGATCGGCTATTTATGATCCAAATAATAAGTTTACTACTTGAGCTATGCTCAGTTTACAGCGCAGAAATGTTTGATATTAAACATGATTTGAATGTGGATCATGAAAAGTTTGTAATTTATACCGATAGATAGTATGACTGCATTGTAGAAAGTAATTAACATAAATTACAGTGCTAATATCAATTATATAAAACATCGTACAAGTATTGGAATCAATAAAAATCTATGGATTAATCGGTTTTGTTTGTTTGGATAATAGCGTATTCGGAAATACGTGATAATGAAGTAGTAGTTAGTTGATATTTTGACTAAAGCAGCTACCAGTGGTGGACAAAATACAAACTAATGTAAACTGACATTACAAACTGTTTCAAATGAATTTTTAAAAAAAGTGTTCTTAGCAGCTGGCAAAATTTATATGACAACGATACCGATCATTTTTTATAAAAATTATGAACCCCAAAATTCAAGTTCATAAACGCTATAGTTCGCGGGAATGGCGTTGGGCTCTAGGAATGTAACGGCAATTATGAATCGTGAATATTTTGCAGGACATATCTTTTCAGAATAGGTAGATGAAGATCAGTCCTGTGTGAAGATCATAAGGAGGTGGACTATAGTATTTCACATAAACACTGAAAAACACTCACGACCGCCTACGCCTCCAACTAACACACAGAGAATTTCGTTTTCGAACTGCACGCTTCCTATAATTGCAAAGGTATAATTTGCAGCCTTATTATTTGGAGTGGTACAATTTTTATCAGTTTTTATACGACTGGTGGAGGCAGTAAAAATTAAATTTCGATCCTTATTTTAGCTTGTCAGTTTTCTAAACACCTTTAAATTATTATTACCTGGCTGAAAAGGTGAAACCGTTAAACAAAAAAAAAAAAAAAATCTGATGTGAAACACTCACGCTATTTTCTCCTACCGCAATAATTGACTCCTTCAAACATGTAATTCCTGTTAGATATTTAGTTGTCTACAATTTACATTAATTGGTGAATATAAACTTTATGAAAGGACTTTTTTTAAATCTAAATCTTTAGAGATCTGCCCAAGTTTAATGAAACCCATCGGGTTTTCATTGAGAAAATCGCAAAAAAACAGAAAAATTATTTGTTCAGGAAAGTACCACTTCCGCTTAACTGATTTTCTTGAAAACTCGGCATATTGGCAACATATTTAATTCTAATTAATATTATATAGATGATCTATTCATATCATAAATTAACATAATAATTTAGAGGAAAGCATAAACCCACCAGTCCCTTAAAATTTTCCCAGAGAAATCTATCAAGTAAAAGTTGTAGCCCTTTATATGTATAAGTGAAACACTTAGTTTAACGAAAATCAATTGAGCCATTTCCAAGAAAATTTCAAAAGAGTAAAAAAAACAATTCACTCAGTAAAGTGTTACTTCCGGTTCATCGGTTACGATCAAAACCTTATTATCAGGTCCCATGGTAGGGCATAACCGAAATATCAAGTTTGAACTGTTTATGAACTATGCTGACCACACACACACACACACACACCCACACACACAAAGAGAGTATTTCTAAAAACCACTATTTTCGGACTCAAGGTACCTCAAAATGTGTATCTCCTCGGGTGAAACCTCGGTATTGAAAATTTCACGATTACAATGATAATTCCTCCTAAAAGCGTGAAGAGAATGTAATAAAATGGTAGTTACTTACTACTACCACTTCTCTAATTGTTTTTGTCTTTTTCATTATTAACAGGCAGAAAAATGGCAGAGATGTTAACTATGAGCTGGGTAGACTACCTAATATTTATATTGATGTTAACATTATCAGCTGGTGTTGGATTATACCATGGAATTAGTAGGAACAAAACTAATACAATTGAAGAATATCTTTTCGGTGGCAGAAATATACCTGCAATACCAATAACTCTATCAGTTATGGCCAGGTAAGTAATTTTGTGGATCTTAATTAATCTGATATATTAATTAATAAGATAAGAACGAACGACAAGGGGATTGATTTGCAAATCTGTTGTAGCTTTGCAATACCTCCTCAGTGTACTATTCTGCACTGAGTTTTGATTAAATAATTGATTAAACATATTAATCAGAAATAAATTAAAAAAATAAATTCTGATTTACTTTAAAGTAATCAATGCGTTGTTAAATAAAGCCAATAGAATATAGTAATAAAATACAATATTGAATAAATAATAAAATACAAATACACTAATATGGGGAATAAAAATATTAATCAGGAGAGGAAAGTGGCGCCAAAAAGCAAATAATAATAATAATAATAATAATAATAATAATAATAATAATAATAAAAGGAAGAGTAATTAGTGCGGATCACCGAAGAAAATAGAATAAGCCAGAAAAAAGATCTAGTACTAATGAAACGAGAAGACCGGTAATGAAAAGACTGGAAACGAAGGATAGGAGAAGGTAAAAGACAATCACCAAAGGGCCAATAAGGGAAGAAAAGCTAGAAAAACATATTTTTTTAAATAATTTAGAAACTCATAAGAAAGGCCGTCAATTCCTCTTTTCTTGGGATCGCTAGAGAAGAAATCTGGGGAAAATGATCAGAGAAGAAATATGTATCCAATGCCTTAGACGGATGGGCGAAAGGGGAGGGCGAAACCTACGCTATCCAAAGCCTCAGTGGGCCCATATAGCTACCCCTAAATAATAACAACTAGTAGGTCTGGAACAAAAGTCCAGGCCTAACAAATCGGGTCAAAATCTTAAAAAGACATAGCTTAAGATCCCCTACCGATATCCTATTCCGGCCACAGGTCCTAAACCTAATCTCCTCACAGTCCAAACAATCCGTCATCAGATGCATGGGTGTTTCCTCCACCGTCTCACCAACATTACAAAAAGGATCAGGATGAGGCCCTTTGTATAGAGTTGTCTCCTTAAGCTATCCGAGAAAGACACCGGATCTCCCTACTCAAAGCTCCGTCCGAACCCCCAATGAGCATCTTAGACTGCCGACAACCCGGTGAGTGCTGTGAGATCATCCATGTCCGGAAGCCTGATACACATGTGCCAAAAGACACACCAACAGCAGGCTAAGGACCAATCAAAGGGAGAGAGGAGCATAATTTGGCGAAACTATCCACCTCCTCATTCCCAAGATTTTCATGTGACCTAGAACCCAGACCAGAAGCACATCCTTCAGTGAAGAAAGATCTTCCACTCTTTTAAAACATTCCAACACTAAGCTGGAAGTGAATTCACATGAACTAGCACCTTCACGCAGCTTGCTGTCCAAGAAGATACAAACACCCTAAATTACTGTTACGCACCCTCTCATCCAAAATACAACAAAGAATTGCATATACCTCTGCCTGTAAAACGCCGGCCCACTAAGCATCCAAAGCCTTATCGTACGCATTGTCAATTTGAACTTCATTTGTGAAGATCAGTAATTTTTCCAATAATTTTTGAAATAAATGTTATTTATATTTAAAAAATAGTAATTATTTGATAAGTGAGAGAAGTAAGACTTTTTTGTACATTGAAGTTCAGAGTTTAAGAGTAAAAAATATTTGGTTCACGAATTAAATATTTGATCTTTTTTCTACAATCGTATTAAATTCGTTCTTAATTTATATGAATATAAAAAAAAAAAAAATGTGAAAAACGTAAATACTAAGATGTACTTTAATACAAGTCAAATATTTCCTCTCTCTACAATCTTTTCCGTTTGGTATAACCTCAAATACATTCGATCTAGGATTTGTTTTGATCTTGTTTTTGCGCATTGCCCCTGGATATCTGGCTAATTAGAATTGAATGTTACTTTCACACACAAGTGAGAGAAAGTCACATTATTCCACGATTCCAGAAAAAGTAAAAATAAAATAAACGTATAGTATTCAAGGATGGTTGCTATCACCAAGGAATTTCAACCTCCACTTATAGAAATCCCAAACTATTACACTTCATAGAAAAATAGGGACGTATTAAAAAAAAGCATATAAAATAAAAAGAGCTTGTTTTTATACTTGATTAGCTTCTTTCGCCAATTCCAACTATGTTCCAGTTCAGTATCAACAATTGCACTAATTTTAGTACCAACCGAAACTTATTATTATGGAAGTCAATTATCGTTGGGCATTCTTGGTGAATTCACAAGTTATCTATTGCTTTATTTCTTTTTTCTGCCAGTATTTTATCACCTCAAGTACACATCACTTTTTGAAGTAAGTATTATATTTATTATTTTTATTTTTTTTAAATAAACTTAAGCGATATTATGAATAATCAGAGTAATTAAGTATAAGCTATATTTAAAAAAAAAATCTATATTTCAGTACTTGGAGAAGCGTTTTAACAAAACAACCAGAATATTGGCATCTGTAGTTTACGCCATTACTCAGGTATATTTCAAAATTAACAGCATAAAACAAATCTGGTCGCATAAAGAAGTAAATTTATAAGCAGAGGTGGCGCCCCCTTGATTTCTCCTAATTGAAATTAATTTCAAAAAATTACAAACAAAAGTATTCACACGTCTTCCTCTTATTCAATTAATACAATTTAATCTGATGTATCTCTTAGTTGGCTGATCGGCCAGGGGGTACCATAAGAAAAACACTAAAAAATTTTTTTAAAGTGTTTTTTATTAATGGCCCGACGTTTCGACAAACATTGTTTGTCTTCTTCAGGGGCTATCTATAAAGAAAAAATATACATAAGAATCTAGCTAGCATTAACAGAACAAAAGCAAAAACAGAAAATATGGCAATAGAACAATAATAAAAAAAAACAAAAATGGTAATGGAAAACTAAAAAAAAAACAAATTACAAAGGTAAATACAGATACTAGTATAGAAAAATTATGGAAATATTACAGACCTTAGAATCGGGAAATTTTGTATGCTCTGTTAATTACTACATGTTCAATTATGACTGTGGTCTATGAGTGTACTACCAGTGAAAGGTTGAGAAAGGAAAACCGGTGAAAGTAGTGGCGGGGGGTGAAGTACCGTTAGGTATTGTTGGAGTGAAAGGACTAAGAAGCAGGACAAATATAATAAACAAGTATATATATATATTTTTTTTTTCTTATGGTACCCCCTGGCCGATCAGCCAACTAAGAGATACATCAGATCATTTCTAACGGCCAACAACTTCTACAATTTGATATATATAGAATGGCGCAACTCTCTACAGGTTCGACACTATCTTTGGGAGAATTAAAGAAAAAATATAACAGTAAGGAATTACTTAATAATATCACCACATTGCTGAAGAAACTAGCTCTACGGGAAACAACGAGGGTGTGTTTGCTCAAATGCAGAAAAAATCGTGTTTTCCCAAAACACATCGACAACTGCCTCAACAACATTCCATCTCTTCCACATGACACATCTCAAAAGAAATTGGAACGTTCTATGTTTCTTTATAAAAAATCTTTACTAAACAATGAAATCAGTTCAGTTATCTGGGAAGTGAACCATCTAAAACAAGTGCTCAACACCTCAATGGACACAGTGAAGCAAATGTTTAGTGGCAGTGATTTTGTGTCTTTTCAGAAAGTATTTGATAACCTTCACACAACATACAAGAAACAACACATTCAGGCATTACACACCAAATTCTCAGAAATTGTAAGTACTACCAGTTCCACCAAGTACCCTACCTCCGATCCCTCTTGGGTAAAGAACATGTCCTCCACCCCAGTTCCCAATGAGGTCCAAAAAATCCTAAGTCTTGGCCCTAATTTTAACCTTCCCAACCGTAAACCTAAACACAGCATTCCTAACCTTATCATCGACACCGAATACATCCTACGAACCACTGACCTTTCCGAAGACGACAGAGACCGTTTAAGACTTGAAAACATTAATATCATGACAAACTACATACACAAAAACAACAACAGTACACAGATCACGAATTTTCCAAAAAAATTCTTCCATGATCTCTCGAGCACCAGACACTTTATACAAACTCACCAAGACAACCTAATCATAACTAGAGCCGACAAAGGTAACGTTACAGTTATTATGGACAAAAATGAATACATCCAAAAAATGAATAACCTTTTCTCTGATCCTAACACTTACTCCCTCTTAGATAAGGACATAACTACCAAACAACAAAACATGTTCAACATACACATTAAAAAATTAAAAACCAATGGACACATTGATCCTAACACCTACTACAAGCTCATCAATCACAACCCTACACCTCCACGAGCATACGGTCTACCAAAAATCCACAAACCTCTATGCCCTCTCCGTCCCATCATTTCCTCCATCAACAGTCCCTCCTCAAAGCTCAGCAAGTTCATTCTCCCAGCGCTTCAATCCTACAGTTCTAAAAATCCCTACGATGTTAAAAACTCTTTTCACTTCATCGAGAAAATCAAATCCACTAGAATTCCGCCCCATTACACCATGATCTCGCTCGATGTTTCCTCCCTATTTACCAACATCCCACTAGACACAGTCATCACATTAGTTTCTAACAACTGGGCATTAATAGAACCGCACACCACTATTCCTTTTGATCTCTTCATCGAAACACTAAATCTTTGCTGCAAATCAGGATACTTTGTTTTCCAGAACTGCTTTTATCTTCAAAAAGATGGTTTGGCCATGGGCAATTGCCTAGCTCCTGCCCTGGCCAATATCATCGTGAACGACCTTCTGGACACTGTCCTCCCTATCCTTGACACCTCAGTTTCACATATATTTAAATATGTGGACGATTTATTCCTCATCGTCAACCCCAACGACATTTCCCTAATCTTACATCATTTTAACACTTACCACAGCAGGCTCCAATTTACAATCGAAAGAGAACAAAACAACAGTCTCCCCTTCCTCGACACGATCATAATCCGGAATCCAGACAACACTTTAACTTATAACTGGTACACGAAACCGACTTACTCAGGACGACTTCTTCACTACTTATCTGACCACCCTTTCCACCAAAAAGTCAACACTGCAAAAAACTTAGTGAACCGTGCCCTTTCACTCTCCCATCCCACCTTCCACAATGAAAACATCAAAAAATCGAGAAAAATCCTGTCCTCCAATGGTTACCCTTCACACATCATAAACAATATAATCAAAAAAGCATTGACACCAACATTACACACACCAACACGAGTAATCCCATCAACATCACGAATGTACCTATCCACATCCGTGTTTTTTTTTTTTTGTTTTTTTTTATTATTGTTCTATTGCCATATTTTCTGTTTTTGCTTTTGTTCTGTTAATGCTAGCTAGATTTTTATGTATATTTTTTCTTTATAGATAGCCCCTGAAGAAGACAAACAATGTTTGTCGAAACTTCGGGCCATTAATAAAAAACACTTGAAAAAATTTTTTAGTGTTTTTCTTATGATACCCCCGGCCGATCAGCCAACTAAGAGACACATCAGATCATTTCTAACGGCCAACAACTTCTACAATTTGATAATACAATTTAATTAACAATTTTTTTTTTTTTTAAATGGCAATGTTTAATTAGCTTGGCTCTAAAAACAATGTAGAGAACTTGGATTTTATTTTGTTCCATTACTGTAAATGGCCAAATACAAAATGGCCGTGCGTCTTGCAGTTCTGTTATTATCTTATCCTTTAAATAATGCAATGAAATTTCTGCGTTTTTCTTTATATCTCACAATAATTATATGAAACACTAAATATATATCCGGTATTTTATCCATCGTAGCATGCATATTAGTTTTGTTCCTGATCGGTTTCGGATTTTCATCCATCGTCAGAGCAAATTCACCAAGTTCGTGTTCACAGAGTTCACTTCACCGAAATGTTTCACTAGACTTACACTTGTTGCTTGTATACATGTGGCAAGGTTGTAAGGTTATTATGGTTGATCATATGATCATAACCTTATAACCTTCCCACATATATACAACCAACAAGTGTGAGTCTACAGAAACATTTCGTTGAATTGAACTCTCTATACCAACTTGGGGAATTTGCTCTGACTATGTGTATGAAAATCTGAAATAGGTCAGGAACAAAACTAATATGCATGCTACAACGGATAAAATACCAGATGTTATCCAGCATTGCGGACCCACCCTCATTTTCAAATAAATATTATGTTAGAAATTTGATAATACCTACGGAGGGATAAAATACCTACGGAGGGAAAAGAGAAGAGAAAAACATCATTCCACAAGAAATTGTGCGAAATGTGTGGCTGCTCAATTATATTGAGTTGCTCAACAAACACAGCATACCAATCAATTCCATGAACATCTTTACCATTGTTCGACTTAAAGTTTAACATATATTAATTAAGAAAATTAGAAATAATCAAAACACAGTCTGCCATTTTTGGTAAAAAATACGTCATAAAAATAACATCTACAAGATGTAAATCTCAAGTCTAAAAACAAGAAAACAATGGAATATTAACAATAGATAATAAATAAAGAAAAGAACTAAAAACAAAATACAAAAGAATTAAAATAAATAAAATTTGACCAGGCTGTCGTTATTGTCCATATAAGTGGTTATGTAAAATACGAAGCGAATCGAGTATAATTTGCTCGGTAATGGTCAGAAGATGAATCTTGTCTATTCAGACCTGGTCGAAGAAATCACTTGGAGTGCGGGGTATTGTTCCCCTATTTCCAAACCATAAACCCCTTACGATATAGTTTCGATCCCCGAACATTTCCCGGTATTTTTCTTGCAGGTGAAAAGACATATAAGAGATATGTCTCTTCTCTTCGTCGATTTTCACTTCCTGGTTAGGATCGTTCGTTTCGAATCTGATCCTTGGGTCGATGATCAAAGCATCTTTTTTCTCTTTAAATGCAATGATGTCGGCAAACCTGCTTGAACCATCCGTGTCGATGCAGTGAACTTCGTCGAAACAGGTGTATCCTCTTTCAGTGAGAAGCTCGGCAATTCTTTTTTTAACCCTATGGTGTCGATGGGTGTCGAGGAGCATGTTCTGAGGACAGATTCTCAACACGTGAGCTGGGGTTTCTGACTCTCTGCCGCATTTACGACAGAGGGGTCCGACATCTCCGATCGCTTGTCCTCCGGCACCGGGAACTCCACTAAGAAGGGCATAATTCATATTAAATTTGAGGGTCCTAGTCCACCCTGATCCAGAAAGAAGTTTTCTGTCGTAGATGAACTGATTAGTTTTCGGGTTATCGTTGAAGTGGAGAACTCCTACGCCTTGCTATCTGCATTTTGACCAATCATCGAAGGCTTTTTCGCGTAACGTCTGCCTCAGCTTCTTCACAATGAAATTCTATTCCATGTTCGCTACTTCCAACCTTCCGGCGCATTCGGACACTTCAGCTTCGTAATTGAAAACTTCCTGGATATTTGAGTCGGTAATCTTATCCAATCTCTGGGCGATGGACCAGTGCTAAAGAGGAGCTTCCCACAGGCATCTGAGCATACCTTAACCACGAAAGCGCCTAGGGGCATACACCATAGCAGAAGCACTATTGGCCGGCAAACCTATTAGAGCTTTCAGCTCCTGCGTATGGTTATATCTATGTTATCGGGAAACGCATGCACTCCACATGCAGAGTGTATAAACTAAATTTGCTCTGTGCAAGTCTGTGTTATCACACTGTCTGACAAAAACCCATACTGAAGATGGGCGAACGCCCGTAACCGGTCGATGACCACAAAATGAAGCACGCTACCACGGAAAATCTCTCTTATGCTTTCCAGCTCTGCGGAACCAACCACCAATTCCATACCTGGAATATTCTGTATTGTTAAAAATATGGTGGTGATACTCTTTTTCTCGCATAAAAACGGGATTGTCACATAATCTGATAAAAATTGAAATAACTAATTCCATTTTATAATGTCTACAGATATTGGTTGGTTTAGTTATCATGTACTCTACTTGTACAACATTAGTAAGAGGTTAGTAAAACGTCTTAATTGAAACTTTGTTGTGTATGTATTTTAATCATTTCTCATTATCAGTTATAAATTTCTTTTTCTAGCAATTCCAGTACCTTTACATTTGCTCAGTTCATTTTTATGCCTACTTTGTGCAGTTTATACTGCCTTGGTAAGATATAAACGAATATATTGCGAACTATTTATTTTGTTAATTTTTTTGCATACAATATAATGAATGTAAAATTTAATACCATTTAGGGTGGTATACGAGGTGTGGTGTGGTCAGATACGATACAAGCCTTATTTATGTACGGCTCTCTAATAGTAATAATAATAATTACTACAATTAATGTTGGTGGAGTGTCCAAAGTACTAGATATTGCCAATAAAGGTGGTCGCCTTGACGTATTTAAGTAAATATCTCTATGCATATTTATGTGAATTATTTTTAGGTTATGTTGAAAACAAATTCTCTATAGTTTCACTAATAAATGATTTAAAATTCATTTCAGCTTCGATCCAAACCCATTTTCAAGATATTCAGCTTGGAGTAGTAGATGTAAATAGGGCGTTCTAGGGCCATTTTTTTTGAGCCCCAGGCACTTATGAATTTACGCCCGAAGGCAGGGGTCTGGCGCGCGGCTACAAAATTACGATGAGACCCCCATCTGATTTTTAACCAGGGAAAAAAAATATTTTTGAGCCGGGAGATGGCATGCGAGACATGCGGCTACGTTTTGAAAAATCTAGCTTGAAAACAATCTAAGGTAAAAAGAATATTTTTGAGCCGGGAGATGGGCATGCCTGACCTGCGGCTATGTTTTATAATATTTAGCTTGAAAACAGTCTAAGGTAAAAAAAATATTTTTGAGCCGGGAGATGGCATGCCTGACCTGCGGCTATGTTTTATAATATTTAGCTTGAAACATTTTAAGGACTTTAATAATGTTTTTGAGCCGTGAACTGTCATCCAAGTCGAGGGCTACTATTTTATAATATTTAGCTAAACACTTTAATATTTTTTGTTCATGTTTACACTTATAATATTTTAGCTAAAATACATTTTAAGGATTTTAATAATGCTTTTGAGCCGTGCCATGTCTAACAAGTAGGTGTTTGGTGGGGACCTCATTTAATAGTGGAGTAATATCCATTACAATTCCAGCTTTGTTCGTCTACACAACACTCAGGGTAAGTTTAATTTCTATTTTTTCAAATCCAATAATTATTTTATATTTTATCTTATTATGTGTTAAAACTATTTCAATAAAATTTATAATCTTATTTTTATATACACACACACACACCGGATGTTCATCGTTTATTACTTAGCTTTGTATTTCTAACACTATTTGGTGGGGGACCTCATTTAATAGTGGAGTAATATACATTACAATTCCAGCTTTGTTCGTCTACACAACACTCAGGGTAAGTTTAATTTCTATTTTTTCAAATCCAATTAAGTCCTATGTGTAGGAGGAGACCCTCTGATTCTCTTCGGAGCTCAGAGGAACCGACTAGTTAGCTATTCTTCTCAAATCCAATCAAGTCCTCGCACCATGTCTATGTGTAAGTGGCTAGAAGGAGACCCTCTGATTCTCTTCGGAGCTCAGAGGAACCGTCTAGTTCGCTATCCAGAAGCGGATGTTCTGACGAACGTGTGTAAGCTAGGGCGCTCGGCAAAGTTCCAATAGGCCCCGATAAAACGCTGCACAAGTAGGCTAAGTCCATCCCGAATCCGCTTTGCGGTCGCTGGATGCGGTACAATCAGGCAGGTGCATAGGATGATGGATTTTTTTTGTTTTTTGTTTTTACATGGGCATAGGATGATGGATTTTTTTTTGTTTTTACATGTAAGAATTGTCTTTGGCCTAAACAAAATCTGGTGTGAAATACTCACACAACTTTCTTTTACTCCAGTTTTCAAAATGATAATTGACATTATATCAATTGAATTTAAAAACTCCTTTAGTTTTACTATTTATAATTTTTAATATTAATATTCCTGCCATCAGTATTTATAATTATATAATAATATCATTCCATAAGAATTGTCTTTGGCCTAAACAAAATCTGGTGTGAAACACTCACACAACTTTCTTTTACCAGTTTTCAAAATGATAATTGACATTATATCAATTGAATTTAAAAACTCCTTTAGTTTTACTATTTATAATTTTTAATATTAATATTCCTGCCATCAGTATTATAATTATATAATAATATCATTCCATAAGAATTGTCTTTGGCCTAAAAAAATCTGGTGTGAAACACTCACACAACTTTCTTTTACTCCAGTTTTCAAAATGATAATTGACATTATATCAATTGAATTTAAAAACTCCTTTAGTTTTACTATTTATAATTTTTAATATTAATATTCCTGCCATCAGTATTTATAATTATATAATAATATCATTCCATAAGAATTGTCTTTGACCTAAACAAAATCTGGTGTGAAACACTCACACAACTTTCTTTTACTCCAGTTTTCAAAATGATAATTGACATTATATCAATTGAATTTAAAAACTCCTTTAGTTTTACTATTTATAATTTTTAATATTAATATTCCTGCCATCAGTATTTATAATTATATAATAATATCATTCCATAAGAATTGTCTTTGACCTAAACAAAATCTGGTGTGAAACACTCACACAACTTTCTTTTACTCCAGTTTTCAAAATGATAATTGACATTATATCAATTGAATTTAAAAACTCCTTTAGTTTTACTATTTATAATTTTTAATATTAATATTCCTGCCATCAGTATTTATAATTATATAATAATATCATTCCATAAGAATTGTCTTTGACCTAAACAAAATCTGGTGTGAAACACTCACACAACTTTCTTTTACTCCAGTTTTCAAAATTATAATTGACAAATTTTATAGTTTGTGTACCAAATTTAATGAAATTCGTCGAAAATTGAAAAAAACTTTTCAGTAAAAGCGCACTTCCGGTTTACTAATTTTGTCTTAAAACTTGGAATTTTGGCCATCTATTTAATTTTGTTTGGATGATAGAATTGTATAATCAACTATGATATCACTTTAGAGAAGCTGTAACCCCAACCCTCCGCTAAAAGTGGCGTTAAAAGGAATTTTCCCAAAGTAATGTTTTAAAACATAAGTTGTAGATCTTTGTATATTTAGTTTATATGATATGAAGTTTCAAGTCTGGACCGCTTTCAATATACAAACACTTAGAGATTACACAGAATTGTATTTAACAACAGACATAATTCTTTTAAGCGACATAGTTGAACAGTTTAGAAATGTGTGTGAATCTATTTACAGCATTGATCCAAGTTGGTAATTCACAACGCCTGGGTTGGTATTTGACGCCTGTTTGAAATATACACAAGTAAAATTGGAACTATTGACCGATTATGATAAACATCTTATGATTGAATCCGGTATTCGTGAAGGTATCACTTCATGTGTTACAAGACATTCCAAAGCCAATTTGTTGCAATTTGCTCAAGCCAAGCACTCCTAAAGGATTAATTTGGACATGTCAACGTACTACTGTTCACACTTACGATGCTACAAAGTTTGGTCCTGGGTTAACTGCCTTGCTACATGTAAAAAGTAAAAAAATACAAAAAACATAAGTATTAAACATACCTGTTTTAACACAAACTAGTCCTAAACTTGAAAGTAAAATTACAAAAATCACAAGTATTAAAACATGAAAAAAAATGAAACAATACATAAAACATAGTGGTACTAAACTTAAAAAAGTGAAACAATACATGTTCATAGTATTGGATGATAATATATTTAATGTTTCTAGCCAACTTACCCGCATGTCCTGTATGTCATCATCTACCGGCTCAACAAAAATATTAAAGTCCTTAGAATGTTTCTAACAATACATAAAGTCTTTATTCATAGTATAGGATGATAATATATTTAATGTTTGTAGCTAAATATTATAAGTGTAAACATAATTTAATTTAAACATGAACATAAAAAAAACACAAAGTATTTGTTCATCGTATTGTATGATAATAATATCAAAAAATATTAAAGTCTTTAGCTAAATATTATAAAATCTTAGCCCTAGTCTTGTATGTCATATCGCGGCTCAACAGAAATATTCACTTCCTTAGAATGTTATTAACAATGCATAAAAAAACAAAGTCTTTATTCATAGTATTGAATGATAATATATTTAATGTTTGTAGCTAAATATTATAAAATCTTAGCCCTAGTCTTGTATGTCATATCGCGGCTCAACAGAAATATTCACATCCTTAGAATGTTTCTAACAATACATAAAAAAAAACAAAGACTTTATTCATAGTATTAGATGATAATATATTTAATGTTTGTAGCTAAATATTATAAAAACATAGCCCCCAGTCTTGGATGCATCTCACGGCTCAACAAAAAAATTACAGTCCTTAGAATGTTTCTAATAATACATAAAAAAAACAAAAAGTCCATGTTCATAGTGTTGGATGATAATATATTTAATGTTTATAGCTAAATATTATGAAAACTTAGCCCTCGACTTAAAAAAACGAAGTCTTTATTCATAGTATTCGATAATAATATATTTAACGTTTCTAGCTAAATTTTACACAACTTAGCAGCATGTCCTGTATGTCATCTCACGGCTCAAAAACAATATTACAGTCCTTAGAATGTGTTTAGCTAAATTTTATAATTTTTAACATAATTTAATTTAAACAGTAACATAGAAAACACAAAGTATTTGTTCATCGTATTGTATGATAATATAGTAGGACCTAGTCCTGGGATGTCATCTCACGAAAAACAATATTAATGTCCTTAGAATGTTTCTAACAATACATAAAAAAAGTCTTTATTCATAGTATTGAATGATAATTTAGTAAAGTAAGTAAGTAAAGTAATAATGCCTATTTTTTCAGGCGGGCTTAACGTCCAACGAATGATAATTTATTTAATGTTTGTAGCTAAATATTATAACACATTTGCCCTAGTCCTGGTATGTCATCTCACGAAATATTATAAGTGTAAAGATAATTTAATTTAAACATGAACAAAATACATAAAAATTCACAAAGCATTTGTTCATCGTATTGGATGATAATATATTCAATGTTTCTAGCTAAATATTATAAAATATTAACCGTCGACTTGGATGTCATCTCACGGCTCAAAAACGATATTACAGTCCTTAACATGTTTCAAGCTAAATATTACAAAAACTTAGCCCTAGTCTTGTATGCCATCTTACGGCTCAAAAACAATGTTAAAATCCTTAGAATGTGTTTAGCTAAATATTATAAGTGTAAACATAATTTAAAGATGAACCAAATATCAAAAACTATTAAAGTCTTTAGCTAAATATTATAAAATATTAGCCCGCGACTTGGATGGCATTTCACGGCTCAAAAACATTATTAAAGTTCTTAGAATGTGTTTAGCTAAAATATTATAAGTTAAACATGAACAAAATATAAAAAAATATTAAAGTGTTTAGCTAAATATTATAAAATATTAGCCCTAGTCTTGTATGTCATCTCCCGGCTCAAAATCAATATTAAAGTCCTTAGAATGTTTCTAGCTAACTATTATAAGTGTAAACATAATTTACTTTAAACATGAACATAAACATAAAAAACACAAGTATTTGTTCATCGTATTGTATGATAATATATTTAATGTTTCTAGCTAAATATTATAAAAACTTAGCCCTCGACTTGAAAAAAAACAAAGTATGTATTCATAGTATAGGATGATTATATATTTAATGTTTGTAGCTAAATATTATAACAACTTAGCCCTAGTCCTGGTATGTCATTTCACGGCTCAAAAACAATATGAAAGTCCTTAGAATGTTCCTAACAATACATAAAAAAAGTCTTTGTTCATAGTATTGGATGATAATATATTTAATGTTTCTAGCTAAATATTATAAAAACTTAGCCCTCGACTTGAAAAAAAAAACAAAGTCTTTATTCATAGTATAGGATGATAATATATTTAATGTTTGTAGCTAAATATTATAAAAACTTTGTCCCAGTCCTGGTATGTGATCTCACGGCTCAAAAACAATATGAGAGTCCTTAAAATGTGTTTAGCTAAATATTGTATCTAACTATAAATAAAAAAAACAAAGTCTTTGTTCATAGTATTGGATGATAATATATTTAATGTTTCTAGCTAAATATTATAAAAACTTAGCCCTCGACTTAAAAAAAACAAAGTCTTTATTCATAGTATAGGATGATAATATATTTAATGTTTGTTGCTAAATATTATAAAAACTTAGCCCGCGACTTGGATGTCACATCTCACGGCTAAAAAACAATATTAAACTGCTTAAAATGTGTTTAGCTATATATTATAAAAACATAGCCCCCAGTCTTGGATGCATCTCACGGCTCAAGAAAAATATTACAGTCCGTAGAATGTTTCCAACAATACATAATAAAAACAAAGTCTTTGTTTATGGTATTGGATATTAATATATTTGGCCCTAGTCCTGGGATGTCATGTCACGGCTTAACAAAAATATTAAAGTCCTTAGAATGTCCTTAGAACAATACATAAAAAAATCAAAGTCTTTGTTCATAGTATAGTCTAACAATACCTAAAAAACACAAAGCATTTGTTCATCGTATTGTATGATAATATCAGAAATTATTAAAGTCCTTAGCTAAATATTATAACCACTTAGCCCTCGAGGTGGATGTCATCTCACGGCTCAAAAACAATATTACAGTCCTTAACATGTTTCAAGCTAAATATTACAAAACCTTAGCCCTAGTCTTGTATGCCATCTTACGGCTCAAAAACAATGTTAAAATCCTTAGAATGTGTTTAGCTAAATATTATAAGTGTAAACATAATTTAAAGATGAACCAAATATCAAAAACTATTAAAGTCTTTAGCTAAATATTATAAAATATTAGCCCGCGACTTGGATGGCATTTCACGGCTCAAAAACATTATTAAAGTTCTTAGAATGTGTTTAGCTAAAATATTATAAGTTAAACATGAACAAAATATAAAAAAATATTAAAGTGTTTAGCTAAATATTATAAAATATTAGCCCTAGTCTTGTATGCCATCTCACGGCTCAAAAACAATGTTAAAGTCCTTAGAATGTTTCAAGCTAAATTTTACACAACTTAGCCGCATGTTCTGTATTTCATCTCACGGCTCAAAAATGATAATAAAGTCCTTAGAATGTGTTTAGCTAAATATTATAAGTGTAAACATGAATAGAATCCATAAAAATGCACAAAGTATTGAATATCAACAAATATTAAAGTCCTTAGCTAAATATTATAAAATAGTAGCCATCGACTTGGATGACATCTCGCGGCTCAAAAACATTATTAAAGTCCTTAAAATGTTTCAAGCTAAATATTACACAACTTAGCCGCATGTTCTGTATGTCATCTCACGGCTCAAAAATGATAATAAAGTCCTTAGAATGTGTTTAGCTAAATATTATAAGTGTAAACATAATTTAAACATGAACAAAATATAAAAAAATATTAAAGTCCTTAGGTAAATATTATAAAATGTTTGCTCACGACTTGGAAGCCATCTCGTGGCTCAAAAACAATATCACAGTCCTTAGAATGTTATTAACAATGCATAAAAAAACAAAGTCTTTATTCATAGTATTGAATGATAATTTATTTAATGTTTGTAGCTAAATATTATAAAATATTAGCCCTCGACTTGGATGACATATCGCGGCTCAACAGAAATATTCACATCCTTAGAATGTTTCTAACAATACATAAAAAAAAAACAAAGTCTTTATTCATAGTATTAGATGATAATATATTTAATGTTTGTAGCTAAATATTATAAAAACATAGCCCCCAGTCTTGGATGCATCTCACGGCTCAACAAAAAAATTACAGTCCTTAGAATGTTTCTAATAATACATAAAAAAATCAAAAAGTCCATGTTCATAGTGTTGGATGATAATATATTTAATGTTTATAGCTAAATATTATGAAAACTTAGCCCTCGACTTAAAAAAAACGAAGTCTTTATTCATAGTATTCGATAATAATATATTTAACGTTTCAAGCTAAATTTTACACAACTTAGCCGCATGTCCTGTATGTCATCTCACGGCTCAAAAACACTTATTAAAGTCCTTAGAATGTTTCTAACAATTCATAAAAAAAACAAAGTATTTGTTCATCGTATTGGATGATAATATCAAAAAATATTAAAGTCCTTAGCTAAATATTATAAAATAGTAGCCAACGACTTGGATGACAGTTCACGGCTCAAAAACATTATTAAAGTCCTTAAAATGTTTCAAGCTAAATATTATAAAACATAGCCGCAGGTCAGGCATGCCCATCTCCCGGCTCAAAAATATTTTTTTTACCTTAGACTGTTTTCAAGCTAAATATTATAAAACATAGCCGCAGGTCAGGCATGCCCATCTCCCGGCTCAAAAATATTCTTTTTACCTTAGATTGTTTTCAAGCTAGATTTTTCAAAACGTAGCCGCATGTCTCGCATGCCATCTCCCGGCTCAAAATATTTTTTTTCCCTGGTTAAAAATCAGATGGGGGTCTCGTAAATTTTGTAGCCGCGCGCCAGACCCCTGCCTTCGGGCGTAAATTCATAAGTGCCTGGGGCTCAAAAAAAATGGCCCTAGAACGCCCTATTTACATCTACTTTTATTTATTTGCATTATTTTTTTCCATTAATAAACACTGTACAGGACCTGGTATAATACAGCGTCATTTGTCACTTCCAGATTGTAATACAGCAAAATTGTAAGTTTTTTCCTTATACCATTTTGGTTTAGACTATTCAGCCATTTTATGTCGAGCAGCCCAAAGTAAAATTGATAATCGGTAATAGGGGTTATCGTCGTTATTAAAGACAAATCTAATGTCCGCTAATTCAGGACAAGTGTCAAGGTGATCTGCGGACATGTCATCCCGAAGGCATAATGGACAGATTGGGATCGTTACCAATCCGATATAAATGTTTTTGGAGATAATCGTGGCCTGTCAGCAATCTGAAACAGGCCACGCACACACTGCGGGGTAGTGTAGGTAGGATTCGTCCGTTCTGTGATAATATCTGTGCCTACTGTTTTCCAGTGGTCTGCTGCCAATCAGGCGCTTGGCTGTACTTAATGTAAGTGGAGCGGACGGCTGTTCAGACTGCGCGCCCTCACCCGCAAGCCTGTCGGCCTCTTCATTATCGGGGATTCTACAAACCCTAGGAATTCAGTGCAATACCACGTTAATTCAATTGGTGAGTCCTGCCCCGGCAGTACTGAACATCCTGGGGTCGAGCTGGTGTCAGCCGTGATCGCTGCTTGCGAGTCTATCAGGATCACAATGTGTGAATCTGATCTTACTCGTATTTCATCGAGAGCAAGCGCAATTCCCTTCACTTCGCCGTCAAAATTTGTCGCGATACTCCCCACAGGACATGCGTACTAAAAATCATTACTATATATATACCTGCTCCCGCGTTTGAGTTGGGCCCCAAGGACGAACCATCAGTGTAAACCCGCAGACATGTTGGCATGGGGTAACGCACCTCCAGGGTTTCCAGAGCAATGGCTCTAAATTCCCTTACTGGCCGGCTGTCACAGATCCAATCGACATTCCGCCGAAAAGAGTGGTCGTCGAAAAGGCGGAAATATCTGGCGGTACTCAAGGGGAAGCGCCCATGAAGTTTTGATGTTTTGTACCGCCACAGTTAGTCTAGGTTACAAATCGGTTGAGGGGACCTGATAACGTATCAGTAGCCAATGCCCAGGCGCTTTAAGCGTTCATGTAAGCTTAACGCGTCGGCCTGTCTCCTGACGTGTAGGGGCTCGATACCTGACTGGAGTTCCAACGCAATTATTGGGCAGGATTTGGTGTCTAAGAGCTTTATTCTGGACGAAGTCCAGCCTCCTCAGACAGGATTCCGACGCCGTGATAGCCACGTCGGTTCCATATTCTAGAACAGGGCGCACATAGGATTTGTAAGTCTGCGCCATTACATCCTGAAAAGCCCCCCACTTGGTATCTGTGAGCCGTTTAAGTAAACTCAATCTTTTATCTGCATCCTCTGCAAGCTATTCGGCGTGTTTATTCCAGTTTGACTCCGAGATAGGTTGCAACATCAGTTCCCTGCAACTGCTTTTCCTGATATTTTAGTGACACCACGTGCGGTTTAGTGGAGAGCGTGAGCAGCTGGAACTCGGTCTTGTGGGGGTTTGCGATGGAATCAGCCCTGTTCCAAGGTTATCCAATGCTTCATTTATCTATCCTTCCAATGCCACTACTCTTCGTCCAGGTCACAGGTCATCAGCATAATGCAAAACCTTCACCGTGGTAATAGATTCTAGGGCCTCTACTAGGTCGTCAATCATTATGTTAAACGCGGTGGGCTCAGAACTGAACCTTGAGGGAGACCCTGGCGAGTCTGACTGAAAATCGTAAGTTAATAACTTCACATACCTATTCCATTAAAAGTTGTTCTAGTGAGCGAAAGACTCATCTATTAGTACTTAGTTATTTCAGATCTTCACACTATCCAGTCCTATCATCTTCCATATGCATGCAATTTTTTGGACGAAGCTCTCTCTTCACTGAATTAAAGTTTATGCAATAATCAATGCCAGAATAGTTTGGTTTTTGAAAATATCAATTGCAAATTGAGAATAGAATTTTGGAAGCTTTTAGTTTGAGCAATGATTGATCCCTGGATTCATTACTGCTGCTACAGAGAATGAACAGATTAAGAGAGTGATGGTTAATTAAGTCTAATTCCATTAAGTTCATTGACAACAACAAAAAATGAATCACTTAATTCAATGATATGTTTTTTATTTGTATGAGATATGTAGTTTATTTATTATCGATTGATTTTCGATTTTATTAAATGATATTATCAGTTTTTAGGTTTGTTTCACAAACATGCAACGTATTTCATTAATCTTAAATAACTAACTACTGAATGTAAATAGATCGATGTGTATTATTAAATGCAACTCAATTTTTTACAAAAGAGAAAAAAGCCAAGAAAAATTATTAATATTAGAACTGTGTGAATTGTATTAACAAAATGGAATAAGTGTTTTAGTTTTTTTTGTTAAATTTAATAATATTTTCGTTTTTGAATTGATATCATTAAATTTTAGGGTTGCACTTTCCAGTGGCGTAGCAAATGCAATTTCTTTGTTATTATCAATAATATTTGGAATAGTTGTGTACACGGCATACTATGACTGTGATCCTTACTTGAGTAAGGTAATTTGCTATTTTCACTATTAGTAAGTAATTAATTTTATTATAATAACTGACAATTTCATTTGGATAAATTAATTATCTGAAGTATGAAAGTAACTGATCATCAGGGACTTCATTCCAGCGACTTTAAATTAAATCACTATGTGAATAAAACCAGGCTTTTTCAATGTATTTTAATTCAATATTTAGTGAATTTTTATTTTAATTTCTAGAAAATGCAAAATTCTGATCAGATATTATCTTATCACATAATGACATTACAAAATCAACTTCCAGGCTTGGCTGGGGTATTTCTAGCTGGCATACTGTCTGCTGCGCTTAGGTATTTTTATCATTTTTGAAATGTTCTTGTAAAAATTTATAATTAAAGTAATTATTTATATATTATAAATGATATGAATGATTATGTGATAAGAAAAAAAAAACAATAATATCTTTAATCACTGATATAATGAGATAATTAAAGCTATACCACTACAAAAAAAATGCTTCTTTAGTAAAAAACAGGAAATAAAATAAAAAATAAAAGAATTTAAAAGGTTAGAGGGGGGGCGCCTTTTATAGGCTTTCCAGTCCCTCGGTGGGCTCTGTAAAATAAAAACAAATGAAAAATGAAAAATGAAAGAAAAAAAATGGTAAAAATATTCAGTGGACTGTATATATGTAGAGATTGAATAAAGAGAGAGCAAATGGGCTCATATAATATGAATAAAATGAATATTAAATTAAATTTAAAATAAGTAGCAAAAAATATTTATTATATTTAACGAGCCAAAAGGAATGGCGCTTACCTTAAACGCAGAAACCTTAAAGTTAGTGTAGTTTGACTCAAGTCCTTTAGCCCGTATTGGGGTGCAAGAAAGTGGAAAATAGGAAAAGGAAACAAAGCCCCATGTGCCTGTAACTCCAGAGTCTTCGTCCACACTCTACGGCGTGCCTGATGAATATTGATGAATTATTTAAACAGGCTCCTGAAAAACTGCAAGGCCGGAGAAGCAACCGGATGTAGACCATGTGCTTGTACAATAAACCTTAGCAGGCGTTAGTTAGTGACTCACTTAATAACACTAATCCCGAGGTAAACCAGAACTGGCAATACTTGGGTTTTCACGAAAGGAAAGCGCAAGTGGTCTAAATTGAATAGACAAATTACGTTTGCATACATACACCTTGCTTGACTGGGCGTTAGTTAGTGGCTGAGTGGAGAGAGCAATTAAAGGGACTGCCCCCTCTCTACAATTAGGACACAGCGTATAGATTGATAAGATATTATATTCTGACGGCGGCAAATTTAAATTCGGATAAATACCGACAATGCTATTAGCTCCAATTTTATTTACTTTCTTTAATTCCTTTTTAGAGAAAGTATGGCGGTTGTTAGATTCTCAGAATAGAATTCTCACAAGAAATTATTCATATTTTCACGGAATCCCCTGAAAAAATGTTTACAGTAAACTGTAATGCCGAAATGCTGTAAACAAAACCGTAAAAAAATGGCCAAACATAACTGTTTTATATGAAATACAACATAATATTAAAATTTTGCTTGTGAATAACGATAGATTGCCAAAAATATGTTACACTAAATTAAAACAATTACATTCGAATCACCCCTCTCTGAAATATAATTGGTACTCTCAAATTCATAATCTACTTTATAAAATTAACTGCCACGATATATTATTAGAGTCTGATCCTGATAAATTCTCAAAACAATTACCCAAAATTTTAAATAAATATTCTGATTTTCTAAAATGTAGTGACATTGATATGCTCAACTCTGGTGGATATAACTTACTATATAAAGAAATGTTTACTACCGAACAAGTTAGTTTATTACCTTCACATTTAAGTAGCTTTATACCATTTAACGTTATAAAAATTTTTGTTCAGCTCAGACTATCAAGTCAGTATCAAATAAAACTCACCTATAACAACTTAGTATATATTATAAAGCCTAAAGAGTCTGTCAAATGTGCAACAGTCGCGTGGTTGAGGCCCTTCACCATTTTATTTTAACTTGTCCAATATATACCCCGTACCGTAACTATTATATACCTTATGTTAACAGTTTAACAATGAATCAATTAATTACTATCTTATCTACTTGTGATGAACTCAAAATAAAACAAGTATTCCTGTATATAATTTCATTAAAAGTTCGATCTTTTCTGCTTAATGAATGAATGAATGAATGTCTAAATAATAAAATAAAATATGTGTTTGTTTATAAACATTGAAATATCAATAAATAGGAGATAAACAAGAAACTTAATTATACTTTGTATACAATAATATTTTTCTGTTCTACTTACAAATATTGTCATTTTTATGTTTTGTTTACTATTGTCTATGTAAATACTTTACAAATTTATTTTTGAAGATTAAGAAATGTATTTTAAATGTTTTATTCCAAGCAGTTTGCTATTGTATTTTTGTTGTGGTTTGCTTCTTTAAACTTATTTTTCATTTAATCTCATACCACTCTATTAGTATGGGGCTTTCCCCGAAAGCAAATAAAACTATTATTATTACAACACAATATATTAATATAAATTGTTTTACAATTTCAATAGTAAATAATTCTATTTTCATGTACACTAGTACCTTATCAACAACATTAAACAGTTTATCTGGCACACTATTTGAAGACTTAATTAAACCACTATTACCAATTCAATGGACCAACGCAAACATTAATTTGTGTATTAAAACAATAGTGATTGTAATTGGGTTAATAATAACTTGTGGACTTTTGGGCGTACACAATAATGCTAATGGATTTGAAGTAAGTTTAAAGTAATTTTTAATTTCTTATTCTTTTATAAATATTTACTTCTTTACTTTCAAGGAAATATTGCACTTGTCATACAAGGTCTGTGCTCCTCTTTGCCCTTTTGATTTTTAGATTTAGGTTCTATTTAGTTGACACCTTGGTTTCTCTCTATAATTCAGTACATTTCAATTTATTTATCAATACATTTATTTATTTTTATTTTCGATTGATTTTTTTTTTAATAAAATATCCATTTTTTCCTTCGATTATCTGACAGGAGATAATGAAATGTAATAGTTACAAAAAGTAAAGTTTGTTGAATGGTGATGTTGAACGGTACATATTAATTAATAACTGTCTTAATTACAGTGTTATATTTTACGTTCTGTAAAAGCGGAATAGTAAAAGTGACTATAGAATGGCCGAGCATACAGTGATGATGTTGGCATGTTGGTTTTTTGGCTGAGTGAAGAAACTTGATTATTTTTTGGAAACTTGTCCTTGATATAACTCCTGAAAGATATGAATAACCCTCTTTAAAAAATTATGCTCTTGAATGCACGCTTGCTGATTGTTTCTGAATTCTTTATTGCTTTTTGAATGTTAATTTTTAACTCTTAATGGTTGGTTTTGGAATCTAGAAAGTAGTTTTTTGGATTTTTTCAAAAGCTAAATTTAGATTCTTGGTGGATATAGCTCTAGGAGGATGCTTGGTAATTATAAAATGCTTGTATAAAATTTAAAAGTATTTTAAATTATAAAACATTGTCAGAGAGGTTCAGAACTTGTTGAAGGTGAGCGCAGCGCTAATGTGGCTGATATCAACAAAGCAATGTCTCCAGCACTGCTGTGATGAATATCCTCAACAGAGGATTCTTTATCCCAAAGTAAAAATTCCAACTTCATAAATTTGAGAATAACAGAAAGAGAAAGTGATATGATAGTTTCACACTATATATATATATTTATTGTCTAAAATAAACTATTTTTTTATCAACAGTTATTCATGGCATTTTCAAATTATACTGCTGGATTTACTATCTTTGTGTTCGCATTTGGATTATTCTGTCGAAAGGCTAACAGCAAGGTGATTCAATAAGATTTTTCTTTAAATATAAAAAAAATAATTAATAATCATAAAGAATAAAATAAAACGCTGGAACATGAAGTCTGTTTTAGTGGCAGCCATTATAGGAGTCATAGTCACAGTATGGATTGGCACTGGTAGTCATAATGCTATAGCAGCCTGTAAAATAAAGTATGTTACTAAAATACTAAGTATTGAAGGATGTCCAGCCAACTTGTCGCAAACTTTAAAGTAAGTAATTATAATATTTTATTAATAATATACATTATATTTTCCTACAGTGTTAACAGAAATATTTTTGTACTTTTATAGTGTCCGAACATCTGGCTCATTGGAATATAAAACGCCAGTAATAATTGACGAAGATGTGCCGTATATGTATAGAATTTCATTAAGTTTAGTAGGTATTGTTGGGCTGATTGTCAGTTTATTTGTAGGATTATTAATTAATTTATTCACTAAAAACAATAAAGAAATAGATGAATCTTTGTTAATTCCACAAATTAGAAAGAAGACTCCTGTAATCAGTACTATTGTTGAATGTGATTACACCAGATGCTCTTCAGATGAGAATGGTGCTGTAACAAAACAGGTAGAAATATAATATTATTGGGTTTGTATATAATGTGAACATGTAATAAACATATTTTATGTACAAAATATGTTCATGAATCAGATCAATCTCACACCAATTGAGAAGCACACCAGCATCATAAAAACTTAAATGAGTAAAATGTATTTATCACAAGGATAAGGAATGCACATGGAAATAGTCTTATGTTTATTGGTTACTATTTATTTCATCTTCTGTGTTTGATTTCCTAGTCATCTTCCCGGACCTGTTTGGTCTATATTCGGGTGATTCGAGTTTCTGGTCAAACACCACAAATTTTTATTTTATATGTATTTGTATTTTTATTATTCTACTTTGTCAAACAAGTTTGCCTAACTGTACTTCCCAAAATATATAATATCTTTTCTTAATTTATAATAAAATTACAGTGTTATTATTTTTTTAATTTACATACTGTAACGCAGCCACTAATGCCATCTAAGAGAGAATGCAGGCACCTCAAATTCTCCTAGTAGCCGCTAGGAAGCGCTGGTGCCGCACTTTAGCTCTTTCTAGAAGAATCGAGAAACATCCAGACCTTTCTCCATTGCTATAAAAGGAGAACAATAGCTGATCTAGTTCACAGGGAAAAATGTTACAATATATAACTATCTCTCTCTCTCTCTCTCTACGCATATATGTGTTTGTGTAATATTACGCTTCGGCTCGCTGCTGCAGAATTAATATTGTGCCCTGTTCATCCAGAAGTTTGTGGCCTGCCCTATAGTTCACATCAGAACAATGTATCTACATAATATACATTAGAACATACAATTCCCAAATTTAATGGATGGCGAGTTTTATTGGGAGACATGTGGCACGCCGTTGTTCCCTTGCCGTTTTGTTCTGAGCTTCGGTACTTAGATACGCTATCAATTGAAGCTTCCCACATTTTCTCACGACGCTAAGTCAACACCCCCTATAAACTGATCGCATTTGAATTACTGATAGTAGGAAAAATGAGGCAGGAGGAAGTCGTTAAGGTGAAGCTGGTATTGGAGGAGGGAAGAATGATGCAATTTAATGAAGAAACAGAAACAATCAGCTACGAACAAGATAGAATATTATAAAAATACAAAAATAATAAGCGTTAAAAAATATAATAATAAAATAACTTCAGTACAAAAGGGGGGCCCAGGAATTTCATTTTTACTTTCTCTTACTCCTAGTAAGAGGAAGTATTGTAATCGCCTCAAATTTTCGATATCGAGTTTTCACCGGAAATATCCGTTTTGAGGTCCCCTGAGTCCAAAAAAGTGGTTTTTAGCAAATGGTCTGTGTGTGTGTGTGTGTCCGTGTGTGTGTATGTATGTATGTGAACAGCATAGCTCAAAAACGAAAAATCGTAGAAAGTTGAAATTTGATATTCCGTTTAGAAGTCACCATGGGATCTGACTGTATGTTATCTGTAAAAATTCCTCAACCGGAAGTACCACTTTACTAGTTGGATTTTTTACTTTTTTGCGATTTTCTCAAAAATGGCTCCGACGATTTTCTTTAAACTTTCAAATCAACCACACATACAAAGAGCTACAACTTTTATTTGAAACATTTCTCCGGGAAAATGCAATGAAGGGCACTTTTGGGGGAGGGGTGGGGTTAGGTTTCCATCTAAAGTGCTATTTCAGTTTATTAGACAATTCTGTCATCTAAATAATGTTAATTAGAATTAAATATGTTGTTGAAATTCCGAGTTTGAAAAAAATCGGATAACCGGAAGTGCGTTTACTTTACCACTTTACTAAATGATTTATTCACTTTTTCGCAATTTTCTCAAAAATGGCTCTGACGATTTTTTTGAAACTTGTATATAAACTAAACATGCAAAGATCTACAACTTTTATTAAAACATTTCTCTGGGAAATTTCTTTTAAGAGCACTTTTAGGGGAGGGGTGGGGTTAGATTTTCATCAAAGTGCTATCCTAGTTCATTAGACAATTCTATCATCCAAACATAATTAGTTAAAAATAAATAGATGGCTGAAATTCCGAGTTTCAAGAAAATTAGTAAACAGGAAGTGCGCTTTTACTGAATAGTTTTTCAGTTTTCGACGAATTTCATTATATTTGGTACACAAACTATAAAATTTGTCAATTATCATTTTGAGAACTGGAGTAAGAGAAAGTTGTGTGGGTGTTTCACACCAGATTTTTTTTATTATTAACATCAGTATCTTTAATATATTTTTCAAACATTTTTTCTCTTTGGCGGCTTGGTAAAGAGAGTGCACTATTATTTTGAACTATGTAAGTTTTATTTTTTTCATTGGCGCGGCTTACATCAAACGCTTGTTTCTCTGTATTAACACTGGGACATTTACTGGCAATATGGCCAAATAATCGGCACCTAAAACATTTAGTGCATTGCTCTTTAAATTTGCAAAATTTGGATTTTTGACCTTTATTTCCACAATTAAAACAAACAGTATTAACATTATTTTTTGGCTCACCTGAATCTACAAATTTTCTGCTTGGAAGATTTGTTACATTTTCATTTAAAATTTTGCTTACTCTCCTACCTTTTTGATTTTCTAATATTTGTTCACGTACACTTACTTTTTGTTTGAAATCATCGACTGACTGACTCCACACAAAACGGATTTATAAATTCAGAATCTTTTATTCCTTTTCTTACATAATGAAACAAGGACTGTTCATCGATATTAGAACCAAAAGACATTTCTTTAATTCTTAGAAAATATTGAATAGAAGATTCATTAGATCTTTTAAATGACGAAGATAAAAGTTCGTGAAATTCGGCAGAGCTTTTAGTTCTATCAAATTCTTTAAGTAACAGATTTTTTAAATCATCATACCTGAGTAGGTTAGATTCAGGCCTGATTAGTAGCACTGCAGTTCCGGTTAATTTCCTTTTAGTGAAAATCAATTTCTGCAAGTCCGTCCAGTTACATAAAGAAGCTGTTTCTTAAAATGTTTTTAAAAAGGATCTAATACGAAAATCATCATCTCCTGAAAAACATTGTATAGAACCTTCTACATCATTAAAAGTTACGTCATTCATTCTAATAGCTACAGGAAGCGTCACTACATCAGGTCGTAAAAATTCTTCACTCTTCTTTTCTTTATTCTTTTTGTACGGCATTTTCTCGAAAAAATACACGACAAATTGGAAAGTCCACAATGCATTTAAAAAAAAAGAAAACTATCCAGGAGCGGCCCCAAAAATAATGTGTGGGACTTAAGGTAATGTCCTGTAGTTAATTATTACAATTAAATTCAACTGAATATAAAAGAAACATTATTAACAGAGCACAATCTATTAGTAAGGAACAATTACAATCCACAAAATAACACATCAAATAATATAATGTTACTTCCCGTCGTCTGTCGTCTATAACCTCTCTCAAGTCACTCCGCACTCACCCAACTGCTTACTCCTACCTCTATACATATACACACACACACACAGACACACACACACACACACATCTTGGTCAATTTCAGAAAGCAAACTCCCTTAGTCTTCCAAACGCGCGAGCTGCTGAAGGAACTGAATACGCAAAGGGGCTCCATTTGCTTCAGCTGGACAAAAGCTCACATCGGAACGGCGGGGAATGAGAGAGCTGACTTTTTAGCTAAAATGGCTGCAGCCAACAAAGACTTGGAAGAAAGTTACAGCCATTTTCCTCTCACTTTTCTTCGTAACACTATGAGGGAGCGAGAAGAGCAAGAGTGGGACATAGCATGGCAAAACTGTTGAAGTGGCGAAATAACACGTCAGTTTTTCCCCAGCGTACTACATCGAGTAAAGTTAGGGGATTGGAGACCCAGCTACAAGGTTACCCAGTTACTAACCGGCCACGGGAAATTACGAACTTATTTAACCCGTTTTGGCCATACAGGATCTGCAATTTGCCCCTGCGATCCAACAGGAACTCAGCTCCAGACGGTCGATCACCTTGTACATGACTGCTCGCTTCTCGAGGCTGCCAGAGCACCTCTCATCCGCCATTTCAACGTGGTTTTGAATCAGTCTTGGCCTCCCATCGATAAATCTGTATTTACTGAGTACAAGTGCATTCAAAAATTCTGTGCATTTATTAATAATATAAATTTTGAAATTCTTTGAAGTTTAGTTTATTTCAGTGTTGTAGAAGTTTTGTATATTTTGTAATTATTATTTAATTTCTTTCTTTTTATTTAATTACGTTATATTCTGATATATCAACAATTAGAAATGTTTCGTAAATTGATATGTCATATGATATACATGCAATGTAATACATTTTTGTGGAACTTGCTGAAATAAAGTTTATTAAAAAAAAAAAAACACACACACAACGCTGCTCTCTCTAGCGTCAGCCTTTGAACTTACACTTGTTCTTGCCCGCTCACTATATATATATATATAGTTAAGTATTACTTAATTTTGTTGTTTTTATGCACCGTAGCCCCCATGCCTTTTATTATGCTCGCTAATAATTGTGGCCTTGCGTTAATGTTCCTCCTTGCATTTGAAAACACTTAGAAATGTATAAGTATCGACTATCAAACAGATAAATTGGCATACATTTTTAATGGTTTATGGCAATATTCGTTTATTGTTAAAAAAAAGTTACAATTCACTTGGTATTTTGAGTTTCTGAAATATAATAATTTATTAACTGGCCAGTTTAATTATTGAAACATAGCGAGCTCGCTTACCTTACAATTTAAACTATTGCCCACACAAACTTACACAATGTCTTTTTTGTTTGTACAACTTATTTCGAAAAGAAAAACTCTAGGCATACACACTAGGCAGCCATTTTCTACAAAAGTCTCATTCCCTTTAAGTCATATGCGGTTATAACTGACATGAATAATCGATTCTACCATCAATATTCAAGCAGTTATTTATTCGGTGGTAGCTTCCGCTACACATTTCTTAGCCTGCTGAAAAAACTAAGTATAATTCCATTTTTGATATTTTCGTAGTTTCATATGAGTACAGAAGAAAATACATGCTAGCGCTGTGAAATGTATATTATTAACAAACCTTTTTTTGATACCAAATCCCTGGGTATTCAGCTGAATTTACAATTCTAATGCAGTAAGTTGGTTAATAAGTAAATAATAAAAATCTGGTGTGAAACATTCACACAACATACTCTTACTCCAGTTCTCAAAATTATAATTGACAAATATAATAGTGTGTGTTTTTTATAGTTTGTGTACCAAATTTAATGAAATTTGTCGAATACTGAAAAACTGTCTGGTAAAAAACGGAACTGTGCGGAGAAAAACATAACCCCACTCCTCCTCTAAAAGTGCCCTTAAATGAATTTTCCCAGTGAAATGTTTCAAACAAAAGTTGTAGATCTTTGTTTGTTTAGTTTATATACGAAGCTTCAATAAAATCGTCGGAGACATTTTTTATATAATCGCGAAAAGTGAAAAAAATCATTTTGTTAAGTGGTAATGTAAACGCACTCCCGGTTTTCCGTTTTTTTTTAAACTCGGCATTTCTACAACATATTTAATTGTAATTACCATTATTTAGATGATAGAATTGTTTAATAAACTGAAATAGCACTTTAGATGAAAACTTAATCCCACATCTCCACCTTAACTGCCATTAAACGAATTTATCCAGAGAAACATTTCAAATAAAAGTTGTAGCTCTTTGTATGTGTAGTAGATATAAGATATTTAAGGAAAGTCGTTGGAGCCATTTTTGAGAAAAACGCATAAACGTAAAAAAAAAAAAAACAAGTAAAGTGATACTTCCGGTTGAACAATTTTGAGAGATGCCCTACTGTCAGATGCCATGGTGATACCTAAACGGAATATCAAGCTTTAACTTTCTACGGTTTTTCGTTTTTGAGCTATGCTGTTATACATACATACATACACACACACACACACACATATACACCCACCATTTGCCAAACACCACTTTTTTGGACTCACGGATATTTCCGGTGAAAACTCGCTATAGAATATCTGACACGATTACAATACCTCCTCTTAGTAGGAGTAAGAGAAATTAATAAGAAAAATAAGTGCTAACTTTTGGATATTTATTCCTAATCTAAGTGTTTTGTAATCCTTCGTGGCCAACTTCTACGGATACAAGAAGATATTTGAACAAAAAAAAAAAAGTTGTATTATACTTCAACAAATATTTAAGTAAATTGGAAAAACAAATTTGAATAACAAATTTTTCTCAATAAATTGCACAGATTGAGTTTAATTTAAGAGTGGTTAGCAGAACTTGTGCAAGGTGCGCAATTGATATCTGTTAAGAATCCATTAACTTCCTGATAATTATTTTTTTTAATTTCCCTTATTGCTGTAAGACAAAATACTTACTGCGATCATAACAAACTATCGAAATTCAGTTTACACCGGAAATTCAAGTTTTACACTATCCTGAAAAAAAAAAAGATTGAGCGCGCATGTGTGTTTTGTAAACAAACTATCTCATAAACGAAAAGTTGCTTGAAGCTCAAACTTATATTCCGTTTAGTTACCATTAACGATGTAATACGATGGTTCTGAACGATGTAATACGGAAAATATCTCTGATGCTTTCCAGCGCTGCGGAACCAACCACAACAACTGTTGGAAAACCAGTTTATGTAATGTTTAGTTTTCCATCTACTAGAAAACTCCCTACGTTTAGTAAAATTCGGAAAAATTAAAAATTAAAATTGTGAAAATTTCAGTAAGAGAAAAATCGTATGAAATATTCACACACAATTTTTTGTGTGTCCTAGGAAACAGCCGACATATTGAGAGAGCAATTCACACTCCTCTATATCGAGCAAAAACAGTCGTCCGCACGGCGAAATTCTTGTTTATGCTATAGCTGTTCACTAAAGTGAACCATCTCTTCGAAATGATAATCACCAAAAAATCATACAAAGCATTCTTTTCAGCACAATTTAATTGAAGGAGCTTGGCCGATTGTCAAGTATCGCGTTCCTTCTAATGTTGCTGTCCACTGCAACTCATGTATGAAGCTTAGAAAGGTAGAATCGATTATCGAAAGGCGTTCGAATTGATAGATTGTGTTTATGAAAGATTTTGTGTGTGTGTGTGTGTGTGTGTCTGTGAAGTGTTCACGAGAGAAACAGACTACTATTTTGTTTTGCCAGATTGTCCAGAGTCAAGGTTTTAGTCTATTATTGTAAAATGTTTTGATATTAGCAACCCATATATTCCAGTTTCATAAAATGGAAGTTACTTTAAAACGAAAGATTTGAATAGACAAAAATGAATAATATTTTTTTGTTTCATAATAAATTAAACAGAAATACAAAAAAATCTTATGAAGGGGTCCCTCCCGAGATTCGATTACCTGGGGCCTCTATAGGTTTAATCCAGTGTGCTAAAAGCTGATAAATTATACTCGACACTGGGCCTACATAAATTTCACCCAATTCGCAAAACTTCCACATCTCACCAAATGCTAATCTTTTATAGAAATTTCCACTTTAGAATATACTGGTGATTTGAAAAAGCGGAAGTAATGCACGCTTTATGTCTCATATTTTAGATCCTGGTTTATGTACTATTCTGAAAAGTGCCGCATAATGTTCTGAGATGTGGTAACAAACAGAATCGCTATTCCCAGATAGTTGTTAGCGACAACATTCCTGGAGGGAGAAATATTTTTTACTAATACTGTTCATATATATAATTCAAGAAATATTACAGATATAATTTGCACATATAGACAATTTTCTTACCTTTCTTTAATGGGAACCTTTAATTACTTTTACACCTGGAGACCTGACATTTTTGGTGTATAGTCGATTTCGGAAATCTAATTATGAATGCTCATTTAATATTATAGCAGTTAGGATTCAACAATGATACATCAAAATCTATTATATACTTATATAATCTAACATTGATATTTACTCTGATATCTTCTCAGTGCATACTGGCTCCTGGGATCGAATAAATTTAAAACAAGCCCAATATTCATCTTGAAAGGAAATTCAAATTTACAAATCCCCCCCCCCAAATCTTAATATGAGTTTCAAAAATAAATTTAAATTTTTCACACTGAATAAAAATCGCTAAATTTTCAAACTGAAGCATCGCTTCTACCATTTTAATTGTGCTGCATATAATTGTTTTTATTTCATTTGTTTGGCCTTGTTTAAAAAAAGAAAATTATGTTGATAAGATTGTACCTTGTCCAGTATTATGTTGTTTTTTTTTTTTTGCGAAACACATAATTATAGCCCATAATTATAGTATAATTTTTAATAATTCTAAAAATAATAATAGTTAGAGCTGTTTTCCTATTTATATAAGAATCAATACAAAAAAATAGCCTTTAATACTGTGTGTGTATATCGTTCATTCAAAATTTTTATGTTACTAGATCTAATAAGTGACTATTAATTATTCATTTGAGATTTATAATTAAAACTTCCAGAGAACATAGTAATAAACTCATCGATTAGAAAAAGTAAGTACTTTTTGATCTTTGATTTTTACATCCATAAATATTAAAAATGGAATTATACTATTTTCTTGTAAGGGGGGAATTTTCTATTAATATAGATCTGAATTAAAAACAGTTCGTAATAATCTATGGTTGATGAAAATGTGTAAAAAAAAAAAAAAAATAATGAAATGAAAGTTGAGAGGAAAGCCTGTCATCGTAGCGCTTCCAGAAAGCCCTAAATAGATATTTTCAGAATGTTTTAAATAAAAATTATAGATATTCTTATTTTTTGTACAAAGATCATATTGAATTCAAATTTAAATATATAATTCGCGAACAGAATTTTAGAGAACACTTATCCAATATGGTAAGCTAAAGTCACCGCTTTCCTAGGAATGTCTATAAATTATTAATCTTCACGAATAAATATTTTAAACCACAGTGACTGTGCTAAGTGTGTTTGAACTCTGTTCCCAATTCGAAGAAAAATAAAAGAAGTAGTCCGATCTATTTTTGAGTACATTACGAAAAACTGAGGCGGAAAAAATCAGAAAAATAGTGCGTGAATCTTGTGATTTACTAATTTTGATTAGCCATTTCCTGGCAGATCCCCTTTGGCGAACTCTATATCAATATCAAGTCAGGATTTTCTGTGAATTTTCCAGTTATGGGCTATAGAATTTCACAAAACTCTGAAAAGCACGCACGACCGCCCACGCCTCCAACAAACACACAGAGAATGAATGAGGGCAATCAAGTTCCAAAAAAAAAAAAATTTTTTTTTCAGAGGTACCTCAAAAATTATATTTCCGGTGTCAACCCACAATTTCGAAAACTAGTGAGGATCGCTGCACTTTCCCTAAGCTTACTCAGAACATTCCCATTGCATTCATGCCAGATAGTCGGCTTATTTTGCTGATTATCATCAGTGCACTGTACGGATCTTTTATGGATAAATTTAAAGGCACTTGTAAAATACGACTTCATGTAAAAAATACGAAAGAATACAGGATCGGCTATTTATGATCCAAATAATAAGTTTACTACTTGAGCTATGCGCAGTTTACAGCGCAGAAATGTTTGATATTAAACAAGATTTGAAAGTGGATCATGAAAAGTTTGTAATTTATACCGATAGATAGTATGACTGCATTGTAGAAAGTAATTAACATAAATTACAGTGCTAATATCAATTATATAAAACATCGTACAAGTATTGGAATCAATAAAAATCTATGGATTAATCGGTTTTGTTTGTTTGGATAATAGCGCATTCGGAAATACATGATAATGAAGTAGTAGTTAGTTGATATTTTGACTAAAGCAGCTACCAGTGGTGGACAAAATACAAACTAATGTAAACTGACATTACAAACTGTTTCAAATGAATTTTTAAAAAAAGTGTTGTTAGCAGCTGGCAAAATTTATATGACAACGATACCGATCATTTTTTATAAAAATTATGAACCCCAAAATTCAAGTTCAAAAACGCTATAGTTCGCGGGAATGGCGTTGGGCTCTAGGAATGTAACGGCAATTATGAATCGTGAATATTTTGCATATAGCATATTATATATAGAGTATAGGGCATATCTTTTCAGAATAGGTAGATGAAGATCAGTCCTGTGTGAAGATCATAAGGAGGTGGACTATAGTATTTCACGTAAACACTGAAAAGCACGCACGACCGCCTACGCCTCCAACTAACACACAGAGAATTTCGTTTTCGAACTGCACGCTTCCTATAATTGCATAGGTATAATTTGCAGCCTTATTATTTGGAGTGGTACAATTTTTATCAGTTTTTATACGACTGGTGGAGGCAGTAAAAATTAAATTTCGATCCTTATTTTAGCATGTCAGTTTTATAAAGCACCTTTAAATTATTATTACTTACCTGGCTGAAATGGTGAAACCGTTAAACCAAAAAAAAAAAAAAAAAAAAAAATCTGATGTGAAACACTCACGCTATTTTCTCCTGCCGCAATAATTGACTAATTCTCCTTCAAACATGTAATTCTTGCTAGATATTTAGTTGTCTTCAATACACATTAATTGGTGATGAAACCCATCGGGTTTTCATTGAGAAAATCGCAAAAAACAGAAAAATTATTTGTTCTGGAAAGTACCACTTCCGCTTAACTGATTTTCTTGAAAACTCGGCATATTGGCAACATATTTAATTCTAATTAATATTATATAGATGATCTATTCATATCATAAATTAACATAATAATTTAGAGGAAAGCATAAACCCACCAGTCCCTTAAAATTTTCCCAGAGAAATCTATCAAGTAAAAGTTGTAGCCCTTTATATGTATAAGTGAAACACTTAGTTTAACGATAATCGATTGAGCCATTTTCAAGGAAATTTCAAAAGAGTAAAAAAAAAAATTCACTCAGTAAAGTGTTACTTCCGGTTCATCGGTTACGATCAAAACCTTATTATCAGGTCCCATGGTAGGGCATAACCGAAATATCAAGTTTCAACTGTTTATGAACTATGCTGACCACACACACACACACACACACACACACACATACACACACACACACACACACACACACAGAGTATTTCTAAAAACCACTATTTTCGGACTCAAGGTACCTCAAAATGTGTATCTCCGGTGAAACCTCGGTATTGAAAATTTCACGATTACAATGATAATTCCTCCTAAAAGCGTGAAGAGAATGTAATAAAATGGTAGTTACTTACTACTACCACTTCTCTAATTGTTTTTGTCTTTTTCATTATTAACAGGCAGAAAAATGGCAGAGATGTTAACTATGAGCTGGGTAGACTACCTAATATTTGTATTGATGTTAACATTATCAGCTGGTGTTGGATTATACCATGGAATTAGTAGGAACAAAACTAATACAATTGAAGAATATCTTTTCGGTGGCAGTAATATATCAGTTATGGCCAGGTAAGTAATTTTGTGGATCTTAATTAATCTGATATATTAATTAATAAGGTATGAACTATGAACGAAATGGAGATTGATTTGCAAATCTGTTGTATCTTGGCGATATCTACTACAAAGACCAATTCTACACTGAGTTTTAATTAAATAATTGAAAAAATAAATTCTGATTTACTTTAAGGTAATCAGTGCGTTGGTAAATGAAGCCAATAAAATATATAGCAATAAAATACAATATTGAATAAATAATAAAATACAAATACCCTATTAGGGGGAATAAAAATATTAACCAGGAGAGGAAAGTGGCGCCAAAAAGCAAATAATAATAATAATAATAATAATAATAATAATATAATAATAATAAAAATAATACTAATAATAATAATAATAATAATAATAATAATAATAATAATAAATAATAATAATAATAATAATAATAATAATAATAATAAAAGGAAGAGTAATTAGTGCGGATCACCGAAGAAAATAGAATAAGCCAGAAAAAAGATCTAGTACTAATGAAACGAGAAGACCGGTAATGAAAAGACTGGAAACGAAGGATAGGAGAAGGTAAAAGACAATCACCAAAGTGCCAAGAAGGAAAGAAAAGCGAGAAAAACATATTTTTTTAAATAATTTAGAAACTCATAAGAAAGGCCGCTCAATTCCTCTTTTCTTGGGATCGCTAGAGAAGAAATCTGGGGAAAATGATCAGAGAAGAAATATGTATCCAATGCCTTAGACGGGTGGGCGAAAGGGGAGGGCGAAACCTACGCTATCCAAAGCCTCAGTGGGCCCATACAGCTACCCCTAAATAATAACAACTAGTAGGTCTGGAACAAAAGTCCAGGCCTAACAAATCGGGTCAAAATCTTAAAAAGACATAGCTTAAGATCCCCTACCGATATCCTATTCCGGCCACAGGTCCTAAACCTAATCTCCTCACAGCCCAAACAATCCGTCATCAGATGCATGGGTGTTTCCTCCACCGTCTCACCAACATTACAAAAAGGATCAGGATGAGGCCCTTTGTATAGAGTTGTCTCCTTAAGCTATCCGAGAAAGACACCGGATCTCCCTACTCAAAGCTCCGTCCGAACCCCCAATGAGCATCTTAGACTGCCGACAACCCGGTGAGTGCTGTGAGATCATCCATGTCCGGAAGCCTGATACACATGTGCCAAAAGACACACCAACAGCAGGCTAAGGACCAATCAAAGGGAGAGAGGAGCATAATTTGGCGAAACTATCCACCTCCTCATTCCCAAGATTCCCATGTGACCTAGAACCCAGACCAGAAGCACATCCTTCAGTGAAGCAAGATCTTCCACTCTTTTAAAACATTCCAACACTAAGCTGGAAGTGAATTCACATGAACTAGCACCTTCACGCAGCTTGCTGTCCAAGAAGATACAAACACCCTAAATTACTGTTACGCACCCTCTCATCCAAAATACAACAAAGAATTGCATATACCTCTGCCTGTAAAACGCCGGCCCACTAAGCATCCAAAGCCTTATCGTACGCATTGTCAATTTGAGCTTCATTTGTGAAGATCAGTAATTTTTCCAATAATTTTTGAAATAAATGTTATTTATATTTAAAAAATAGTAATTATTTGATAAGTGAGAGAAGTAAGACTTTTTTGTACATTGAAGTTCAGAGTTTAAGAGTAAAAAATATTTTGTTCACGAATTAAATATTTGTTTGTTTTTTTTCTACAATCGTATTAAATTCGTTCTTAATTTATATGAATATAAAAAAAAAAAAATGTGAAAAACGTAAATACTAAGATGTACTTTAATACAAGTCAAATATTTCCCTCTCTCTACAATCTTTTCCGTTTGGTATAACCTCAAATCCATTCGATCTAGGATTTGTTTTGATCTTGTTTTTGCGTATTGCCCCTGGATATCTGGCTAATTAGAATTGAATGTTACTTTCACACACAAGTGAGAGAAAGTCACATTATTCCACGATTGCAGAAAAAGTAAAAATAAAATAAATGTATAGTATTCAAGGATGGTTGCTATCACCAAGGAATTTCAAAACCTCCACTTATAGAAATCCCAAACTATTACATTTCATAGAAAAATAGGGACGTATTAAAAAAAAGCATATAAAATAAAAAGAGCTTGTTTTTATACTTGATTAGCTTCTTACGCCAATTGCAACTATGTTCCAGTTCAGTATCAACAATTGCACTAATTTTAGTACCAACCGAAACTTATTATTATGGAAGTCAATTATCGTTGGGCATTCTTGGTGAATTCACAAGTTATCTATTGCTTTATTTCTTTTTTCTGCCAGTATTTTATCACCTCAAGTACACATCACTTTTTGAAGTAAGTATTATATTTAATTATTTTTATTTTTTTTAAATAAACTTAAGCGATATTATGAATAATCAGAGTAATTAAGTATAAGCTATATTTAAAAAAAAAATCTATATTTCAGTACTTGGAGAAGCGTTTTAACAAAACAACCAGAATATTGGCATCTGTAGTTTACGCCATTACTCAGGTATATTTCAAAATTAACAGCATAAAACAAATCTGGTCGCATAAAGAAGTAAATTTATAAGCAGAGGTGGCGCCCCCTTGATTTCTCCTAATTGAAATTAATTTCAAAAAATTACAAACAAAAGTATTCACACGTCTTCCTCTTATTCAATTAATACAATTTAATCTGATGTATCTCTTAGTTGGCTGATCGGCCAGGGGGTACCATAAGAAAAACACTAAAAAATTTTTTTAAAGTGTTTTTTATTAATGGCCCGACGTTTCGACAAACATTGTTTGTCTTCTTCAGGGGCTATCTATAAAGAAAAAATATACATAAGAATCTAGCTAGCATTAACAGAACAAAAGCAAAAACAGAAAATATGGCAATAGAACAATAATAAAAAAAAAACAAAAATGGTAATGGAAAAATAAAAAAAACAAATTACAAAGGTAAATACAGATACTAGTATAGAAAAATTATGGAAATATTACAGACCTTAGAATCGGGAAATTTTGTATGCTCTGTTAATTACTACATGTTCAATTATGACTGTGGTCTATGAGTGTACTACCAGTGAAAGGTTGAGAAAGGAAAACCGGTGAAAGTAGTGGCGGGGGGTGAAGTACCGTTAGGTATTGTTGGAGTGAAAGGACTAAGAAGCAGGACAAATATAATAAACAAGTATATATATATTTTTTTTTTTTTTTCTTATGGTACCCCCTTGCCGATCAGCCAACTAAGAGATACATCAGATCATTTCTAACGGCCAACAACTTCTACAATTTGATATATATAGAATGGCGCAACTCTCTACAGCTTCGACACTATCTTTGGGAGAATTAAAGAAAAAATATAACAGTAAGGAATTACTTAATAATTTCACCACATTGCTGAAGAAACTAGCTCTACGGGAAACAACGAGGGTGTGTTTGCTCAAATGCAGAAAAAATCGTGTTTTCCCAAAACACATCGACAACTGCCTCAACAACATTCCATCTCTTCCACATGACACATCTCAAAAGAAATTGGAACGTTCTATGTTTCTTTATAAAAAATCTTTACTAAACAATGAAATCAGTTCAGTTATCTGGGAAGTGAACCATCTAAAACAAGTGCTCAACACCTCAATGGACACAGTGAAGCAAATGTTTAGTGGCAGTGATTTTGTGTCTTTTCAGAAAGTATTTGATAACCTTCACACAACATACAAGAAACAACACATTCAGGCATTACACACCAAATTCTCAGAAATTGTAAGTACTACCAGTTCCACCAAGTACCCTACCTCCGATCCCTCTTGGGTAAAGAACATGTCCTCCACCCCAGTTCCCAATGAGGACCAAAAAATCCTAAGTCTTGGCCCTAATTTTAACCTTCCCAACCGTAAACCTAAACACAGCATTCCTAACCTTATCATCGACACCGAATACATCCTACGAACCACTGACCTTTCCGAAGACGACAGAGACCGTTTAAGACTTGAAAACATTAATATCATGACACACTACATACACAAAAACAACAACAGTACACAGATCACGAATTTTCCAAAAAAATTCTTCCATGATCTCTCGAGCACCAGGCACTTTATACAAACTCACCAAGACAACCTAATCATAACTAGAGCCGACAAAGGTAACGTTACAGTTATTATGGACAAAAATGAATACATCCAAAAAATGAATAACCTTTTCTCTGATCCTAACACTTACTCCCTCTTAGATAAGGACATAACTACCAAACAACAAAACATGTTCAACATACACATTAAAAAATTAAAAACCAATGGACACATTGATCCTAACACCTACTACAAGCTCATCAATCACAACCCTACACCTCCACGAGCATACGGTCTACCAAAAATCCACAAACCTCTATGCCCTCTCCGTCCCATCATTTCCTCCATCAACAGTCCCTCCTCAAAGCTCAGCAAGTTCATTCTCCCAGCGCTTCAATCCTACAGTTCTAAAAATCCCTACAATGTTAAAAACTCTTTTCACTTCATCGAGAAAATAAAAAATCCACTAGAATTCCGCCCCATTACACCATGATCTCGCTCGATGTTTCCTCCCTATTTACCAACATCCCACTAGACAAAGTCATCACATTAGTTTCTAACAACTGGGCATTAATAGAACCGCACACCACTATTCCTTTTGATCTCTTCATCGAAACACTAAATCTTTGCTGCAAATCAGGATACTTTGTTTTCCAGAACCGCTTTTATCTTCAAAAAGATGGTTTGGCCATGGGCAATTGCCTAGCTCCTGCTCTGGCCAATATCATCATGAACGACCTTCTGGACACTGTCCTCCCTATCCTTGACACCTCAGTTTCACATATATTTAAATATGTGGACGATTTATTCCTCATCGTCAACCCCAACGACATTTCCCTAATCTTACACCATTTTAACACTTACCACAGCAGGCTCCAATTTACAATCGAAAGAGAACAAAACAACAGTCTCCCCTTCCTCGACACGATCATAATCCGGAATCCAGACAACACTTTAACTTATAACTGGTACACGAAACCGACTTACTCAGGACGACTTCTTCACTACTTATCTGACCACCCTTTCCACCAAAAAGTCAACACTGCAAAAAACTTAGTGAACCGTGCCCTTTCACTCTCCCATCCCACCTTCCACAATGAAAACATCAAAAAATCGAGAAAAATCCTGTCCTCCAATGGTTACCCTTCACACATCATAAACAATATAATCAAAAAAGCATTGACACCAACATTACACACACCAACACGAGTAATCCCATCAACATCACGAATGTACCTATCCACATCCCTTACACACATCCACTCTCTCTCCCAAAAAATAAACAAATCCCTTCAAAAGCATATCCCCAATCTCATCACAGGCTTCACTACCACTAATAAACTTTCCAAACTATATACCAAACTGAAAGACCCTATCCCTAAACTCAACAAAACCCATACGGTATACAACAACAAATGCACTACACCTCTTTGCAATGCCACGTATGTAGGAGAGAGCTCACAATACTTATAAAAAAGACTAAAACAACAGAAATATGACATCACCTCCAAAAAAATAGACAGCACAGCACTTTCCAAACATGCATTATCCCTAAATCATTCCTTTGACCTGCAAAACCCATCCATTTTAACAACTCAACCTAATCACACAAAACGCCTCCTAGCAGAATCAGTACATATCCACCTACAACCCAATCCCATAAACCACAAAAAAGACAAAGAAGTCATCTCATCACTCTACAACAACATCCTCCACTTTATTAAGTAGACATATTTCCATCCACCCAGCCCTTAGCGCCTTCACCCTACATATTTTCCCCTGCTAATTGCCCTTTTCCTCCTAGTTATCAAACTATTCCCATTAATCCGATCCATATTCTAATTAGCCTAAAATCCTTATTTATTAAAAAATTTAATTAAAAATTACATATCTATATATGTATAATAAAAATATACTTGTTTATTACATTTGTCCTGCTTCTTAGTCCTTTCACTCCAACAATACCTAACGGTACTTCAACCCCCACCACTACTTTCACCGGTTTTCCTTTCTCAACCTTTCACTGGTAGTACACTTATAGACCACAGTCATAATTGAACATGTAGTAATTAACAGAGCATACAAAATTTCCCGATTCTAAGGTCTGTAATATTTCCATAATTTTTCTATACTAGTATCTGTATTTACCTTTGTAATTTGTTTTTTTTTTAGTTTTCCATTACCATTTTTGTTTTTTTTTATTATTGTTCTATTGCCATATTTTCTGTTTTTGCTTTTGTTCTGTTAATGCTAGCTAGATTCTTATGTATATTTTTTCTTTAAAGATAGCCCCTGAAGAAGACAAACAATGTTTGTCGAAACGTCGGGCCATTAATAAAAACACTTTAAAAAATTTTTTTAGTGTTTTTCTTATGGTACCCACCGGCCGATCAGCCAACTAAGAGATACATCAGATCATTTCTAACGGCCAACAACTTCTACAATTTGATAATACAATTTAATTAACAATTTTTTTTTTTTTTTTAAATGGCAATGTTTAATTAGCTTGGCTCTAAAAACAATGTAGAGAACTTGGATTTTATTTTGTTCCATTACTGTAAATGGCCAAATACAAAATGGCCGACTTAATTGCGCCTTGCAGTTCTGTTATTATCTTATCCTTTAAATAATGCAATGAAATTTCTGCGTTTTTCTTTATATCTCACAATAATTATATGAAACACTAAATATACATCCGGTATTTTATCCATCGTAGCATGCATATTAGTTTTGTTCCTGATCGGTTTCGGATTTTCATCCATCGTCAGAGCAAATTCACCAAGTTCGTGTTCACAGAGTTCACTTCACCGAAATGTTTCACTAGACTTACACTTGTTGCTTGTATACATGTGGCAAGGTTGTAAGGTTATTATGGTTGATCATATGATCATAACCTTATAACCTTCCCACATATATACAACCAAGTGTGAGTCTACAGAAACATTTCGTTGAATTGAACTCTCTATACGAACTTGGGAAATTTGCTCTGACGATGGATGAAAATCTGAAATAGGTCCGGAACAAAACTAATATGCATGCTACGACGGATAAAATACCGGATGTTATCCAGCATTGCGGACCCACCCTCATTTTCAAATAAATATTATGTTAGAAATTACTTGATATTATGTTAGAAATTTGATAATTTATAAAATACCTACGGAGGGAAAAGAGAAGAGAAAAACATCATTCCACAAGAAATTGTGCGAAATGTGTGGCTGCTCAATTATATTGAGTTGCTCAACAAACACAGCATACCAATCAATTCCATGAACATCTTTACCATTGTTCGACTTAAAGTTTAACATATATTAATTAAGAAAATTAGAAATAATCAAAACACAGTTCTGCCATTATTGGTAAAAAATACGTCATAAAAATAACATCTACAAGATGTAAATCTCAAGTCTAAAAACAAGAAAACAATGGAATATTAACAATAGATAATAAATAAAGAAAATAACTAAAAACAAAATACAAAAAAATTGAAATAAATAAAATTTGACCAGGCTGTCGTTATTGACCATATAAGTGGTTATGTAAAATACCAAGCGAATCGAGTATAATTTGCTCGGTAACGGTCAGAAGATGAATCTTGTCTATTCAGACCTGGTCGAAGAAATCACTCGGAGTGCGGGGTATTGTTCCTCTATTTCCAAACCATAAACCCCTTACGATATAGTTTCGATCCCCGAACATTTCCCGGTATTTTTCTTGCATGTGAAAAGACATATAAGAGATATGTCTCTTCTCTTCGTCGATTTTCACTTCCTGGTTAGGATCGTTCGTTTCGAATCTCATCCTTGGGTCGATGATCAAAGCATCTTTTTTCTCTTTAAATGCAATGATGTCGGCAAACCTGCTTGAACCATCCGTGTCGATGCAGTGAACTTCGTCGAAACAGGTGTATCCTCTTTCGGCAATTCTTTTTTTAACCCTATGGTGTCGATGGGTGTCGAGGAGCATGTTCTGAGGACAGATTCTCAACACGTGAGCTGGGGTTTCTGACTCTCTGCCGCATTTACGACAGAGGGGTCCGACATCTCCGATCGCTTGTCCTCCGGCACCGGGAACTCCACTAAGAAGGGCATAATTCATATTTAATTTGAGGGTCCTAGTCCACCCTGATCCAGAAAGAAGTTTTCTGTCGTAGATGAACTGATTAGTTTTCGGGTTATCGTTGAAGTGGAGAACTCCTACGCCTTGCTATCTGCATTTTGACCAATCATCGAAGGCTTTTTCGCGTAACGTCTGCCTCAGCTTCTTCACAATGAAATTCTATTCCATGTTCGCTACTTCCAACCTTCCGGTGCATTCGGACACTTCAGCTTCGTAATTGAAAACTTCCTGGATATTTGAGTCGGTGATCTTATCCAATCTCTGGGCGATGGACCAGTGCTGAAGAGGAGCTTCCCACAGGCATCTGAGCATACCTTAACCACGAAAGCGCCTAGGGGCATACACCATAGCAGAAGCACTATTGGCCGGCAAACCTATTAGAGCTTTCACGCTCCTGCGTATGGTTATATCTATGTTATCGGGAAACGCATGCACTCCACATGCAGAGTGTATAAACTAAATTTGCTCTGTGCAAGTCTGTGTTATCACACTGTCTGACAAAAACCCATACTGAAGATGGGCGAACGCCCGTAACCGGTCGATGACCACAAAATGAAGCACGCTACCACGGAAAATCTCTCTTATGCTTTCCAGCTCTGCGGAACCAACCACCAATTCCATACCTGGAATATTCTGTATTGTTAAAAATATGGTGGTGATACTCTTTTTCTCGCATAAAAACGGGATTGTCACATAATCTGATAAAAATTGAAATAACTAATTCCATTTTATAATGTCTACAGATATTGGTTGGTTTAGTTATCATGTACTCTACTTGTACAACATTAGTAAGAGGTTAGTAAAAAGTCTTAATTTAAACTTTGTTGGGTATATATTTTAATCATTTCTCATTATCAGTTATAACATTCTTTTTTAGCAATTCCAGTACCTTTACAATTGCTCAGTTCATTTTTATGCCTACTTTGTGCAGTTTATACCGCCTTGGTAAGATATAAACGAATATATTGCGAACTATTTATTTTGTTAATTTTTTTGCATACAATATAATGAATGTAAAATTTAATACCATTTAGGGTGGTATACGAGGTGTGGTATGGTCAGATACGATACAAGCCTTATTTATGTACGGCTCTCTAATAGTAATAATAATAATTACTACAATTAATGTTGGTGGAGTGTCCAAAGTACTAGATATAGCCAATAAAGGTGGTCGCCTTGACGTATTTAAGTAAATATCTCTATGCATATTTATGTGAATTATTTTTAGGTTATGTTGAAAAGAAATTCTCTATAGTTTCACTAATAAATGATTTAAAATTCATTTCAGCTTCGATCCAAACCCATTTTCAAGATATTCAGCTTGGAGTATTTATTTATTTGTATTATTTTTTTCCATTAATAAACACTGTACAGGACCTGGTATAATACAGCGTCATTTGTCACTTCCAGATTGTAATACAGCAAAATTGTAAGTTTTTTTCCTTATACCATTTTGATTTAGACTATTAAGCCATTTTATGTCGAGCAGCCCAAAGTAAAATTGATAATCGGTAATAGGGGTTATCGTCGTTATTAAAGGCAAATCTAATGTCCGCTAATTCAGGACAAGTGTCAAGGTGATCTGCGGACATGTCATCCCGAAGGCATAATGGACAGATTGGGATCGTTACCAATCCGATATAAATGTTTTTGGAGATAATCGTGGCCTGTCAGCAATCTGAAACAGGCCACGCACACACTGCGGGGTAGTGTAGGTAGGATTCGTCCGTTCTGTGATAATATCTGTGCTTACTGCTTTCCAGTGGTCTGCTGCCAATCAGGCGCTTGGCTGTACTTAATGTAAGTGGAGCGGACGGCTGTTCAGACTGCGCGCCCTCACCCGCAAGCCTGTCGGCCTCTTCATTATCGGGGATTCTACAAAGCCTAGGAATTCACTGGATTACCACGTCAATTCAATTGGTGAGTCCTGCCCCGGCAGTACTGAACATCCTGGGGTCGAGCTGGTGTCAGCCGTGATCGCTGCTTGCGAGTCTATCAGGATCACAATGTGTGAATCTGATCTTACTCGTATTGCGAGAGCAAGCGCAATTCCCTTCACTTCGCCGTCAAAATTTGTCGCGATACTCCCCACAGGACATGCGTACTAAAAATCATTACTATATATATACCTGCCCCGCGTTTGAGTTGGGCCCCAAGGACGAACCATCAGTGTAAACCCGCAGACATGTTGGCATGGGGTAACGCACCTCCAGGGTTTCCAGAGCAATGGCTCTAAATTCCCTTACTGGCCGGCTGTCACAGATCCAATCGACATTCCGCCGAAAAGAGTGGTCGTCGAAAAGGCGGAAATATCTGGCGGTACTCAAGGGGAAGCCCCCATGAAGTTTTGATGTTTTGTACCGCCACAGTTAGTCTAGGTTACAAATCGGTTGAGGGGACCTGATAACGTATCAGTAGTCAATCCCCAGGCGCTTTAGGCGTTCATGTAAGCTTAATGCGTCGGCCTGTCTCCTGACGTGTAGGGGCTCGATACCTGACTGGAGTTCCAACGCAATTATTGTGCAGGATTTGGTGTCTAAGAGCTTTATTCTGGACGAAGTCTAGCTTCCTCAGACAGGATTCCGACGCCGTGATAGCCACGTCGGTTCCATATTCTAGAACAGGGCGCACATAGGATTTGTAAGTCTGCGCCATTACATCCTGAAAAGCCCCCCACTTGGTATCTGTGAGCCGTTTAAGTAAACTCAATCTTTTATCTGCATCCTCTGCAAGCTATTCGGCGTGTTTATTCCAGTTTGACTCCGAGATAGGTTGCAACATCAGTTCCCTGCAACTGCTTTTCCTGATATTTTAGTGACACCACGTGCGGTTTAGTGGAGAGCGTAAGCAGCTGGAACTCGGTCTTGTGGGGGTTTGCGATGGAATCAGCCCTGTTCCAAGGTTATCCAATGCTTCATTTATGTATCCTTCCAATGCCACTACTCTTCGTCCAGGTCACCAGGTCATCAGCGTAATGCAAGACCTTCACCGTGGTAATAGATTCTAGGGCCTCTACTAGGTCGTCAATCATTATGTTAAACGCGGTGGGCTCAGAACTGAACCTTGAGGGAGACCCTGGCGAGTCTGACTGAAAATCGTAAGTTAATAACTTCACATACCTATTCCATTAAAAGTTGTTCTAGTGAGCGAAAGACTCATCTATTAGTACTTAGTTATTTCAGATCTTCACACTATCCAGTCCTATCATCTTCCATATGCATGCAATTTTTTGGACGAAGCTCTCTCTTCACTGAATTAATGTTTATGCAATAATCAATGCCAGAATAGTTTGGTTTTTGAAAATATCAATTGCAAATTGAGAATAGAATTTTGGAAGCTTTTAGTTTGAGCAATGATTGATCCCTGGATTCATTACTGCTGCTACAGAGAATGAACAGATTAAGAGAGTGATGGTTAATTAAGTCTAATTCCATTAAGTTCATTGACAACAACAAAAAATGAATCACTTAATTCAATGATATGTTTTTTATTTGTATGAGATATGTAGTTTATTTATTATCGATTGATTTTCGATTTTATTAAATGATATTATCAGTTTTTAGGCTTGTTTCACAAACATGCAACGTATTTCATTAATCTTAAATAACTAACTACTGAATGTAAATAGATCGATGTGTATTATTAAATGCAACTCAATTTTTTATAAAATAGAAAAAAGCCAAGAAAAATTATTAATATTAGAGCTGTGTGAATTGTATTAACAAAATGGAATAAGTGTTTTAGTTTTTTTTGTTAAATTTAATAATTATTTCGTTTTTGAATTGATATAATTAAATTTTAGGGTTGCACTTTCCAGTGGCGTAGCAAATGCAATTTCTTTGTTATTATCAATAATATTTGGAATAGTTGTGTACACGGCATACTATGACTGTGATCCTTACTTGAGTAAGGTAATTTGCTATTTTCACTATTAGTAAGTAATTAATTTTATTATAATAACTGACAATTTCATTTGGATAAATTAATTATCTGAAGTATGAAAGTAACTGATCATCAGGGACTTCATTCCAGCGACTTTAAATTAAATTACTATGTTGACTAAAACCAGGCTTTTTCAATGTATTTTAATTCAATATTTAGTGAATTTTTATTTTAATTTCTAGAAAATGCAAAATTCTGATCAGATATTATCTTATCACATAATGACATTACAAAATCAACTTCCAGGCTTGGCTGGGGTATTTCTAGCTGGCATACTATCTGCTGCGCTTAGGTAATTTTATCATTTTTGAAATGTTTTTGTAAAAATCTATAATTAAAGTAATTATTTATATATTATAAATGATATGAATGATTATGTTATAAGAAAAAAAAAACAATAATATCTTTAATCACTGATATAATTAGATAATTAAAGCTATACCACTACAAAAAAAATGCTTCTTTAGTAAAAAACAGGAAATAAAATAAAAAATAAAAGAATTTAAAAGGTTAGAGGGGGGGCGCCTTTTAGAGGCTTTCCAGTCCCTCTGGTGGGCTCTGTAAAATAAAAACAAATGAATAATGAAAGAAAAAAAAAGGTAAAAATATTAAGTGGACTGTATATATGTAGAGATTGAATAAAAAATAAAGAGAGAGCAAATGGGCTCATATAATATGAATAAAATGAATATTAAATTAAATTTAAAATAAGTAGCGAAAAATATTTATTATATTCAACAAGCCAATAGGAATGGCGCTTACCTTAAACGCAGAAACCTTAAAGTTAGTGTGGTTTGACTCAAGTCCTTTAGCCCGTATTGGGGTGTCAAGAAAGTGGAAAATAGGAAAAGGAAACAAAGCCCCATGTGCCTGTAACTCCAGAGTCTTCGATACACACTCTATGGCGTGCCTGATGAATATTGATGAATTATTTAAACATCAGAAGCAACCGGAAGTAGACCATGTGCTTGTACAATAAACCTTAGCAGGCGTTAGTTAGTGACTCACTTAATAAGACTAATCCCGAGGAAAACCAGAAGTGGCAATACTTGGGTTTTCACGAAAGGAAAGCGCAAGTGGTCTAAATTGAATAGACAAATTACGTTTGCATACATACACCTTGCTTGTCTGGGCGTTAGTTAGTGGCTGAGTGGAGAGAGCAATTAAAGGGACTGCCCCCTCTCTACAATTAGGACACAGCCTATAGATTGATAAGATATTATATTCTGACGGCGGCAAATTTAAATTCGGATAAATACCGACAATGCTATTAGCTCCAATTTTATTTACTTTCTTTAATTCCTTTTTAGAGAAAGTATAGCGGTTGTTAGATTTTCAGAATAGAAATCTCACAAAAATTATTCATATTTTCACGGAATCCCCTGAAAAAATGTTTACAGTAAACTGTAATGCCGAAACGCTGTAAACAAAACCGTAAAAAAATGGCCAAACATAACTGTTTTATATGAAATACAACATAATATTAAAATTTTGCTTATGAATAACGATAGATTGCCAAAAATATGTTACACTAAATTAAAACAATTACATTCGAAATCACCCCTCTCTGAAATATAATTGGTACTCTCAAATTCATAATCTACTTTACAAAATTAACTGCCACGATATATTATTAGAGTCTGATCCTGATAAATTCTCAAAACAATTACCCAAAATTTTAAATAAATATTCTGATTTTCTAAAATGTAGCGACATTGATATGCTCAACTCTGGTGGATATAACTTACTATATAAAGAAATGTTTACTACCGAACAAGTTAGTTTATTACCTTCTAGTGATGGGCAAAACGACTCCGCCATCGGATTCGTTGGATTTGAATCGGTTCCAGGATCGGAACCGACTCCATAAACTCGTTCCACGGTTCCTTTTCCTTCAGGGTTTTTATTAAATTTTTTATATGTAATTAACTTCATCAGTTAGTAAAAAATTGCATTTTTTGCTAATAAACACACAGTACACTAATAATTAGCAATTATATATATGTAATTCCAATTATAATAGTAATTCCTAATGGTAGTGTGTAGTAAAAAAAGCTGGTCCCGGCTCTCATGTTAGAAACAGATTTTGTATGTTAAAAGAAAAATAATCTATTAAATATTAAAATATTTATATAATTAATTATACCAAAAAGTAATCATGCACTTGTGCAATCAATTTAAAATTTAATCATTTATTGATTGAATTAATTTTTTAATCTAATTTAATCAATTCAATTTTGAATTGTTTAATTTTTAGTTGTGGAAACTTATCTGTTGATTAAAAATTTAATTTTTAGTTACAACTAAACCAAATTTTACTATTGAATTAATAAGTAAAGTTTGGGAGATTAAATTTTTAATTTTAGTTATGACCAATGACAGTTTTTTAAATTTGATTTCTTATTTGATCGTTTGTAACTTAACACTGGCTCCAGCTCGGACTCTGACCAGTAACTGAAATCTGAAAACTGATTAATATTTTTAGTCTCCTCCACCTTCCATACCCACTTCTCATGCCCTTTAGAAATATTTTTTCATGAAATGAAACTTCATGTATCTCATTCATTTGTTATATATTTTTTTAGAGTGATTGCAACTTTTTTTTATTATTTTTCTGATTAACATTTCAAATAAACCTTGTAGAATATTTAAAAAATAAAATATATAAACGTAGAGAGCGATCTGGTGTTAGTAAAGTGAAGATGGATTCAGTTACAGGCACCATTGCCTTTGGAACGAGTTCGTGGAGTCGGTTCCATTTCAAGCGTTTCTATTGGCTAGATTCAGTGATTTGATTTATTCGTTCACTCCGGAACCAAATAATCTGAATCAACTCCGGTTTCGGGTCCAGACGGTTCCAGGGATTCAACCAATGAGAGTGCCCAGATTGGAGTCAGATTCAGAAAGTCGTTCCAAGTTCACTGCTGCCTGTAACTGAATCCATCTTCCCTTTTCTAACACCAGATAGCTCTCTATATGTATATATTTAGAAAAAATATTATTAAGTTGAATATAATTTTTTGTCGAATTATAATTTATGCTTCTATGCAATGGAAATAATTCAGTATTAGTGATACTGGTTATTCAATCTATGAAATATTGACCGTAAAAAATTATACTAGGAATTCACTCCCACCGCCCAACCATCTGTATTTTAAGCTCACCAGGATTGTTAGTATGGTTTGAGTTTACAAAATATTAAGTTAGAATCCTGTCACTGGTTCTTTCAACATGGCCACAACTCAGTTTAATACTTAATTTTCGTGCTATACCTGCCTTAATTTAATTTTAAATAATAAAAATTTCATTTAATTTTGCTGGAATCAGTTTATTTAAAAATAGGGATTTGAATCAACTCGTTCCGCTACTGGATTCGTTCCAGTGAACCAACTCCGCTCGAACTGTCCCATCACTATTACCTTCACATTTAAGTAGCTTTATACCATTTAACGTTATAAAAATTTTTGTTCAGCTCAGACTATCAAGTCAGTATCAAATAAAACTCACCTATAACAACTTAGTATATATTATAAAGCCTAAAGAGCTCTGTCAAATGTGCAACAGTCGCGTGGTTGAGGCCCTTCACCATTTTATTTTAACTTGTCCAATATATACCCCGTACCTTAACTACTATATACCTTATGTTAACAGTCTAACAATGAATCAATTAATTACTATCTTATCTACTTGTGATGAACTCAAAATAAAACAATTATTCCTGTATATAATTTCATTAAAAGTTCGATCTTTTCTGCTTAATGAATGAATGAATGAATGTCTAAATAATAAAATAAAATATGTGTTTGTTTATAAACATTGAAATATCAATAAATAGGAGATAAACAAGAAACTTAATTATACTTTGTATACAATAATATTTTTCTGTTCTACTTACAAATATTGTCATTTTTATGTTTTGTTTACTATTGTCTATGTAAATGCTTTACAAATTTATTTTTGAAGTTTAAGAAATGTATTTTAAATGTTTTATTCCAAGCAGTTTGCTATTGTATTTTTGTTGTGGTTTGCTTCTTTAAACTTATTTTTCATTTAATCTCATACCACTCTATTAGTAAGGGGGTTTCCCCGAAAGCACTATTATTATTACAACACAATATATTAATATAAATTGTTTTACAATTTCAATAGTAAATAATTCTATTTTCATGTACACTAGTACCTTATCAACAACATTAAACAGTTTATCTGGCACACTATTTGAAGACTTAATTAAACCACTATTACCAATTCAATGGACCAACGCAAACATTAATTTGTGTATTAAAACAATAGTGATTGTAATTGGGTTAATAATAACTTGTGGACTTTTGGGCGTACACAATAATGCTAATGGATTTGAAGTAAGATTTAAGTAATTTTTAATTTTTTATTCTTTTATAAATATTTACTTCATTACTTTCACTTATGCCGCTAAATGAAGTATTGCACTTGTCATACAAGTTCTGTGGTCCTCTTTGCCCTTTTGATTTTTAGATTTAGGTTCTATGAAGTTGACACCTTGGTTTCTCTCTATAATTCAGTACATATCAATTTATTTATCAATACATTTATTTATTTTTATTTTCGATTGATTTTTTTTTAAATAAAATATCCATTTTTTCCTTCGATTATCTGACAGGAGATAATGAAATGTAATAGTTACAAAAAGTAAAGTTTGTTGAATGGTGATGTTGAACGGTACATATTAATTAATAACTGTCTTAATTACAGTGTTATATTTTACGTTCTGTAAAAGCGGAATAGTAAAAGTGAGTATAGAATGGCCGAGCATACAGTGATGATGTTGGCATGTTGGTTTTTTGGCTGAGTGAAGAAACTTGATTATTTTTTGGAAACTTGTCCTTGATATAACTCCTGAAAGATATGAATAACCCTCTTTAAAAAATTATGCTCTTGAATGCACGCTTGCTGATTGTTTCTGAATTCTTTATTGCTTTTTGAATGTTAGTTTTTAACTCTTAATGGTTGGTTTTGGAATCTAGAAAGTAGTTTTTTGGATTTTTTCAAAAGCTAAATTTAGATTCTTGGTGGATATAGCTCTAGGAGGATGCTTGGTAATTATAAAATGCTTGTATAAAATTTAAAAGTATTTTAAATTATAAAACATTGTCAGAGAGGTTCAGAACTTGTTGAAGGTGAGCGCAGCGCTAATGTGGCTGATATCAACAAAGCAATGTCTCCAGCACTGCTGTGATGAATATCCTCAACAGAGGATTCTCTAAAATACCAACTTTATAAATTTGAGAATAACAGAAAGAGAAAGTGATATGATCGTTTCACACTATATATATATATTTATTGTATAAAATAAACTATTTTTTTATCAACAGTTATTCATGGCATTTTCAAATTATACTGCTGGATTTACTATCTTTGTGTTCGCATTTGGATTATTCTGTCGAAAGGCTAACAGCAAGGTGATTCAATAAGATTTTTCTTTATATATAAAAAAAATAATTAATAATCATAAAGATTAAAATAGAACGTTGGAAAATGAAGTCTGTTTTAGTGGCAGCGATTATAGGAGTCATAGTCACAGTATGGATTGGCACTGGTAGTCATAATGCTATAGCAGCCGGTAAAATAAAGTATGTTACTAAATTAGTAAGTATTGAAGGATGTCCAGCCAACCTGTCGCAAACTTTAAAGTAAGTAACTATAATATTTTATGAATAATATACATTATATTTTCCTACAGTGTTAACAGAAATATTTTTGTACTTTTATAGTGTCCGAACATCTGGCTCTTTGGAATATAAAACGCCGGTAATAATTGACGAAGATGTGCCGTATATGTATAGAATTTCATTAAGTTTAGTAGGTATTGTTGGGCTGATTGTCAGTTTATTTGTAGGATTATTAATTAATTTATTCACTAAAAACAATAAAGAAATAGATGAATCTTTGTTAATTCCACAAATTAGAAAGAAGACTCCTGTAATCAGTACTATTGTTGAATGTGATTACACCAGATGCTCTTCAGATGAGAATGGTGCTGTAACAAAACAGGTAGAAATATAATATTATTGGGTTTGTATATAATGTGAACATGTAATAAACATATTTTATGTACAAAATATGTGCATGAATCAGATCAATCTCACACCATTGAGAAGCACACCAGCATCATAAAAACTTAAATGAGTAAAATGTATTTATCACAAGGATAAGGAATGCACATGGAAGTAGTCCTATGTTTATTGGTTACTATTTATTTCATCTTCTGTGTTTGATTTCCTAGTCATCTTCCCGGACCTGTTTGGTCTATATTCGGGTGTTTCGAGTTTCTGGTCAAACACCACAAATTTTTATTTTATAAGTATTTGTATTTTTATTATTCTACTTTGTTAAACAAGTTTGCCTAACTGTACTTCCCAAAATATATAACATTTTTTCTTAATTTATAATAAAATTACAGTGTTATTATTTTTTTAATTTACATGCTGTAACGCAGCCACTAATGCCATCTAGGAGAGAATGCAGGCACCTCAAATTCTCCTAGTAGCCTGCATCGAATCGAAAAACATCCAGACCCTTCTCCATTGCTATAAAAGGAGAACAATAGCTGATCTAGTTCACCGGGAAAAATGTTACAATATAACTATCTCTCTCTCTCTCTCTCTCTCTCTCTCTACGCATATATGTGTTTGTGTAATATTACGCTTCGGCTCGCTGCTGCAGAATTAATATTGTGCCCTGTTCATCCAGAAGTTTGTGGCCTGCCCTATAGTTCACATCAGAACAATGTATCGACATAATATACATTAGAACATACAATTCCCAAATTTAATGGATGGCGAGTTTTATTGGGAGACATGTGGCACGCCGTTGTTCCCTTGCCGTTTTGTTCTGAGCTTCGGTACTTAGATGCGCTATCAATTGAAGCTTCCCACATTTTCTCACGACGCTAAGTCAACACCCCCTATAAACTCATCGCATTTGAATTACTGATAGTAGGAAAAATGAGGCAGGAGGAAGTCGTTAAGGTGAAGCTGGTATTGGAGGAGGGAAGAATGATGCAATTTAATGAAGAAACAGAAACAATCAGCTACGAACAAGATAGAATATTATAAAAATACAAAAATAATAAGCGTTAAAAAATATAATAATAAAATAACTTCAGTACAAAAGGGGGGCCCAGGAATTTCATTTTTACTTTCTCTTACTCCTAGTAAGAGGAAGTATTGTAATCGCCTCAAATTTTCGATATCGAGTTTTCACCGGAAATATCCGTTTTGAGGTCCCCTGAGTCCAAAAAAGTGGTTTTTAGCAAATGGTCTGTGTGTGTGTGTGTGTCCGTGTGTGTGTATGTATGTATGTGAACAGCATAGCTCAAAAACGAAAAATCGTAGAAAGTTGAAATTTGATATTCCGTTTAGAAGTCACCATGGGATCTGACTGTATGTTATCTGTAAAAATTCCTCAACCGGAAGTACCACTTTACTAGTTGGATTTTTTACTTTTTTGCGATTTTCTCAAAATAGCTCCGACGATTTTCTTTAAACTTTCAACATCAACCACACATACAAAGAGCTACAACTTTTATTAGAAACATTTCTCCGGGAAAATGCAATGAAGGGCACTTTTGGGGGAGGGGTGGGGTTAGGTTTCCATCTAAAGTGCTATTTCAGTTTATTAGACAATTCTGCCATCTAAATAATGTTAATTAGAATTAAATATGTTGTTGAAATTCCGAGTTTGAAAAAATCGGATAACCGAAAGTGCGTTTACTTTACCACTTTACTAAATGATTTATTCACTTGTTCGCAATTTTCTCAAAAATGGCTCTGACGATTTTTTTGAAACTTCGTATGATCTAAACATGCTAAGATCTACAACTTTTATCTAAAACATTTCTCTGGGAAATTTCTTTTAAGAGCACTTTTAGGGGAGGGGTGGGGTTAGATTTTCATCAAAGTGCTATCCTAGTTCATTATACAATTCTATCATCCAAACAGAATTAGTTAGAAATAAATAGATGGCGGAAATTCCGAGTTTCAAGAAAATTAGTAAACCGGAAGTGCGCTTTTACTGAACAGTTTTTTTCAGTTTTCGACGAATTTTATTAAATTTGGTACACAAAGTATAAAATTTGTCATTATCATTTTGAGAACTGGAGTAAGAGAAAGTTGTGTGAGTGTTTCACACCAGATTTTTTTTATTATTATCATCAGTATCTTTAATAAATTTTTCAAACATTTTTTCTCTTTGGCGGCTTGGTAAAGAGAGTGCACTATTATTTTGAACTATGTAAGTTTTATTTTTTTCATTGGCGCGGCTTACATCAAACGCTTCTTTCTCTGTATTAACACTGGGACATTTACTGGCAATATGGCCAAATAATCGGCACCTAAAACATTTAGTGCATTGCTCTTTAAATTTGCAAAATTTGGATTTATGGCCTTTATTTCCACAATTAAAACAAACAGTATTAACATTATTTTTTGGCTCACCTGAATCTACAAATTTTCTGCTTGGAAGATTTGTTACATTTTCATTTAAAATTTTGCTTACTTTCCTACCTTTTTGATTTTCTAATATTTGTTCACGTACACTTACTTTTTGTTTGAAATCATCGACTGACTGACTCCATACAAAACGGATTTATAAATTCAGAATCTTTTATTCCTTTTCTTACATAATGAAACAAGGACTGTTCCTCGATATTAGAACCAAAAGACATTTCTTTAATTCTTAGAAAATATTGAATACAAGATTCATTAGATCTTTTAAATGACGAAAATAAAAGTTCGTGAAATTCGGCAGAGCTTTTAGTTCTATCAAATTCTTTAAGTAACAGATTTTTTAAATCATCATACCTGAGTAGGTTAGATTCAGGCCTGTTTAGTAGCACTGCAGTTCCGGTTAATTTCCTTTTAGTGAAAATCAATTTCTGCAAGTCCGTCCAGTTACATAAAGAAGCTGTTTCTTAAAATGTTTTTAAAAAGGATCTAATACGAAAATCATCATCTCCTGAAAAACATTGTATAGAACCTTCTACATCATTAAAAGTTACGTCATTCATTCTAATAGCTACAGGAAGCGTCACTACATCAGGTCGTAAAAATTCTTCACTCTTCTTTTCTTTATTCTTTTTGTACGTCATTTTCTCAAAAAATCTACACGACAAATTGGAAAGTCCACAATGCATTTAAAAAAAAAGAAAACTATCCAGGAGCGGCCCCAAAAATAATGTGTGGACTTAAGGTAATGTCCTGTAGTTAATTATTACAATTAAATTCAACTGAATATAAAAGAAACATTATTAACAGAGCACAATCTATTAGTAAGGAACAATTACAATCCACAAAATACCACATCAAATAATATAATGTTACTTCCCGTCGTCTGTCGTCTATAACCTCTCTCAAGTCACTCCGCACTCACCCAACTGCTTACTCCTACCTCTATACATATACACACACACACACAGACACACACACACACACACATCTTGGTCAATTTCAGAAAGCAAACTCCCTTAGTCTTCCAAACGCGCGAGCTGCTGAAGGAACTGAATACGCAAAGGGGCTCCATTTGCTTCAGCTGGACAAAAGCTCACATCGGAACGGCGGGGAATGAGAGAGCTGACTTTTTAGCTAAAATGGCTGCAGCCAACAAAGACTTGGAAGAAAGTTACAGCCATTTTCCTCTCACTTTTCTTCGTAACACTATGAGGGAGCGAGAAGAGCAAGAGTGGGACATAGCATGGCAAAACTGTTGAAGTGGCGAAATAACACGTCAGTTTTTCCCCAGCGTACTACATCGAGTAAAGTTAGGGGATTGGAGACCCAGCTACAAGGTTACCCAGTTACTAACCGGCCACGGGAAATTACGAACTTATTTAACCCGTTTTGGCCATACAGGCTCTGCAATTTGCCCCTGCGATCCAACAGGAACTCAGCTCCAGACGGTCGATCACCTTGTACATGACTGCTCGCTTCTCGAGGCTGCCAGAGCACCTCTCATCCGCCATTTCAACGTGGTTTTGAATCAGTCTTGGCCTCCCATCGATAAATCTGTATTTACTGAGTACAAGTGCATTCAAAAATTCTGTGCATTTATTAATAATATAAATTTTGAAATTCTTTGAAGTTTAGTTTATTTCAGTGTTGTAAAAGTTTTGTATATTTTGTAATTATTATTTAATTTCTTTCTTTTTATTTAATTACGTTATATTCTGATATATCAACAATTAGAAATGTTTCGTAAATTGATATGTCATATGATATACATGCAATGTAATACATTTTTGTGGAACTTGCTGAAATAAAGTTTATTAAAAAAAAAAAAACACACACACAACGCTGCTCTCTCTAGCGTCAGCCTTTGAACTTACACTTGTTCTTGCCCGCTCACTATATATATATATATATAGTTAAGTATTACTTAATTTTGTTGTTTTTATGCACCGTACCCCCCATGCCTTTTATTATGCTCGCTAATAATTGTGGCCTTGCGTTAATGTTCCTCCTTGCATTTGAAAACACTTAGAAATGTATAAGTATCGACTATCAAACAGATAAATTGGCATACATTTTTAATGGTTTATGGCAATATTCGTTTATTGTTAAAAAAAAGTTACAATTCACTTGGTATTTTGAGTTTCTGAAATATAATAATTTATTAACTGGCCAGTTTAATTATTGAAACATAGCGAGCTCGCTTACCTTACAATTTAAACTATTGCCCACACAAACTTACACAATGTCTTTTTTGTTTGTACAACTTATTTCGAAAAGAAAAACTCTAGGCACACACACTAGGCAGCCATTTTCTAGAAAAGTCTCATTCCCTTTAAGTCATATGCGGTTATAACTGACATGAATAATCGACTCTACCATCAATATTCAAGCAGTTATTTATTCGGTGGTAGCTTCCGCTACACATTTCTTAGCCTGCTGAAAAAACTACGTATAATTCCATTTTTGATATTTTCGTAGTTTCATATGAGTACTACAGAAGAAAATACATGCTAGCGCTGTGAAATGTATATTATTAACAAACCTTTTTTGATACCAAATCCCTGGGTATTCAGCTGAATTTACAATTCTAATGCAGTAAGTTGGTTAATAAGTAAATAATAAAAATCTGGTGTGAAACATTCACACAACATACTCTTACTCCAGTTCTCAAAATTATAATTGACAAATATAATAGTGTGTGTTTTTTATAGGTTGTGTACCAAATTTAATGAAATTCGTCGAATACTGAAAAACTGTCCGGTAAAAAACGGAACTGTGCGGAGAAAAACATAACCCCACTCCTCCTCTAAAAGTGCCCTTAAAAGAATTTTCCCAGAGAAATGTTTCAAACAAAAGTTGTAGATCTTTGTTTGTTTAGTTTATATACGAAGCTTCAAGAAAATCGACGGAGACATTTTTTATATAATCGCGAAAAGTGAAAAAAATCATTTTGTAAAGTGGTAATGTAAACGTATTCCCGGTTATCCGTTTTTTTTTAAACTCGGCATTCCTACAACATATTTAATTGTAATTAACATTATTTAGATGATAGAATTGTTTAATAAACTGAAATAGCACTTTAGATGAAAACCTAACCCCACATCTCCACCTTAACTGCCATTAAACGAAATTATCCAGAGAAACATTTCAAATAAAAGTTGTAGCTCTTTGTATGTGTAGTAGATATAAGATGTTTAAGGAAAATCGTCGGAGCCATTTTTGAGAAAAACGCATAAACGTAAAAAAAAAACAAGTAAAGTGATACTTCTGGTTGAACTATTTTGAGAGATGACCTACTGTCAGATGCCATGGTGATACCTAAACGGAATATCAACCTTTAACTTTCTACGGTTTTTCGTTTTTGAGCTATGCTGTTATACATACATACACACACACACACATATACACCCACCATTTGCCAAACACCACTTTTTTGGACTCACGGATATTTCCGGTGAAAACTCGGTATCGAATATTTGACACGATTACAATATCTCCTCTTACTAGGAGTAAGAGAAATTAATAAGAAAAATAAGTGCTAACTTTTGGATATTTATTCTTAATCTAAGTGTTTTCTAATCCTTCGTGGCCAACTTCTACGGATACAAGAAGATATTTGCATACACAAAAAAAAGTTGTATTATACTTCAACAAATATTTAAGTAAATTGGAAAAACAAATTTGAATAACAAATTTTTCTCAATAAATTGCACAGATTGAGTTTAATTTATGAGTGGTTAGCCGAACTTGTGCAAGGTGCGCAATTGATATCTGTTAAGAATCTATTAACTTCCTGATAATTATTTTTTTTAATTTCTCTTATTGCTGTAAGAAAAAATACTTACTGCGATCAGAACAAACTATCGAAATTCAGTTTACTACAGAAATTCAAGTTTTACACTATCCTGAACAAAAAAAGATTGAGGGCGCATGTGTGTTTTGTAAACAAACTATCTCATAAACGAAAAGTTGCTTGAAGCTCAAACTTATATTCCGTTTAGTTACCATTAACGATGTAATACGATGGTTCTGTGGGTTAATTATCCCTTAACCGGAAATACCGACTCCAAACAATGGTTTTTACGGATTTTCGCGATTTACTTTAAACATTGAATACTATCGGCTCACATGATTGAAATATATATTCAAATAAGCAAAGTCGCTATATCTGTCTCTAACTAAATTGAATAAATAATATTTCTGAACTTGTTTAGTTCGGCGTACTGTGGTCTGCAATTTTAACTAAATTCGGCGATCTGAAATTCAAATTTACAAAATTTTACCCCAAATCTTAATATGATTTTCAAAAATAAATTTAAATTTTCAGCACTGACTAAAAATCGCTAAATTTTGAAACTGGAGCATCGCTTCTACCATTTTAATTGTGCTGCATATAATTGTTTTTATTTCATTTGTTTGGCCTTGTTTAAAAAAAAAAATTATTTTGATAAGATTGTACCTTATCCAATAATATGTTTTTTTTTGCGAAACACATAATTATAGTATAATTTTTAATAATTCTAAAAATAATAATAGTTAGAGCTGTTTTCCTATTTATATAAGAATCGATACAAGAAAATAGCCATTAATACTGTGTGTGTATATCGTTCATTAACAATTTTTATGTTACTAGGTCTAATAACTGACTATTAATTATTCATTTGAGATTTATAATTAAAACTTCCAGAGAACATAGTAATAAACTAATCGAATAGAAAAAGTAAGTACTTTTTGATCTTTGATTTTTACATCCATAGATATTAAAAATGGAATTATACTATTTTCTTGTAAGGGGGGAATTTTCTATTAATATAGATCTGAATTAAAAACAGTTCGTAATAATCTATGGTTGATGAAAATGTGTAAAAAAAAAAAAAAAAAATAATGAAATGAAAGTTGAGAGGAAAGCCTGTCATGTAGCGCTTCCAGAAAGACCTAAATAGATATTTTCAGAATGTTTTAAATAAAAATTATAGATATTCTTATTTTTTGTACAAAGATCATATTGAATTCAAATTTAAATATATAATTCGCGAACAGAATTTTAGAGAACACTTATCCAATATGGTAAGCTAAAGTCACCGCTTTCCTAGGAATGTCTATAAATTATTAATCTTCACGAATAAATGTTTTAAACCACAGTGACTGTGCTAAGTGTGTTTGAACTCTGTTCCCAATTCGAAGAAAAATAAAAGAAGTAGTCCGATCTATTTTTGAGTACATTACGAAAAACTGAGGCGGAAAAAATCAGAAAAATAGTGCGTGAATCTTGTGATTTACTAATTTTGATTAGCCATTTCCTGGCAGATCCTCTTTAGCGAACTCTATATCAATATCAAGTCAGGATTTTCTGTGAATTTTCCATTTATGGGCTATAGAATTTCACAAAACTCTGAAAAGCACGCACGACCGCCCACGCCTCCAACAAACACACAGAGAATGAATGAGGGCAATCAAGTTCCAAAAAAAAAAAAAAAAAATTTTTTTCAGAGGTACAAAACAGTTTAGATTAAGAATAAATTGCGAAAAGTTAGCACTTATTTTTCTTATTACTTTCTCTTACTCCTAGTAAGAGGAGGTACTGTAATCGTGTCAAGTATTCGACATCGGTTTTTCACCGGAAATATCCATGTGTCCAAAAAACTGGTGTTTAGCAAATGGTCTTTGTGTGTGTATGTATTTAAACAGCATAGCTCAAAAACGAAAAACCCTAGAAAGTTAAATCTTGATACAACGTTTAGGTATCACCATGGCATCCGACAGTGGTCATCTGTCAAAAGTGCTCAACCGGAAGTATCACTACTTGTTTTTTTTACGTTTATGCGTTTTTCTCAAAAATGGCTCCGACGATTTTCTTTAAAATTCTCATATCAACTACATATACAAAGAGCTACAACTTTTATTTGAAATGTTCCTCTGGGAAAATTCATTTAAGGGCAGTTATGGGGAGGGGTGGGGTTTGGTTTTCATCTAAAGTGCTATTTCAGTTTATTAAACAATTCTATCATCCAAATAATCTTAATTAGAATTGAATATGTTCTGGAAATTCCGAGTTTCAAAAAAAAACGGATAACCGGAAGTGCGTTTACATTACCACTTTATAAAATGATTTTTTTTCCTTTTTCGCGATTATATCAAAAATGTCTCCGACGATTTTCTTGAAGTTTCGTATATATACTAAACGTACAAAGATCTACAACTTTTATTTGTAACATTTCTCTGGGAAAATTCATTTAAGGGCGCTTTTAGAGGAGGAGTGGGGTTATGTTTTTCTCTAAAATGCTATCATAGTTGATTATACAATTCTATCAACCAAACAAAATTAATTAGAAATAAATAGATGGCCAAAATTCCGTGTTTCAAGAAAATGAGTAAAATTAGCGCTTTTACCGGACAGTTTTTCAGTTTTCGACGAATTTCCTTAAATTTCGTACACAAACTATAAAATTTGTCAATTATAATTTTGAGAACTGGAGTAAGAGAAAGTTGTGTGAGTGTTTCACACCAGATTTTTATTATTTACACCTATTATTAAAAAACTTACTGCATTAGAATTGTAAATTCAGTAAAATACCCAGGGATTTGGTATCGAAAAAAGGTTTGTTAAAAATACACATTACTCACAGCGCTAGCATGTATTTTCTTCTGTTGTACTCATATGAAACTACGAGAATATCACAAATGAAATTATACTTAGTTTTTTCAGCAGGCTAAGAAATCTGTAACGGGAGCTAACAGCGAATAAATAACTGCTTGAATATTGATGGTAGAATCGATTATTCATGTCAGATTACAACTGCATATGCCCTAAAGGGAATGAGACTTTTGTAGAAAATGGCTGCCTAGTGTGTGTGCTTCAGAGTTTTTTTTTTGGAAATGTTGTACAAACAAAAAAGACATTGTGTAAATTTGAGTGGGCAATAGTTTAAATTGTAAGGTAAGCGAGCTCGCTATGTTTCAATAATTAAACTTGCCAGTTAATAAATTATTATATTTCAGAAACTCAAAATACCAAGTGACTTGTTCCTTTTTGTAACAATAAACGAATATTGCCATAAACCATTAAAAATGTGTGCCAATTTATCTGATTGATAACCGATACTTATACATTTTTAAGTGTTGTCAAACGCAAGGAGAAACATTAAACCAAGGCCATAATAAAAAGCCGGGGGGGGGGGTACCAACCAACAAAATTTAAATAATATTTCAGTATATATTTCCTACGCCATAACTTCGATCATTCGGCTTTTCAACATCGTGCGGCTCAGTATAAAAAAGCTGCACGGGCGACTGAAGTTGTACGTTTAATTGGATATCCAGGGGGGGCACGTGAGCCCCTGGACGCGAACAACTTCACTCCCCCATCCACACCCCAATACTTCACTATATAAAACTATATAGAACATTCAAATTGAAGGATAAAGATATTTGATGTTGAGGGTAAAAAGCCATGATCACTAAGACGCCCGGAATTAACTCTAAATGAGTCCAATGTTCCTGATCATCTGATGATGGCACTAAAATATGATCAATCTCGACGAATACGAAGGGAGATCCCTGAAGATATGATCCATGTAGCGTTGAAAGATCTAGGGCTGCATTTTTCAAACCGAATGTCATATTTGCCAAATTCGAAAGGTCAAAGGTTGTTATTATCGTTGGCTAGTGTTATGCCTTATTCAGCCACTAATGGTAATCCTTATTTATATCGAATGTTAAATATATCTTACTTCCGTGTAGCTGATTGGCCAGTTAGGTTGGCCATAGTGGTCAGGAACTGTTATGCTGTTCAGTTGGCGGTAGTCGCCTCAGGTCAGTTCCATCCTCCTTGATAACTACATGTAGCAGTCTGGACCAAGGGCTGCTTGAGAATATTTTATCAATAGACAATGATTAGCTTAGAGCTCCTAAGAGAAATTTAGTGTCTGTATGTGTGAGATAAAGAGGGCTATAATGGTAAAAGTGATGTGATTAAAGTTTAGAATGAAATCTTTACTGAGTGAACAGGTTAGTAATTTTAGTCTAGACTGCTAAAATTCAAAAAAAAGGTAAAAAGATAGTCAAATCAAAATATATTTATAAAGCACGCATTTTAAATATCTGATATAATGGGTCTATTGATTAAAAATAAGCAAATACATTGAGTGTTCACTTTTATAAAAAGTATTCACTTTTAAGTATAAGCAATTACTTGTTTTCAATTGAGTAAGAGCCACCTTTTACTTAAAAGTAAATACTGGAAAAATCATCGACAAAATAATTACTTACTTATACATTTGCTTATACTGTAATTAAACACTGGATTTTTCACCAGCCTAGATGGCATGTTCCAACCCAGCTGCCCTGTAGTCCCCACTACTTCCCTTTCAGTCTATTTTAGTCTTTTCTTACGTGTGAGAATAATTATTATAACATCATTATCGAGTGAAGAAGAAGTGCATACCAAATGTGGGAGCCAAAGAATCCTTCTTGTAGAAAGGTAATATCATCAAAAGACGCGCAGTGGTGCTGAATAAGTCCATGACGCCAGGAATAATACAGCCAAAGGATAAAGCCTGAAAGGAAATTAGAGATGAATTTGTGAAAAATACGGGAAAATCTTCGGTGGCTGTAGATCAGCTTTAAAAAAAATTAAATAATATGAAGACATATGTGACGAAAAAAGTGACCAAAATATTACTGGTAACAAGAAAATCAATCTGCAGGACTGGTAGAAAGAATTCTAAGAACTTTTAGATTCCAACCACAATCAAATTTTTAAAACTCAAAAATGTTCTGCGACACCTGTTTGAAATCCTGGATCATTCGAAAAACGAAGAAATATTTCTATCTTTTGCCGAGAACTGAGAGCCCCTCCTCTTGTTTCTTCAAAATCACTTAGAAAATGAATCAGAATCAACACTTTCACTTGGAAAACGCAACAAAACTTTAGAATTATCCGCACTCATCATTTTTCTCTCTTAATTCTTTAACTTTCGTATATTTATAAAGTCAGCCATAGGTAGGTTTGGGAAGCCAGAAATTTTAAGTAAAAAACTTAAATGCTGCATATTAGGTAGCCTTAAAAAATACAAGTAATTACTTGCATTACAAAGTTATTACTTATCTTTATTCAATCGAAAATAAGAGTTCACTGAGAAAATTATGAGTAAATACTTGTGAATTAAGTAATTACGGAAAAAAATTGAAAATTTTATTTAGAATTAAGCAAACACTTCGAGTTCAGTAAACACTGATGTTTTATTCAAGTGGTTGTAAGTAAAGACTTATAAAACGCCAAGTAAAAGCAAATGCTTATTTTTATTCAATAGACCCATTATTTCTTATATCTGTAGATGAAACAAAATCATAATCGTGTGTTTTCCTTCGAATTTGTGTTATTAGGAGTTTTTCATCTATATTTGTATTAGGTTTGGTACAAATAATGATTATAATACCAAAACCAAAGCTAACAATAGTTCCAATTGCTGTAAATAAAGTAAAAGATATTCTGTATAGATAAGGGACATCATCGTCAAATCTCACAGTGGTATCGTAAGGAGATCCTCTCGTTAAATTGAAATAATATAATATCTATTATATATTATTATTATTTCGATAAAGTAATATTGGGGCAATATTCAGAATAAAGATGTAAATTACTTCATAAATGTATGAGTTACATTGTCAACACAGCCTTCTATACTGATTGTTTTAGTTGTATATTTCATTTTACCAGAGGCTATAGCCCACATATTGCCTTAAGTTATCCATAATGTTATTGAAATTCCTGACAATGCTCCTATAAGAGCTCCCTGAAATTGATAACGATTGTACCTTTTAGATACATACGTGGATAAATAGGCAAATATATCGCAAGTTGTGAAAGTGGAAAACAATAATTTAAATATTTTTATAATTTAATAATATTACTGACAATGCCATGGAGGCAATTAAATAAAATATAATTTACCATTGTGTTAGCATTTCGAATAAACAGACCAAAAGAAATAATAAATATAATAATTCCACCAGTTAGACAACATTGTTGTGGTCATCTGCAAGAAATTACAAGATTTTTCAAAGTTTTTTTTTTAAATCATTCCATTAAAAAAATTAATTACTATCATTTGTTCACTTGCAATATTCCATCAGTTGAAGTCAAAACAAAAATTCCACCACTAACTATTAAACCAATCAGTACAACTATTGATTTCAGACATAGTCTGTGCATTATTTAATGTAAACGGGGTGAAAGTTTTTACAAAATCTTCAAAAATAACACCAGATAAACTGTTTAGTGAGGTTGTTAATGAGCTGGAAAATAATTAGATTGAAAAATTATAAATGTGACAAACATTGATTACGAAAGGGTTTTTATTTTTTGGGGAAGTATATTTACAATTTACCTAAAAGAAGCAGAATGCTAGCTAAGAATAGCCCACTCAGTTCTGGCAGATTTCTGCCGATTTTCAAGACATGGTATGTAATTAATTCATCTGCATCTTTCAGTTCCTAAAGAAATCAATTTAACATTTAATAAATAAGCATTTGAAGGAGAATTTGAATTCTTAATTAATCTCATATGGTAGATGATATTAATTGCATTAAGCTTAAATTTTGCATCGTAGCTTCTTATGTATAATTTTTTTTTTATTTCTTCACTAGAAGTGGTTATCCAACCCTACTCGGCTTTATCAGAGCATTTCTGTCTCGCACCATATTGTTTGTTTCCACTCTTCGTGATCCAAGGCGTCTTCTTCTGTCACACCATATCCAGCCATGCTCTCGCTGACCTAATCCATCCATTTTCTTCTAGGTCTCCCCTTTTTCTGTTCCCTTTTACCTCCCATTGTAAAACCTCTTTCGGCAATCTTCCATTATCCATTCTTTTTACGTGACCAAACCATTGGAGCCTCTGCTTCTCTAATGTTTTCCTTTATTCCTAAAATCTTTCTAATTTCGGAATTCTTCACTTTTTCCTTCCTCGATTTTCTAGCAGACCGTCTTTAAAAATCCATTTCGGCTGCTAGCAGTTTCTCTCTGTACTGCTTTGTTATGGTACACGCCTGAGCCCCGCATGTTGCTATAGCTTGGAATATTGCCTTAGAAATATGTTTTTTCGTACTAGGAAGGATTTCGGTACTCCACAGAACTTGGCTGTGACTTTCCTTGCCTGTCCAATTCTTTCAGAACGTCATTAACACAGGTGCCACTATCATCTATTATTGATCCCAGGTACTTAAAATAGTTGACTGTTGTAATTTGTTCATCATCTACTATTACTTGGTCCCCTTCTGATGTGGCTAGGTGCTCTGTTTTTTCCATATTTATCTTTAGACTCCACTTTCCATACTCTTCCTTTAATTTTCTGGATGTTCTCTTTATCTTCGGCCAAGATCACTTGATCGTCCGCAAATAATAAATTACTTGCTTACACATCTTTCCTGATTTTAATACCCATTTTTAAACATTTCTTTTTCCATTCCGTCAGAGCGACATTTAAGTATATTTTATAAAGTTTGGGTGAAGGAGCAGATCCTTGTAGAAAGCCTTTGGAAGAAGTGAATTTATTCGAGAGAGTGGGACCTACTTTTACCTGAAGCATGTTCCCCTTGTATATTTCGCGAATAGCAGAAATCAATGGTTCTTCTATTCTAGCCAACTTTAGCGCATACCATAAACGTTTCCTAGGCACGGAATCATAAGCTTTTTCGAGTCGATAAATAGTAGTTCGACATCCTGCGATTTCTCCACCTTCTTCTCAAGAATCTGTCTTATTGTAAATATATGGTCAATGCACGATCTCCCAGCGGTAAAGCCACATTGATCTTCTGGGTCTTCGAATTCATAATCTAATCTATTCTTTATTAAATTAGTCACAATTGTATATAAAATAATGTTTTAATTTATGTTAGGCATAATATATTATGTTTTAAGTTAACTTGTACATTACCTTGCTAAAAACCGGATCGCACTTATAGTAAGTTGCATAAATCACCAATCCTATAATGACTCATAATACTATAAGAATAAACTGAGTTGCAGCACTGCTGATAATTGTTCTATAAAAAATGATAACTAAATTAAAAACGAAATGCAATTCATTTTTCATTTTGATCTAAAGCATCATTTACAAATACTTTCCTAATTTTTGATTACTAGTAATAATTATAAGAATAATACTTTTACGCTCATCACAATTAAAACTAATGAAATAAATAGATCGCTAATTAACTAACATTTTCACTTTTTTATAAGGTATTGATAAAAAACGTTGGATAACGCCTTAATTTTACTGATAATTTGTAAAGACAATGTCAAACCAGCAATCAATAATGTCCATGAAAAATGAAAGTGATATATATATATATATATATGTAACATATATTATCATGCCGTAATTTTGTTTTTTGTGTTTACTATATACATAAATATTTCATAATTTGAGCTTGAAAGATAAATATTTAGATAGACTCATGTATTATAAGCAGTAATATTTTGAGCATGATTAATCGGTGAAAGGGCTAATTTATTAATATAAAAATATATTATATATTAATTATTATAAATACCATAAATATATATAAATTATTAACTACTACATATTATATTAATTTCCATTAAACGATATAGTGTACTGAAGTAGTTCTTTAAAGAAAGCTTTAATGCTACTTTTTTTTTTAAGTAATAGTTACTTATATGAAGTTTAAAGAAAATCCTTGGCTTTCGTAGTTTTGCAATAAAATCACGAAAAAGTGAAAAATAAATAGCCGATCCTGTATTCTTTCATATTTTTTACATGAAGTCGTATTTTACAAGTGCCTTTAAATTTAACCATAAAAGATCCGTACAGTGCGCTGATGATAATCAGCAAAATAAGCCGACTATCTGGCATGAATGCAATGGGAATGTTCTGAGTAAGCTTAGGGAAAGTGCAGCGATCCTCACTAGTTTTCGAAATTGTGGGTTGACACCGGAAATATAATTTTTGAGGTACCTCTGAAAAAAAATTATATTTCCGGTGTCAACCCACAATAAATGCTCAAAATATTACTGCTTATAATACATGAGTCTATCTAAATATTTATCTTTCAAGCTCAAATTATGAAATATTTATGTATATAGTAAACACAAAAAACAAAATTACGGCATGATAATATATGTTACATATATATATATATATATATCACTTTCATTTTTCATGGACATTATTGATTGCTGGTTTGACATTGTCTTTACAAATTATCAGTAAAATTAAGGCGTTATCCAACGTTTTTTATCAATACCTTATAAAAAAGTGAAAATGTTAGTTAATTAGCGATCTATTTATTTCATTAGTTTTAATTGTGATGAGCGTAAAAGTATTATTCTTATAATTATTACTAGTAATCAAAAATTAGGAAAGTATTTGTAAATGATGCTTTAGATCAAAATGAAAAATGAATTGCATTTCGTTTTTAATTTAGTTATCATTTTTTATAGAACAATTATCAGCAGTGCTGCAACTCAGTTTATTCTTATAGTATTATGAGTCATTATAGGATTGGTGATTTATGCAACTTACTATAAGTGCGATCCGGTTTTTAGCAAGGTAATGTACAAGTTAACTTAAAACATAATATATTATGCCTAACATAAATTAAAACATTATTTTATATACAATTGTGACTAATTTAATAAAGAATAGATTAGATTATGAATTCGAAGACCCAGAAGATCAATGTGGCTTTACCGCTGGGAGATCGTGCATTGACCATATATTATATATTGACCATATATATTACATATAAGACAGATTCTTGAGAAGAAGGTGGAGAAATCGCAGGATGTCGAACTACTATTTATCGACTCGAAAAAGCTTATGATTCCGTGCCTAGGAAACGTTTATGGTATGCGCTAAAGTTGGCTAGAATAGAAGAACCATTGATTTCTGCTATTCGCGAAATATACAAGGGGAACATGCTTCAGGTAAAAGTAGGTCCCACTCTCTCGAATAAATTCACTTCTTCCAAAGGCTTTCTACAAGGATCTGCTCCTTCACCCAAACTTTATAAAATATACTTAAATGTCGCTCTGACGGAATGGAAAAAGAAATGTTTAAAAATGGGTATTAAAATCAGGAAAGATGTGTAAGCAAGTAATTTATTATTTGCGGACGATCAAGTGATCTTGGCCGAAGATAAAGAGAACATCCAGAAAATTAAAGGAAGAGTATGGAAAGTGGAGTCTAAAGATAAATATGGAAAAAACAGAGCACCTAGCCACATCAGAAGGGGACCAAGTAATAGTAGATGATGAACAAATTACAACAGTCAACTATTTTAAGTACCTGGGATCAATAATAGATGATAGTGGCACCTGTGTTAATGACGTTCTGAAAGAATTGGACAGGCAAGGAAAGTCACAGCCAAGTTCTGTGGAGTACCGAAATCCTTCCTAGTACGAAAAAACATATTTCTAAGGCAATATTCCAAGCTATAGCAACATGCGGGGCTCAGGCGTGTACCATAACAAAGCAGTACAGAGAGAAACTGCTAGCAGCCGAAATGGATTTTTAAAGACGGTCTGCTAGAAAATCGAGGAAGGAAAAAGTGAAGAATTCCGAAATTAGAAAGATTTTAGGAATAAAGGAAAACATTAGAGAAGCAGAGGCTCCAATGGTTTGGTCACGTAAAAAGAATGGATAATGGAAGATTGCCGAAAGAGGTTTTACAATGGGAGGTAAAAGGGAACAGAAAAAGGGGAGACCTAGAAGAAAATGGATGGATTAGGTCAGCGAGAGCATGGCTGGATATGGTGTGACAGAAGAAGACGCCTTGGATCACGAAGAGTGGAAACAAACAATATGGTGCGAGACAGAAATGCTCTGATAAAGCCGAGTAGGGTTGGATAACCACTTCTAGTGAAGAAATAAAAAAAAAATTATACATAAGAAGCTACGATGCAAAATTTAAGCTTAATGCAATTAATATCATCTACCATATGAGATTAATTAAGAATTCAAATTCTCCTTCAAATGCTTATTTATTAAATGTTAAATTGATTTCTTTAGGAACTGAAAGATGCAGATGAATTAATTACATACCATGTCTTGAAAATCGGCAGAAATCTGCCAGAACTGAGTGGGCTATTCTTAGCTAGCATTCTGCTTCTTTTAGGTAAATTGTAAATATACTTCCCCAAAAAATAAAAACCCTTTCGTAATCAATGTTTGTCACATTTATAATTTTTCAATCTAATTATTTTCCAGCTCATTAACAACCTCACTAAACAGTTTATCTGGTGTTATTTTTGAAGATTTTGTAAAAACTTTCACCCCGTTTACATTAAATAATGCACAGACTATGTCTGAAATCAATAGTTGTACTGATTGGTTTAATAGTTAGTGGTGGAATTTTTGTTTTGACTTCAACTGATGGAATATTGCAAGTGAACAAATGATAGTAATTAATTTTTTTAATGGAATGATTTAAAAAAAAAACTTTGAAAAATCTTGTAATTTCTTGCAGATGACCACAACAATGTTGTCTAACTGGTGGAATTATTATATTTATTATTTCTTTTGGTCTGTTTATTCGAAATGCTAACACAATGGTAAATTATATTTTATTTAATTGCCTCCATGGCATTGTCAGTAATATTATTAAATTATAAAAATATTTAAATTATTGTTTTCCACTTTCACAACTTGCGATATATTTGCCTATTTATCCACGTATGTATCTAAAAGGTACAATCGTTATCAATTTCAGGGAGCTCTTATAGGAGCATTGTCAGGAATTTCAATAACATTATGGATAACTTAAGGCAATATGTGGGCTATAGCCTCTGGTAAAATGAAATATACAACTAAAACAATCAGTATAGAAGGCTGTGTTGACAATGTAACTCATACATTTATGAAGTAATTTACATCTTTATTCTGAATATTGCCCCAATATTACTTTATCGAAATAATAATAATATATAATAGATATTATATTATTTCAATTTAACGAGAGGATCTCCTTACGATACCACTGTGAGATTTGACGATGATGTCCCTTATCTATACAGAATATCTTTTACTTTATTTACAGCAATTGGAACTATTGTTAGCTTTGGTTTTGGTATTATAATCATTATTTGTACCAAACCTAATACAAATATAGATGAAAAACTCCTAATAACACAAATTCGAAGGAAAACACACGATTATGATTTTGTTTCATCTACAGATATAAGAAATAATGGGTCTATTGAATAAAAATAAGCATTTGCTTTTACTTGGCGTTTTATAAGTCTTTACTTACAACCACTTGAATAAAACATCAGTGTTTACTGAACTCGAAGTGTTTGCTTAATTCTAAATAAAATTTTCAATTTTTTTCCGTAATTACTTAATTCACAAGTATTTACTCATAATTTTCTCAGTGAACTCTTATTTTCGATTGAATAAAGATAAGTAATAACTTTGTAATGCAAGTAATTACTTGTATTTTTTAAGGCTACCTAATATGCAGCATTTAAGTTTTTTACTTAAAATTTCTGGCTTCCCAAACCTACCTATGGCTGACTTTATAAATATACGAAAGTTAAAGAATTAAGAGAGAAAAATGATGAGTGCGGATAATTCTAAAGTTTTGTTGCGTTTTCCAAGTGAAAGTGTTGATTCTGATTCATTTTCTAAGTGATTTTGAAGAAACAAGAGGAGGGGCTCTCAGTTCTCGGCAAAAGATAGAAATATTTCTTCGTTTTTCGAATGATCCAGGATTTCAAACAGGTGTCGCAGAACATTTTTGAGTTTTAAAAATTTGATTGTGGTTGGAATCTAAAAGTTCTTAGAATTCTTTCTACCAGTCCTGCAGATTGATTTTCTTGTTACCAGTAATATTTTGGTCACTTTTTTCGTCACATCTGTCTTCATATTATTTAATTTTTTTTAAAGCTGATCTACAGCCACCGAAGATTTTCCCGTATTTTTCACAAATTCATCTCTAATTTCCTTTCAGGCTTTATCCTTTGGCTGTATTATTCCTGGCGTCATGGACTTATTCAGCACCACTGCGCGTCTTTTGATGATATTACCTTTCTACAAGAAGGATTCTTTGGCTCCCACATTTGGTATGCACTTCTTCTTCACTCGATAATGATGTTATAATAATTATTCTCACACGTAAGAAAAGACTAAAATAGACTGAAAGGGAAGTAGTGGGGACTACAGGGCAGCTGGGTTGGAACATGCCATCTAGGCTGGTGAAAAATCCAGTGTTTAATTACAGTATAAGCAAATGTATAAGTAAGTAATTATTTTGTCGATGATTTTTCCAGTATTTACTTTTAAGTAAAAGGTGGCTCTTACTCAATTGAAAACAAGTAATTGCTTATACTTAAAAGTGAATACTTTTTATAAAAGTGAACACTCAATGTATTTGCTTATTTTTAATCAATAGACCCATTATATCAGATATTTAAAATGCGTGCTTTATAAATATATTTTGATTTGACTATCTTTTTACCTTTTTTTTGAATTTTAGCAGTCTAGACTAAAATTACTAACCTGTTCACTCAGTAAAGATTTCATTCTAAACTTTAATCACATCACTTTTACCATTATAGCCCTCTTTATCTCACACATACAGACACTAAATTTCTCTTAGGAGCTCTAAGCTAATCATTGTCTATTGATAAAATATTCTCAAGCAGCCCTTGGTCCAGACTGCTACATGTAGTTATCAAGGAGGATGGAACTGACCTGAGGCGACTACCGCCAACTGAACAGCATAACAGTTCCTGACCACTATGGCCAACCTAACTGGCCAATCAGCTACACGGAAGTAAGATATATTTAACATTCGATATAAATAAGGATTACCATTAGTGGCTGAATAAGGCATAACACTAGCCAACGATAATAACAACCTTTGACCTTTCGAATTTGGCAAATATGACATTCGGTTTGAAAAATGCAGCCCTAGATCTTTCAACGCTACATGGATCATATCTTCAGGGATCTCCCTTCGTATTCGTCGAGATTGATCATATTTTAGTGCCATCATCAGATGATCAGGAACATTGGACTCATTTAGAGTTAATTCCGGGCGTCTTAGTGATCATGGCTTTTTACCCTCAACATCAAATATCTTTATCCTTCAATTTGAATGTTCTATATAGTTTTATATAGTGAAGTATTGGGGTGTGGATGGGGGAGTGAAGTTGTTCGCGTCCAGGGGCTCACGTGCCCCCCCTGGATATCCAATTAAACTTCAACTTCAGTCGCCCGTGCAGCCTTTTTATACTGAGCCGCACGATGTTGAAAAGCCGAATGATCGAAGTTATGGCGTAGGAAATATATACTGAAATATTATTTAAATTTTGTTGGTTGGTACCCCCCCCCCCGGCTTTTTATTATGGCCTTGGTTTAATGTTTCTCCTTGCGTTTGACAACACTTAAAAATGTATAAGTATCGGTTATCAATCAGATAAATTGGCACACATTTTTAATGGTTTATGGCAATATTCGTTTATTGTTACAAAAAGGAACAAGTCACTTGGTATTTTGAGTTTCTGAAATATAATAATTTATTAACTGGCAAGTTTAATTATTGAAACATAGCGAGCTCGCTTACCTTACAATTTAAACTATTGCCCACTCAAATTTACACAATGTCTTTTTTGTTTGTACAACATTTCCAAAAAAAAAACTCTGAAGCACACACACTAGGCAGCCATTTTCTACAAAAGTCTCATTCCCTTTAGGGCATATGCAGTTGTAATCTGACATGAATAATCGATTCTACCATCAATATTCAAGCAGTTATTTATTCGCTGTTAGCTCCCGTTACAGATTTCTTAGCCTGCTGAAAAAACTAAGTATAATTTCATTTGTGATATTCTCGTAGTTTCATATGAGTACAACAGAAGAAAATACATGCTAGCGCTGTGAGTAATGTGTATTTTTAACAAACCTTTTTTCGATACCAAATCCCTGGGTATTTTACTGAATTTACAATTCTAATGCAGTAAGTTTTTTAATAATAGGTGTAAATAATAAAAATCTGGTGTGAAACACTCACACAACTTTCTCTTACTCCAGTTCTCAAAATTATAATTGACAAATTTTATAGTTTGTGTACGAAATTTAAGGAAATTCGTCGAAAACTGAAAAACTGTCCGGTAAAAGCGCTAATTTTACTAATTTTCTTGAAACACGGAATTTTGGCCATCTATTTATTTCTAATTAATTTTGTTTGGTTGATAGAATTGTATAATCAACTATGATAGCATTTTAGAGAAAAACATAACCCCACTCCTCCTCTAAAAGCGCCCTTAAATGAATTTTCCCAGAGAAATGTTACAAATAAAAGTTGTAGATCTTTGTACGTTTAGTATATATACGAAACTTCAAGAAAATCGTCGGAGACATTTTTGATATAATCGCGAAAAAGGAAAAAAAATCATTTTATAAAGTGGTAATGTAAACGCACTTCCGGTTATCCGTTTTTTTTTGAAACTCGGAATTTCCAGAACATATTCAATTCTAATTAAGATTATTTGGATGATAGAATTGTTTAATAAACTGAAATAGCACTTTAGATGAAAACCAAACCCCACCCCTCCCCATAACTGCCCTTAAATGAATTTTCCCAGAGGAACATTTCAAATAAAAGTTGTAGCTCTTTGTATATGTAGTTGATATGAGAATTTTAAAGAAAATCGTCGGAGCCATTTTTGAGAAAAACGCATAAACGTAAAAAAAACAAGTAGTGATACTTCCGGTTGAGCACTTTTGACAGATGACCACTGTCGGATGCCATGGTGATACCTAAACGTTGTATCAAGATTTAACTTTCTAGGGTTTTTCGTTTTTGAGTTATGCTGTTTAAATACATACACACACAAAGACCATTTGCTAAACACCAGTTTTTTGGACACATGGATATTTCCGGTGAAAAATCGATGTCGAATACTTGACACGATTACAGTACCTCCTCTTACTAGGAGTAAGAGAAAGTAATAAGAAAAATAAGTGCTAACTTTTCGCAATTTATTCTTAATCTAAACTGTTTTGTAATCTTGCGAAGGGATCCCTCCCGAGATTTGATTACCTGGTGCTCTATAGATTTAATACAGTATGTTAAAAGCTGATAAATTAACTGGGCCCCCATGAATTTCACCCAATTCGCAAAACTTCCTCTTCTCATCAAATACTCATCTTTTATAGAAATAGCCACTTTAGAATAACTGGTGATTTGAAAAAGCGTGAGCGATGGCCGCTTTATGTCTCATACTTAAGATCCTGGTTCATTTATTGTTCTGAAAAGTGCCGCATAATGTTCTGAGATGTGATAACAAACAGAATCGCTATTCCCAGATAGTTGTTAGCGACAACGTTCCTTGAGGGAGGAATATTTTTCACTTATACTGTATATATATATAAATCATGAAATATTGCAGATATAATTTTTTTATAATTAGACAATTTTCTTATCTTTACTTACTGGAAACTTTTAATTCCTTTTACACCAGGAGACCTGACAACATTTCTAGTGTATAGTCGATTTCGGAAATCTAATACGAATGCACATTTAATATTATAGCAGTTAGGATTCAACAATGGTACATCAAAATCTATTATATACAGGGTGTAACAGCAACCTCTGGCAATATTTCGGGATATGGTTTGTCACTTTATTTGAAACAAAAAATTTCTAATAAACCATGGTCCGATTCGTTCGCCTTCAAAAGTTATTCTTCATTTTGGAAAATTTTCAATTTTCCTACTTTTTCTCATAAAATTGATTATATCTCAAAAAGTTTTTAACATAAATCATATTCAATTACATCTTTGGAAAGAGCATTAAATTTCCTATAAGAAACAGAAGTTTTATTTTAATTGAATTAATAATAAGGTTTTTCAGAGACATTAAACTCAACTCTACAGCGCTTCGACTGTTAAAAACCACTTTTCAATAGTAGTTTCTTATAAATTTCTTTAAGGCTAGCGAACGGTCCGGTTACAGAAAAAATATCTACATTTCACCAGCTTTCCAACGATAATAATATCGTGGGGTTTCTTTCTTGTTTTCTTAAAGAAAATGCGAAATAAATGTAAAAAAAACACAAAATGAAAATTGAGAGCTGTTACAAAAATATCATAAGATTAATTCATAATCCTGTAATGAACTGTGGAATTGTTATCTCACGATAGAAATTCGTCCAATTCTAATAAACAGAAACATTTAGTCGTGATTTAGCTGGTCATACATTCAAAACGCCGGAGTTCTTTGTCATAGAATAGCGAGATATGGTTTTTATTTGTGGGTTTTGTAACGGCAGCGCGGAAGCTGCCACTGAGTATGCTAGCCGTTGGCCTAACAGGAAACCATATAACCAGCGTATTAAAGACTAGGGGAAACCGGTTCTGTGAGAATAAACTACCGAGGAAACTGATCGTTCTGACCACGTTCTAGTTGCACGGGGATTCTCGCCACTCCAATAGTGCATGTTGGAGTAGTGTAAACGTCGTCTCATCGGTCCATAAAATGTTTTGGGGGAAACGACGATTCTGGGCTGTTTGTTGTAGCAGCCAAATACAGAATTGAGTAAGACAGGCGCAATCACGTTCTAGCAAATACTGTACTTGCTGCATGTGATACAGATATCTACCATCCCGTCGAAGATACCTGTGCACCATCTGATGTGACAAACCTAGCGACAATGGCACTCTGCGTGTGCTAAGGGTAGAATCATCATCAAACACATTCAAGATGCGTTGGCATGAATTTTCGTAAGAACGATCAAGTTTCCTGGTCGTTTATTGTCACAGAACCGGTTTCCCCTAGTCTTTAATACGCTGCTTATATGGTTTCCTGTTAGGCCAACGGCTAGCATACTCAGCGGCAGCTTCCGCGCTGCCGTTAAAATGCCCACAAATAAAAACCATATCTCGCTATTCTATGACAAAGAAATCTGGCATTTTGAATGTATGACCAGCTAAATCACGACTAAATGTTTCAGTTTATTAGAATTAGACGAATTTCTATCGTGAGATAACAATTCCAAAGTTCATTACAGGATTATTAATTAATCTTGTGATATTTTTGTAACAGCTCTCAATTTTCATTTTGTGTTTTTTTTACATTTATTTCGCATTTTCTTTAAGAAAACAAGAAAGAAACCCCACGATATTATTATCGTTGGAAAGCTGGTGAAATGTAGATATTTTTTCTGTAACCGGACCGTACGCTAGCCTTAAAGAAATTTATAAGAAAATACTATTGAAAAGTGGTTTTTAACAGTCGAAGCGCTGTAGAGTTGAGTTTAATGTCTTGAAAAACCTTATAATTAATTCAATTAAAATAAAACTTCTGTTTCTTATAGGAAATTTAATGCTCTTTTCAAAGATGTAATTGAATATGATTTATGTAAAAAACTTTTTGAGATATAATCAATTTTATGAGAAAAAGTAGGAAAATTGAAAATTTTCCAAAATGGAGAATAACTTTTGAAGGCGAACAAATCGGACCATGCTTTATTAGAAATTTTTTGTTCCAAATAAAGTCACAAACCATGTCCCGAAATATTGCCAGAGGTTGCTGTTACACCCTGTATATAATCTAACATTGATATTTACTCCAAAATCTTCTCAGTGCATACTGGCTCCTGGGATCGAATAAATTTAAAACAAGCCCAATATTCCTCTTGAAAGGAAATTCAAATTTACAAAAGCCCCCCCCCCCAATCTTACTATGAGTTTCAAAAATAAATTCAATTTTTTTTTTTAACACTGAATAAAAATCGTTAAATTTTCAAACCATCGCTTTTACCATTTTAATTGTACTGAGTATAATTGTTTTAATTTCTTTCCTTCTTTTTGGCCTTGTTTAAAAAAATAAATTGTGCCTTGATAAGATTGTACCTTATCCAATATTATGTTTTTATTGCGAAACACATAATTATAGCCCATAATTGTAGTAAAAACTTTTAGGAATTCTAAAAATAATCATAGTTTTAGCTGTTTTCCTATTTATATAAGAATCAATACGAAAAAATAGCCATTAAAACTGTGTGTGAATATCGTTCATTAACAATTTTTATGTTACTAGGTCTAATAACTGACTCTTAATTATTCATTTGAGATTTATAATTAAAACTTCCAGAGAACATAGTAATAAACTCATCGATTAGAAAAAGTAAGTACTTTTTGACCTTTGATTTTTCCATCCAAAAAATATTATAAATGGAATTATACTATTTTCTTGTAAGGGGGGGAATTTTCTATTAATATAGATTTGAATTACAAACAGTTCGTAATAATCTATGGTTGGTGAATACGTGTACAAACAAATAAAGAAATGAAAGTTTAGAGGAAGCCTGTCATCTCAGCGCTTCCAGAAAGTCCTAAATAGATATTTTCAGAATGTTTTAAATAAAAATTATAGATATTCTTATTTTTTGTTTAAAGATCATATTTAATTCAAATTTAAAGACATAATTCGAGAACACTGATCCATTATGGTAAAGCACATATACAACGGTAAAGACATTGTCCAGGAACTCCTAAAGTCACCGCTTTCCTAGGAATCCCCATAAATTATTAATCTTCACGAATAAATGTTTTAAGCCACAGTGACTGGGCTAAGTATGTTTGAACTCTGTTCCCAATTCTAAGAAAAATAAAAAAAGTAGTCCGATCTATTTTTGAGAACATTATGAAAAACTGAGGAGGAAAAAATCAGAAAAATAGTGCGTGAATCTTCTGATTTTCTTATTTTGATTAGACACTTCCTGTGCAGATCCCCTTTGGCGAAATCTAAATCAATATCAAGTCAGGATTTTCTGCGAATTTTCCATTTATGAGCTAAAGAATTTCACAAAACTCTGAAAAGCACGCACGACCGCCCACGCCTCCAACAAACACACAGAGAATGAATGAGGGCAATCAAGTTCCAAAAAAAAAAAAAATTTTTTTTTCAGAGGTACCTCAAAAATTATATTTCCGGTGTCAACCCACAATTTCGAAAACTAGTGAGGATCGCTGCACTTTCCCTAAGCTTACTCAGAACATTCCCATTGCATTCATGCCAGATAGTCGGCTTATTTTGCTGATTATCATCAGTGCACTGTACGGATCTTTTATGGATAAATTTAAAGGCACTTGTAAAATACGACTTCATGTAAAATACGAAAAAACACAGAATCGGCTATTTATGATCCAAATAATAAGTTTACTACTGGAGCTATGCTCAGTTTACTGCGCGGAAATGTTTGATATTAAACAAGATTTGGAAGTGGATCATGAAAAGTTTGTAATTTAGACCGATGATAGTATTAGTGCATTATAGAAATTAATTAACATAAATTACAGGGCTAATGTCAATTAAATAGAACATCGTACAAGTATTGTGTAATGGGTTCAGGTGTCTTGGAGAGGAGTGATGATGCGATGAATAGTTGGGAGTTAGTTAGAGATTTTACACCGCGAGCGCGTCCCTATCTAAGTATTTAAACATATATCTATTTAACATCATATAGTTGTGCATTCTAGTTACAATTTAAATCATTATAAATTATTGTAGTTATATCTTTACAAACGTTTAAGTTATTGTTAAAATATATATATTTATTTATTTTCGTAAATTAGTAATTCATATTCCGAGTAATAACTCTCTAAAAATCTCTAACTCCCAACTATTCATCGCATCATCACTCCTCTCCAAGACACCTGAACCCATTACAATTGGAATCAATAAAATCTATGGATTAATCGGTTTTGTTTGTTTGGATAATAGCGCATTCGGAAATACATGATAATGATCTAGTAGTTAGTTGATATTTTGACTAAAGCAGCTACCAGTGGTGGGCAAAATACAGACTGAAGTAAACTGACATTACAAGTTGTTTCAAATGAATTTTTAAAAAATAGTGTTCTTAGCAGCTGGCAAAATTTATATGACAACGATAGCGATCATTTTTATAAAAATTATGAACCCTAAAATTCAAGTTCAAAAACGTTTTAGTTTGCGGGAATTGTAACGGAAATTATGAATCTGACTTGTGTGAAGATTGTAATGAGGTGGAGAGCCCAGTTATACCATAATGATATGCACAAAATATGAGGATCCGCGAACTAGGCTTTACGATAGCCTATAAAGAATTGTACGCTTCCTTTAATTACATAGGTATAATTAACAGCCCTTTATTGTGGAATGGCACAATTTTTAGCAGTTTTTATACGACTGGTAGAGGTAGTCAAAGATTTAAATTTCGATTCTTATTTTAGCTTGTCAGTTTTATAAAACACGTTTAAATTATTATTCTAGAGTTAAAATGAAACTCTAGAGATAATGTCCAAGTTTAATTCCATCGGGTTTTTATTGATAAAATTCCAAAACTGGAAAAAAAATTTGTTCAGTAAGGTTGCATTTCTGCTTAACTGATTATCTTCAAAACTCGGCATATTGGCAACATATTTAATTCCAATTAATATTATATAGATGATAGATTCATATCATAAATGAAAATAACTTTTAGAGAAAAGCATAAACCCACCGTCCCCTAAAAACTCCCTTTCTCCCAGAGAAAAGTATCAAGTAAAGGTTGTAGCCTTTTATATGTATAACTGAAACACTTTGTTTAGATAGATAGATAGATAGATAGCTAGATAGATAGATAGATAAGAATAGATAGTAGAGATATATGATAGATAGATAGATAGATAGATAGATGATAGATAATAGATAGATAGGATAGATAGATAATAGATGATAGATAATAGGTAAGAGCTAGATAGATAGATAGATAGATAGATAGCTAGATAGCTAGATAGCTAGATCGCTAGATAGATAGATAGATAGATAGGTAGGTAGGTAGGTAAGTAGGTAGGTAGGTAGGTAGGTAGGTAGGTAGGTAGGTAGACAGATAGATAGATAGATAGATAGATAGATAGATAGATAATACTTTATTTTAAGAAAGATTGCATACAAAAAATAAATTTTGAGTATTATACAGCAATGGAATAGATCCGTCTGCTGGAGGTCGGTAAATACAAAATGTATTATCAATGATATTGTAATAAAAAAAAACCAAAGAAAATTATAATTTAGTTAAAAAAATAAAATAAAAAGAAAGTAAATATAATTTAATGAAATGAAAATGCAAAAGAAAAGAGAACTGATAGCAACTTGATAAACAAATGATTACAGAAATTGAAAATGAATGAATTTTACAAAAGTAAAATTACATTATACAAAGAAGTGCAGAAGTATCAATTGCTGGAGTGGAAGTTGAATTCTTGGGTAAATTGTTGGCCGAAACATACCATTAACCGAAAACGAAGATATTCAAACAATAGAAACAAATGTGCTGGATATATTAAATAATGTATTTAAAGTGGATGTACAATTAAGTGAAAGTGACCGTATCGTAGACTTGGGCGTATTGATAATAAGAGGCCTGTTTTAGTTAAATTCATTGCTTACCGTAGAAAGATGCAAGTAATTAAGTCCACAAAAAACTTGAGAGGAAGTAACTTTGCGTTGTCTCAAGATTATTCTTATGAAGTAAGACAGACGCGACAACAACTTTTAAATTATATGGTGCGGGCACGAACCCAACAGTGTGCCGCTTCGTTGCGATATGATAAGCTCCTGATTAATGGAGAGTTATATACACTGAAACAATTACAAGATATGGAAGAGGAGGACATTTATTCTACTGGGACAGGTACTACATCCGAAGCAGATGACTCAGAAAGAGAGTTGGGTGCTGTTAGCGGGGCTACGAAAGCTCGAAGACAAGGAAATAAAGTTACAATACTGAAATGGCTGCATGGTGATGGTAAAACTCGGAAGCAAGTTAAGAAGAGAAAGACGGAGGGAGATATCTAGCCATCTGACCGAATGTAATGTGATAGATCAACGAGGGTAATTTGTTCTGTTAAAAAGGTAAACAATTTAGCTCCATATATGTCTTGTAGTAATGATTATTTAGGAAATAGTAATAACAATCCATTAAATAAAGGTAGCCAGTTAAGTATAATTGCTTATAACATTGCGGGACTACCCAGTAAAAAGTATGATCATAATTTTGTGAATTATATTAAATTATTTGAAGTATTTTTACTATTTGAAACTTACGTAGAGTATGATTATGAAAAATTTAATTACTTGTTTACTGGCTATAATTTGCACTGGGTCCCAGCGCAGAGGCAAGTAAAATTTGGTCGAGTGAGTGGAGGTTGCCTTTATGGAATAAAACTAGATAAAAATAATTTAAATAAAATTAGTTTTGTAAATTTGCCTGGCCAAACTCTTATTAAAATTATCCTTGAAAAAACTACAATGTATATTTTGCCGATATATTTGAATTGCAACCACTGGGCAAATGATTTTTTAAAGGTTTACAGTTTTATTCAGCAAAAAGCCAATCTTAAATTCGTATTAATGGGCGATTTTAATAGTAGAATTGGAAAACTGCAAAGGCTTCCAAATAAACTAAACTTAGGTAATAGTTATATGTTAAACAGGAAAAGAAGTTCAAAGGATTTAATAGTCAATAGTGTTAGGGAAAGGGAAGTATAAGGTTACTAGGAAAGGTTAGGCGGGAGCCTGGTGTTGAGGACAGTAAGAAGGTAGCAACCTCTTGTGTTAACTGTTTGTTGTATCTGCTAATTCATATTGTTTGTATTTTATTATGTAAAATAAACAGTTTTGAGTTGTTTTAGATTATTAATTGTAACAATAGTAACGGTAGAGATTTAGTAGAGTTTTTTGACAATTTTAACTTAATTATTTTGAACGGAAGAGTAAAGGGTGATTTGGAAGGTGAGCATAGGACCTAGAGGCAGTTCTGTGATTGATTTCTGTGCTCTAACTCTTGAATTATTATCTCTCGTTGAGGAATTTAAAGTTAACAATTATATGTTTTCAGATCATATGCCAATCATTTTAACTCTGAGAGGAAAAGCTGTTATTAATACAAATTTCATTCTACTATTATTGCTCAAGTTAATGTGGCGTTCTCAAAACAAAGAAAAATATCAGTTTAAGCTTGAAAATAAAGTAGAAAAAAGTCTGAATTTAAAACAACCCATAGATCAGCAGGTACAAAATATTGTACAGTCTGTAAATGATGTAAGCCATAGAACGCTTTTTAATAGTAATTTTAAGCGTGATAAAAGGCCAAAGTGGTTTGATAGTGAATGTGCCCGTGTACGTAAACAGTCTTTTAATTGTTTAAAATGTTCCAGGAAAACTAATTTGAAGAAAGATAGAGAATTATATGTTAAATGTAAACAAGAGTATAAAAAACTTTGTAAAGATAAAAAAAAATAGCATATTTTCTTGACATTGCCTCTCAGCTGGAAAATTTAAAAGATGCTAAATCCTTTTGGGAGCTAGCGCGTAATTTTAAAAAATCTGTATTTATTTCTGGAAATAATATTAATGTAAATGATTGGATTAAACATTTTGAAATTTTATACAATCCACCTTTACGCTCAGAGAATCATGTACGCCGAACCCTTAATTCTGAATGATTATGTAGATACTGAGTTTACATTAGATGAACTAAAACTTGTTTTAGGTAATTCTAAAAATAATAAGGCTCCCGGAACTGACTGGGTCCCTTATGAATTTTACAAAAATGCTCCAGAAAAGTTTCTGTTATGTCTTGTAAATGTATACAATAATATTTTTGAAAACTCAAAAGCCCCGAGATGCTTTTAAAAACGCCATAATCTTTCCTTTGCATAAAAAAGGAAATGTTAATGTTACAGAAAATACAGGGGAATTTCTTTCGGTAATGCCATAGGTAAAATTTACCTGGGTTGTTGTTAAATAGGCTGACTAATTGGGTAACAGATTGTAAATTACTTAGGGAATTTCAGGCCGGATTCCGTAAGGAATACTCACTGTTGATAATATATATAACTTAATATCATTGATAAATTAAACTTAATGTGAAAAGAGGTAAGGTATATGCGTTTTTCGTCGATTTATGGGCTGCCTTTGACCGCATAGATAGGTATGCGCTGATATATAAATTGTATCAGCAAGGCCTTTCTACGAAGTTTGTTCGAGCTATCAGTGATTTACACACTGATACGGACTGTTCGGTATGGTGTAAAGATGGCATTACACAACCTTTTAAAACGAACATTGGTATTAAGCAAGGCTGCCTCCTGAGCCCGGAGCTTTTCTCATTAATGATTTATTAACATATTTATTAATGATTTAGAAGAGGCAATTGATTGTGGAGGTGTTAGAGTGCAGAACGCGAGAATTAAGTTATTAGCTTATGCGGACGATCTTGTTCTCTTGGCGTCCGAACCAAATACTCTACAATGTATGATTAATCGATTTCATGAGTATTGTAACATGTGGAATTTAAAAATTAACTTAGCTAAATCTCAAATATTAGTATTTCGAAATGGTGGAAAGCCCTCAAAAAGAGAAAAATGGAAAATATGAGAGGAATTAATTGAAGTCACCAATAAATACAAATACTTGGGAATAATTTTAACTTCTACAACTTCCTTCAAAGTACATCTGCAAAATAAGCTTGAATAAGTCGAAAATGGCACTAAATTCTGTTTGGAATTATTTCATGACAAATAGGGATATCCCATACCTTGCTAAAAGAAAAGTTTTTAATACAGTTTCTCGTACTATATTATGTTATGGGGCACAGGTCTGGGGAGGCAATATGTTTGAGGAAGTGGAGAGGATACAAAGGTTTTTCTTAAAAAAAGTTTTTAATTTGCCTCGCTATACACCAACATATCTGGAAACAAACACAACGCACCTCTTTATTTACACGCTGAAACCACATTTAAATTATATATTAAAAATTTGTCAGCTCTCAATCAATAGGTATCCATATTTATTAACAAAGGAATTAATAGAAAAAAATATCTTTTGGCATTATGATCTGAAAAAAATAATAGAAAGATATAATATAATTGTGGACATTTCATATAAAAATATGTCAAACTGGAGAGACGAATTAAAAAAAATATATAGCTGTTTAGAAGGAAATTTCCGTGTAGAATTTATTGATAGAGTACAGAAGTCACTATCCAATATAATTTATAAAAAGTTGAACTTCGAGCTAAAAGATTGTGGCAGTTATGTGTTCAACAACAGTATGAAAGACGGATAATGAAGGCCAGAAGTGGTTTATTGATTTTTAACTTTAAAATCTATCAACATCGTAAACATAACTCTCTTTGTACCTTATGTAATTTATCGCAAGTGGAAGATGTTTACCACTTCATAGCTGTTTGTTCTGCACTGAGTGATCTTAGATTGAAATATTTGAATCAGCAAGTTCTTTCTAAGAATAGTTTAATAAAATATTTAAACGGTGATAATGGCTGGTCCGCACTTGTAAATAATTGTAAAATGGCCACAAGATACAGAAATAATCTATTACAAAATATAATTGTTTGATACTATTTTTATTGCATCTCATTCCGTTTTTATTCATTATTTTAAACTTTATGTTTCAATTTTATTTGTCTTTATATTCAATTTCACGATCTTTTTAAGTATGTATATTTATTTTACGCCTTTTTTTTTTTGTTTCTTTTTTTTCTGTAGCATATTAGACATTTATTGTAGACTTTTGCATTTCAGTTTTTTAATCTTTCTATTTTTTTCTGTTATGAAGTAAATCTTTTATTTGACATATTTTCTTTGCTACTATAACTGTGTTTGTATAGAAGTACAATTTCTGTTAATTATTTATGTTATTATTTATTTATTTTTTTCTCTTACTTTTCTTTAATTTTTTACTTCTGTGTTATATATCTTATTTTATATACTTTTTTGTGGAGCATGTATTAAATGACCGACTCCCCCGATGGTCGCTGACTAGGTGGCAGTCTTTATTGTAACAAATTTGCTAATAAAGACTAGAAGTATTCTTAGTATTATTATATTATTATTATATATTATTATAAATAGATAGATAGGATAGCAATAGTAGATAGATGATAGATGATAGATAGATAGATAGATAGATAGATAGATAGTTAGATAGATAGATAGATAGATAGATAGATAATACTTTATTTTAAGAAAGATTGCATACAAAAAATAAATTTATGAGTATTATACAGCAATGGGATAGATCCGTCTGCTGGAGGTCGGTAAATACAAAATGTATTATCAATGATATTGTAATAAAAAAAAACCAAAGAAAATTATAATTTAGTTAAAAAAATAAAATAAAAAGAAAAGTAAATATAATTTAATGAAACGTCTATCTAAGGACTTGAGATAAAAACCGGTTAGTTAAATTGGCTCGCTCCAGGAACTCTTCCCGATAACTTAAACTGATATTACAAAGGAAGCGAAAAAAATTTTCTTCCCAATATGCAATACTGTCATTGGAGAAATGGGAGAAGAGGAATACTTAGCACATAACGACTTCCATTCTTGGAACCACAGAGCATTACGACTGATAACCTCAAGAGCTGTATCTGTAGTTGGGGTATTTCAGGATCTTAAGAACGTAATTGAAATGTAGCTTGAGGATGTATATCAGTAATGGATCAACCGAAGTCTCCAAGTAGAGCATATAATTTGGAGTGTAAGATGGTAAAACAAATCATTTTCTTATAAAGAAACGCTGGGTTTTGCTCGTACCTCCTATATCTCCAAACCTGACAAGCATAACAGAGTATAGAACGGCAGACTGCATTAAAAACGTTAAGTTTCGCTGGTAGTGGAACCAAATCTTGACAAATAAAATCGGAACAAATACGGTTGAGGGCAAATTTACAGGAAGAAACTTTTAGTGCCAAATAAGGAAATATGAAAGCCGAGAAGTCAGTGTAACACCGAGTACTTATCATCATAACTTTTTCAAGAGGGGCACCTTTGTAAAACCATTTTTCTCTAGAAGCCAGTTTGCCACCCCTTCTAAAAACCATTACATTGGACTTGTTCAAATTGAATGTTAGGTTCCACTGGTCACGATAATCTGCTAGAATGTTTATTATTATTATTGTTTATTGTCTCAAGAAAATACAAACTTATGACAAGGAGCCAAGCTCGTTTGAATTCTACTATGAAATAAAAAAAAAACAAAAAACAGATTACATAAAATATACAAGATAGTATGAAATGAAAGTCACAAAATGCACAAAATAAAAATACAAATCTCTTTTACAAAGTAAAATAACATAAATTAACTTATATTTCTTTTTTCAAATAATAGATCTTTCTAATTTTAATGCTACATGAGGCTACAAAATGAGACAAGAAAAGAAAAAGAAAACAAAAAGAAAAACTCTTGTACCAGAAAAAATTAATATAAATTAAATAGATAAAAGTACACTTGGTGGATGTTACAGAAAAATCGCCATTATTAAATTTAAGTAAATGAGGTCAATATTGAGGGCACTAAACATTTAACATACTATTTTTCAAATTTAACCAAGCATTAGTGTATCCAAATAGTTCCTTAATTTTCTGCACTGAATTTACGAACAATAATTTTTCCCACTTCACATCATCTGAGAATTGTAAATGATCTGCGATGTACTTATTAATGTACTTATTTCTAAACTCTTTATAGAATCTACAATGAAAATAAAAGTGTAATAAATTGTCAGAATCAGTTTTACATAGAGGGCAAGTATTTAGACTATTAAAATCGTATTTCTTTTTCTTAATAATAATTCTAGTGTATTTCTCCCCCATCAATCTTAATTGAGTAATAAGTTGTAGAAATGTAAGATTACAGTTAATTTGGAGAGCATGATTATCTAAATTATAATTACAAATTACTCTAATATTGGGAATTGAGTACTTTATTTATGTCTCTGTTATGTAGGTAATTATTCATTTTATTTATTAAGTTATTCAGTTCCCTTTTTATAAAAATAGGATTCTGTGAGTCCCATACATTCATTGCTCCTATAGGGTACAACAAATTTTTAACAGAATCGACCCAATTAAATGGAATGTGTTTATTAAAAGAGAGTTCACATATCGTCTATAACAAATATATGGCAGTCGGCATTTCTCCATTTCCAAAATATGTATCCACCAAGAGATGGCCTGCTTAAAGACTTGTGCTTGTAAATGTATTCTTCCCATTTCTAGCCTAACATAGTGGTCAGGAGTAGAACGTGGAAGTAGGAAAAGAGACTTAAAAAAGAATAATTGGACCCTCTCAATTATTTCAACATAATTAGGTGCCCATACCTCACAGCAGTATAACACTATGCTTCTGACCAACGCATCAAACAGGCGGCACCTGCTTTCCCAGACATCCGGTCTACCTAAATAAAGCAGTCTTCTCACTTGAGGAATAGCCATCATTCCTTTAGAGTGCAACACGTCAGCAGCCTTCCTAAACTTAGCTGACGAAGAAAAGGTTATTCCTAAATAATTAAACGAATTTTCCATAGGGAGTTTGCATTTATTGTAGTAAAAATCGTTCACTTTTCCCAACTTGCCTTTAAAAAATGGGACGACCACAGTTTTAGAGATGTTAACTTCAAGTAAATTTTCATTGCAGTACCTACTCAGAATACTAAGTTTATTCTGAGCATCCGCCCAGGACCAAGCTAGAATCACTAGATCATCCGCATAAAGGAGCAGATTTATGTCTCTAGACGAATCTATACTCACACCCTTCGCTCCATTCTTCTCAAAAAACTGGGCAATGTCTGAAATGTATAATGCAAATAGAAGTGGGGACAATTTTTCTCCTTGGTTTACTTTGATTTCATCAGAAGTCCAACCACCAATATCGATCATAAAGTAAGCGTTTTCATAAAGATTCCGAATGCACCTCATATATTTGCCAACAATTCCAAATGAACATAATTTTTCCCAGAGTTTCGGATGTGACACAGAATCGAACGCACGCCGAAAGTCGACAAGAATGCAAAAAATCTTTCTCCTTTTCAATCTCAATTGAAGATTAATAATTGACGATAAGGTAAAAATAGCGTCCCTATAGCCTCTTCCCAGCCGAAAGCCCATTTGCTCCTCCGGGAGCAGCTTGTGATCTTGTTCCCATTTGGTAAGCCTATCATGAATAATCTGTGTGAAAATCTTGACCATAGAATTTATTAAAGAAATGCCTCTATAGTTCAATGGGTCAGAAGGGTCCCCTTTTTTATAAAACATTTTTAATTTAATTTTCCCCCAGCTAGTAGGAATTTTTTCTTCTTCTAAAATTTTGTTAAAAATGTTTAACAAATAATGCGTCCAAGCAGGCGACAAATGTTTCAAACATTCATTCAAAACATTATCGAACCCCGGAGCCTTATTATCTTTACTCATTTTAATGCTCTGCACAAGCTCCGCCAGGATTATTGGAGCATCGAGTTCCTGATGTGAAACTGTTCACATTGGACTTGTTCAAATTGAATGTTAGGTTCCACTGGTCACGATAATCTGCTAGAATGTTTATGTTCCTTTGCAGGCTAGAAGCATTATCAGAAACAAACACAACATCGTCAGCATACATAAGTACCTTGATTATTGTACCCCCAACTCTAACACCTGATTCTAAACACGACGACAGATTATCTAAAAAAATGGAGAAAATAAGAGGACTAAGAATACACCTCTGCCTAACACCCAAACCCACCTGAAACCAGTTGGAAATCCCCTCCCTAACTCTAACTGCTGAGACCGAATTATTATATAAGGATTTAATAATATTAATAAATTTAGAAGAAACACCTAGATTATACAGTTTGAATATTAAAGCCCTTCTGTCAACTCGTTCAAGCGCAGCCTTGAAATCGATAAAAAACAAAACAATTTTTGCCCTTTTCGCATTAGTCTTAAATTAATTAGGTTTATTAATACAAACAAATTGTCCACAGTGGAGTAGCCACGACGAAATCCAGCTTGGGACCCACAAAGTAAATTGTTGGAGATTACAAAGAAATCGAGGCGGCGTAAGAGAAGGGCAGAAAATATCTTTGCAAATTGCATCGATACAAGAAATACCTCTGTAATTCACTGTATTGTTAATATCGACCTGTTTAAACAGAGGGAAGATTACAGATTTCCTGAATGAGGGAGGTGTAGTTCCCGCTTCGTAAATATAGTTAAACAGGGCTAGGAGTCTGTTAAGAAAAACATCCCGAGCATTTTTATAGAAGTCATAGCCCACTGCTGGCTATCTTAAGCTCTTCAAAGTTAAAAGGAACATCTAAAATTTCAGAATAAATAGGTGGCTCAGCAAAAGAAATAGATAAGGCACTCGAGTTAATATTCAATAAATTATGAAAATGGGAAACCCATGACGTCATAGTTATATTATTACTGCAGATAAACTTTTTTCCTTTAAATGTGTTGACCAAATGCCAAAATTGTTTTGAGTCATGTGTTACGTTAAGTTGCGTTGACAACTTAACAGAGATATCCTTTCTTTTTCTCTAAACAATGTAATTTAAAGGATCTCGCAGTCCTAACTAAATTAGATTTCGTTTTTCGAAATAAATTTAGGAGATGAAACATTTTTTTTCTGACCCTTAAACAAACCCATCGAACCATGGTTTCTTTCGGGAAGTTCTTACAAAAGAGGCGTTTTGAATAGGAAAAAGCCAACTGGATTTTATTGAATTAACCAGAGCATCTGTGTACTGTTGCACATCATTAAACGACGTTGGGATGGTAGCAATCAAGGACTCCAAATTTCGCTTATACTGTTCTATATCAGAGTTTACCCACATAAGTTGGGGAAGAAGGGGTAAGCTAAAATCCTGGACAGTAGAACCAGACAGGATAGAGAAAAATAAAGGGGAGTGATCAGGTATGGTTCGGCAAGTACTTTGAAATCACTTATCACTGAAATAATATCAAGAGCATCTCAGATATCTCTGTAACAGAAGTCTATTACAGAAGAGCCCATAACGCCAGAGAAAGTATACTATAACCTTAGCTTAAAGAAAATCGTTTGAGCTGTGATGGTCGTTTAACCAGAGTGTGGATGGTTTAAATTGGAATTAATTAATTTTACTAAATATTTATATATATATTTTTACTTACACATATACTTAATTTACAATGACTAGATAACTTATATATAGCAAATTAATAGGGACGCGTTCGCGAGCGGGTAAGTATACGATGATAACTCTCTTGATTATAACTATATTTCTGACTCAGCCGCTACTCCTTATATAAGAGGGACACACACAATGACAAGCCGTGTATTTTATTGTCCTTCGTGTTTGTGCTGGTAAGGGATTTTCCCTCAGCAGGTAAGACAACGTCTCACTTATTGTCTTCTGTACCTGGCAACGTTGTCTGCATTGTATCTAATGGCTTGGGATAAAGCGTTGACCTCAATTGGTAAATTCCTTGCTCTCCTTCTTGATGTTTTCACATCCATCACATCATCCCCCCTTCGGCTAAATTTTTCAGCATGAAAAATTTGCCGAAGTGTGGGCACGTTTCGTGTGGATAGGGATGTTTGTTATCAACGATAGTTGTCATCTTGAAGTGGAGATGATAGAATTTTGCTGTGCTCCTTGTTGATTAACTATTGCCTTGTTGATTAGCGATTTTATCTAATTGGTTGATAAGGCATGATGTCTTGCTGCTTGATTGATAGCTTCATCTTCTTGATTGATAATTGTTTTTGATTGTTAGGTGCGTCCTATGCTTGCCGATAAGAGCCTTTGGGTAGTGCTCGTAGCAAGTGTGTATTGTCGTTGTTTAACGAGTTCGTTTCGCTTACCCTTGTACGAAGCGTTTCGGAGGTACAGTAATGTGTTTGATTCTATGTAATGCAAATTAATTTACTAGTTTATAACAATTTTAATAATTAATACTTGAATGTAATAAATGCAATATTAAATTTAACTTGAAAACCACTGCGTTAATTTGAGATATACAATAAATAAAAATACTAATTATGTATACCATTAATTATACTTCATTATAATGCTTATTGAATTAATACTTATTAATTATAATACTTCATTATATATTTCTATTAATTTATAAAACATTATATAGTTAAATTAACGCCTTTATATAAATATATAATAATTTTTTTTTTTTGTATAACGAGAATAATAATATAATAATGAGATGGAGAGGAGGAATGGTGTGAGAAAGGGAGAAACAAAAGTGCTGTAGTTCCCTTTTGGTGTTTGTGTGTGTGTGTGTTTGTGTGTGTGTGTTTTGAGATAAAAAATTATTGGATGTATATCCCCTTTGGGATTTTGTGTATGTTTTGTTGAAGTTTGTTTTGGAGCGCCCAATTTGCTTGTCATGATCTCTTCCTAATAATTTGACGTAATTGACTACCTATTTTATTATTATTAGCATTTGTGCTATATAATGTAACAACCATCATCGTGGTTACTATCGTCGTGGTTACTTGTTGTTTTGTTTAGATTAACGTAATTAGTAATTATTTAATAAAACGATTTTTAAATTGTTTTAATTCATTTTATTTATTAATTTGTTTATTGATCAAGTACTTGATTTCATTTTGTTTTGTTGTTTAGCATGCAATTTTTAATCGCGAGCTGCGCGCACATGGGATAAGGAGGAAAGCGCTTTTGGGAATTGGGTTTGAGCTCTCGGCTGGGAAGGTTTTGGGTTTTCCTCGTAGATGATGTGGTGTCCTGAAAATTGATGATTAATCGACATGGAATTATATAGTAGGCCTTAATTAATACTTAATTAAGTTCTTATACTTAATTTGTACTTAAGTTCTTATACTTAATTAATACTTAATATTCTTAAGATTAACTGGTTGGATCCTCTAAACCTTAAAATACATACGTTTGTGTACACCATTGCATGCATATATAAATGTTGATATACCCCTTAATAAAATACCTTTAATACCCTTAATAAAACATACTCTAGATAATGAAGAGTGGTTAGCGCTCGTATGCTGTGACACGCGATGAATCGCTGAATCTGTGCATCTGTAACATGTTAACTGGGATTCTTCACATTAATGTATAAGTATAATATAATATTGTGATTGCACTTGTTACAGAAAGAAGGAAAATGATTATTAGCACTGTACAAGGTATTCTGTCGAAAATTGTGCTTAATAATTGATAATCTTAATATATGTACAATCTATACACCAGTATGTTGTGGTTGGGTGGTGATTAAATGTGCGTTACATATATGTATAAAATGTGCGCCAGTGTTTCCGCTGGACTAAGGTTGTTGTTTGTAAGGTGAATGATTGTGTGAGTGTTGATTCCTGGACTAAGGTTGTGTCCACCGGAATTGTGGTGTTTGTGTGAGTCGGTATGTTTATGGTTTACAGCGGGTGCGTAAAACCATTGTATGAGTTTTTGTGTTTTGTGGTGTTTGTCTGATTTGGGCTCTTTTTATTTTGTTTAAATGAACTTTTTTTCTCGTCTCCGAGGTCGAGGCGAACAGTCTGATTAGTGTAGACCTTATCTATCTTATAAGGTCCTGTATACTTCTTAGAGAATTTGCCATCGGGCTTGAAAATTTTTAAATATACCAGGTCGTTGGTGTGAAATTGATGTTTGGAAACGTTTCTGTTGTAGTATTTGGCCCTATTTAACTTCGCCTTAAGGTTATTAGATTTCGCCGACGCGCGAACCTCTTTGATTTTATCGTGTAATGCACGAGTGTGTGCGTTAAAATTATCGAGGTCCCGTGATGGGTAGTCTAGTATCCATGGAACTTAAATTTGTTGCCAAATACTACTTCGTGTGGGGCGTAACCTGTGGATGTGTTTGGTGTAGAGTTGTGTGCGGCCTTGATGAGTGGGAATGTATTTGTGCCATTGTTTACGTGTGTAGTGTGAAATGGCATTAGCTATTGTTTTGTGTATATACTCTAATCGTCCTTGGATTGTGGGTGGTAAGGTGTGGTGTTAATTTTCTTGATTTTCAGTAGTGTACAGATCTGTAACATGATAGTGGATGTGAAGTTTGTACCTAAGTCAGTGAGTAGGTATTTCGGTGTGCCATAACGAGTGAATATTTCGTTGTCGAGTATCCGCGCAATAGTCTCGGCTTTCTGATCTGTCATCGGAAACATTTCGAGAAAGCGAGAGTATTGGCAGATGATTGTCAGGATGTATTTATGTTCGTCGTTAGTGGTAGTGTTGGTGGAGATTTCCAGGGGGCCGACGACGTCAATTGATAAAGCTCTGAAAACGTTTGTGGGTTTCTGGAAATCACCTAGTGGAGGTTTGTGTGGTATGTGCGATTTGTGTGTGGCACAACTATGGCAAGACTGAACTTACTCTTGAACGTCCTTGGAGATGTTGGGCCAAGTGAATTATAGCTTAATACGTTCATACGTTTTGTGATTGCCATAGTGTCCTGATAGTGGATTGTCGTGGAAAGAGCGTAAGATGGTGTTTCGTAAATTTAGTGGTACAAGTATGAGGTTGTCTGTCGTGTGTATGATGAGGCCGTGTTCATCAAGAGAATAATGCGGTGTGCGAAGGAGTTTTTGGCACTCTGTATCATTTTGTTGTGTGTGTAATATGTCCAGTGTGTCGGTGGTAGGATAATATTCGTCATTCTCTGTGTTTAAGCAGCCAATATTGCGACTGAGTGCGTCGGCATGCGCAATATTTTTTCCGGAGCGGTGTTCGATATAGAAGTCGAACTCAGCCAACTTCATACTCCACCTGAATAGCTTGTTATGGCTATCCTTTATATTTCTGAGCCATTGCAAGGCTGAATGGTCTGTGATTATTTTAAATTTTGTAACCATATAAGATGTATCTGTACGTTTTACATCCAAACATGATTGCTAATAATTCCCTTTCTGTTGGACAGTATTTCGCTTCTGTGTCGCTTACTACTCTTGATGCAAACGCGATTGGTTTTTCGTTGCCTTCAATTTGTTGACTCAAAATAGCCGAGATACCGATGTTGCTGGCACCAGTAGTCAGTATAAATTCTTGTTTAAAATCTGGGTATGCCAATACCGGGGGTGATATTAAGGAATTTTTCAAGGCGTCGAATGCCTGTTGTGTGCTTGACGACCAAATGAATTTACGCCTGTTTTTGTAAGGTCGAAAAGTGGCTTAGTGATCTCAGAGAACCTCGGAATGAAACGTCTGTAGAAACCCACGAAGCCTAAGAATGCTCTGACATCTTTTAATTTTTGTGGCATTGGATAGTCTTTTACAGCCTTAAGCTTTTCCTCATCTGGTCGAATACCATCCGAACCTATGACATAGCCTAGATATTTACAAGTGCTTTTGAAGAATTGGCATTACCTAGGTCTACGCATAAGTTGGCGGCTTGAAGACGCGACAGCACTTTCGTCAGTGAGTCGAGGTGTTCGTTAAATGTCTGTCCGTGAAATACCAAGATGTCATCAATGAAGGTATGACAAAGGTCACCGGTATACCCCGACATGACCTTATCGATGAATCTTTGGTATGAAGTTGGGGCCGTCTTTAATCCAAAGGGGAGAACTCTGAATTGGTATGTGCCAAAGTTGGTGATAAAGGATGTTTTTTCCTTGCTTTGTTCGTCAAGGAGGATACCGTGAAAGGCACCGCTGATGTCCAAGGCTGTGTAGTAACGTGTGTTGTGTAGTGTGGATAGAATGTACTGTATGTCAGGTAGCGGATAGATTTTGTTGGTGGTGATAGCGTTGAGCTTATGAAGATCTACCACGTACCTATACTGTTTCCGTAATTGTGTGATGTCATTCACGTCAAGAGTTGTATGTGTGGCGTGTTTTTTCTTTATCACGATAACAGGGTATGCCCATTTACCGCTACTTTCTTCAATGATACTCCTATAAAGGCTGTCTTGTATAAGGGCTTTGAGGATTGGAGTCTCAGAATGACCGACCTTATATGGACGACTGACGATAGGTGGGTGGTTTTTAGTGTCAATGTGGTGTGTTATGTTCGCGAACTTTGTTTGGAAGTTCTTATCGTGCGAGAATGTGTCGTGAAAGGGTGTTAGTGCCTGTAAGATGTGTTTTCTTTTGTCTTCTGGTAAGTGCGTCAGTTTGCTGTACAGTTCGTCTTGAAAAGAGATATTTTCTCTGCGTCATTTGGAGTTATTGGCTGTACAGCGTTAATAGTATGCGTCGGTAAGTTAGTGTCAAAGTCATATTCTATGTGTGCGATGGGTAGGTGTTTTTGGATAAAAATTTCGCGCGAGGAAGTGTTAATAATGGTTATGGTACACGTATTGCTTGTTATTTGTAAAATAGAATTTGGCATGTATAGTCCAGCCGGCAAGGATTCATGTTGCGTTAATAGGATTTGTGTGTTTTGTGGAATTTTGGTGTACATTGTGTGTATTTGTGAACGTGGTGGTACTGAAATTTTGTGTCGAAGCTGTAGCGTTTTGGGCAACTTGACTGGCTGAATGCAGTTAATGTGAAGTGATTGTGAAGAGTTTGCAAATGGAATGTTGCATTTGTTTAGTGTGAGTGTTTGAGTGCGTAAGTTTATGATGGCTTGGTTATGTGTAAGGACGTCTCGCCCGATTATAGCCTGGAAATCGCCTTGAAGCTTTGATACAATGAATTCCCCTTTAAACTGAGAGTCCTTGACGCCGTCCGCGTGTAGTTGAAGGGACGTGCCGCCGTAGTTAGGTATAATCTGGTCAGTGAGTGATTTTAGTAGATTGTCTGAAGGCTGGAGCTTCTTATTCTTACAGTAAGAAAAATCAATAAGGCTGTGACTAGCGCCTGTGTTCACGAGAGCATGAATTAATTTTTTATTTATACGTAGGTCTACGATTATATTATCGTGTGAAGTGAACGCCGGGATGACTGCCGTAGTTGTGTTCTTTTGAACCTCTTGAGACTGCCGGGGATTTAACCGTTTTTTGGTTTTATTAAAAAACAAGCGCGAGCTATATGGTCTAATTTGTTGCAATACTGACAAGTTGGCGTGTTAGTATTACTAACATTATTTTCATTGGTGTTAGATTTTACTACACCCGAATAGAATTTTGGCTTGTAGCGCTGAGTATGTGTAGTATTCGTGGATTGGCGTTGGTTTGTTCGATTAGCGCATTGATTACTGTAATTATTTGGCCTACTATTAAAACTGCTAGCTTGCGGTGAGTTTTTACCGAAGTTAGTACGTGTTTTATTTTTAGAAGCCGTACAATGCCTATCAAAGTGTGGCCCCGAACAATTACTGCAGGGTCGATTTTTAATTATATTACATTTTTGTTGGGTATTATAATACTGTGTGCTGTTACGCGCACGATTTTTATTCGAACACTGTGAGTGAAAATGCATCGCTCCGCAATATTTGCATGGTGAAGGAGGTAATTTAATTGCATTGGTATCGACTAGGAGTACTCGGGGTAATTGCAAAAACAGATGGAGCTGTATCTGCCGCCTTAATATCTCGTAGAGTCGTTGTATACTCTAAAGCACTGTCTAAAGTTTCTGTTAATTTGGTACGAACCTCGTTTCTTAAATTTGGAGGTAGTAGCCTTATAAAAGTATCTGTAGTGACCTTATTGAGAACTGTTTGTAAGTCTGTTTTGGATTAGCTTCCGCTTTATCGGAGATTAACGCATGCAGGTGGCGGAGTTTATCGGCGATTTTCTCGACCGAATCGTCGGGAGAAGCCTGCATGTTTGTTATCTGACGTAGCAATATAAGGGGTGTTTGCTCCTGGTGGTAACGATTGAGCAATAATTTTGAAATAGAATTGAAATTGACTACTTTTCTTTCTCGCGTTAATAAGGATTTTTGTGTGTTATAAAATGTCTTAGTGGTTCCCGTAATTTTAAATTCTAATATTTCCAGGGTGGTCTCGTTGTCCCACTGCGATAGTCTGGCGCAACGCTGCACTTTTTCCAAAAACAATTCTATATTCGTATTGTTTTCCCCATCAAAACAAGGGATTTGATTTAAAAGGTTTAAACTTGCTATGATAGAAGTTTAGTCCTGAGTTGGGGGAGTGGGTGCAGATCTTTCTTTTTCTGCTAATAAATGTTGGACTGCCTCTTCCAAAGACATCTGTTGTCCATTTAAATTGTATGTAGCCATATTTTCGGATGATTTGTTAATACTTTCTGTAAAATTGACCTTGAGTGAAGCATCGGATTGTGAAACTCTTTTCTTATTCACCCTAGTTTTCATAAATAATTGCATTGGATTTTTGATAGAGAGAATTTTATACCGATTAAATAAATAACGAAAATATTAACGACGGAAAATGAAATTAAAAATACTTATAAGCTCAATTAAAATGAAATAAAGGCAATTCAATTAAACAAGAGATTAAAATGAAATAATTGAAAAACAAAAATTTCTAAAATAACGCTTAATTAATTTTAAAGTGCGACTTGGTCGATTTTTACTGCTTGAAGACTACTGGAATCGCCTGTTCGGATCCCACCGCTGCCACCAGTGTGATGGTCGTTTAACCAGAGTGTGAATGGTTTAAATTGGAATTAATTAAGTTTACTAAATATTTATATATATATTTTTACTTACACATATACTTAATTTACAATGACTAGATAACTTATATATAGCAAATTAAAAGGGACGCGTTCGCGAACGGTTAAGTATACGATGATAACTCTCTTGATTATAACTATATTTCTGACTCGGCCGCTACTCCTTATATAAGAGGGACACACACAATGACAAGCCGTGTATTTTATTGTCCTTCGTGTTTGTGCTGGTAAGGGATTTTCCCTCAGCAGGTATGACAACGTCTCACTTATTGTCTTCTGTATCTGGCAACGTTGTCTGCATTGTATCTAATGGCTTGGGGTAAACCGTTGACCTCAATTGGTAAATTCCTTGCTCTCCTTCTTGATGTTTTCACATCCATCACAGAGCCATTTTCAATGAAATCGCAAAAGAGTAAACAAATTCCACACAGTTAAGTGGTACTTCCGGATCACCGATTTCGACCAAAACCTTATTATCAGGTCCCTTGGTAGAGCATAAACGAAATATCAAGTTTGAACTGTTTGCGATTTTGCGTTTATAAATTATGCTGACCCCCCAAACACACACACACACACACATACAGAGAGAGAAAGAGAGAAAGACACACACACATACGCACTTTTATATATAAAGAGAGAGTGAAACACACACAAATACCAATTTCTAAAAACCACTATTCTCAAGGTACCTCAAAACGTGTATTTCCGGTGAAATCTCGGAAAATTTCACGATTACAATACTTCCTTTTAACCAGCGGTGAGAGAAAGTAATAAAATGGTAGTTACTTACTATTACCATTTCTTTAATTGTTTTTGTCTTTTTCTTTATTAACAGGCAGAAAAATGGCAGAGATGTTAACTATGAGCTGGGTAGACTACCTAATATTTGTATTGATGTTAACATTATCAGCTGGTATTGGATTATACCATGGAATTAGTAGGAACAAAACTAATACAATTGAAGAATATCTTTTCGGTGGCAGAAATATACCTGCAATACCTATAACTCTATCAGTTATGGCCAGGTTAGTTATTTTGTGGATCTTAATTAATCTGATATATTAATTAATAAGATATGAACTATGAACGATATGGAGATTGATTTGCAAATCTGTTGTATCTTTGCGATATCTACTACAAAGACTAATTCTGTACTGAGATTTTATTAAATAATTGATTAAACATATTAATTAGAATTAAATTAAAAAAATAAATTCTGATTTACTTTAAGGTAATCAGTGCGTTGGTAAATGAAGCCAATAAAATAAGTAATAAAATACAATATTGTATAAATTATAAAATACAAATACCCTAATAGGGAGAATAAAAATATTAACCAGGAGAGGAAAGTGGCGCCAAAAATCAAATAATAATAATAATAGGAAGAATAATTAATTCGGATCACCGAAGAAAATAGAATAAGCCAGAAAAAAGATCTAGTACTAATGGAACGAGAAGACCGGTAATGAAAAGACTGGAAGCGAATGATAGGAGAAGGTAAAAGACAATTACCAAAGTGCCAAGAAGGAGAGAAAAGCGAGAAAAACAGAAATATTAGAAAGAAATTTAAAAACTATAAAATTAAAACAATTTATACAAGAATATTCTATTTATTTTTTTAAAATAATTTAGAAAATCATAGGAAAGGCCGCTCGATTCCACTTTTCTTGGGATCGCGCGAGAAGAAATCATGGGAAAATGATCAGAGAAGAAATATGTATCCAATGCCTTATTATTATTCAAGGAAGGGGAGGGCGAAACCTACGCTATCCAAAGCCTCCCTGGGCCCATATAGCTACCCTTAAAGAATAACAACTACTAGGTCTGGAACAAAAGTTCAGGCCCAGGTTTTATCCATCTCAGTTTTATCACAGACCGAACAAATCGGACCAAAACGTTAAAAGGACATAGCTTAAGGTCCTCTACCGAGATCCTATTCCGCCGAAGATCCTAAACCTAATCTCCTCACAGCCCAAATTATCCGTGATCAGATGCATGTGTGTTTTCTCCTCCGTCTCACAAACTCTACAAAAAGGGTCAGGCATGAGTTCAATTGTTGTCCTTAATTGAGATGTCTCCTTAAGCCACAATGCTCAGTGAGGAAGCCAACCAGATGCCTGAGAGAGGTCCGTGAAAGACACGGATCCCCCTACTCAAAGCTCCGTCCGGACCCCCAATGAGCATATTAGACTGCCGAAAACCCCCTGCACTCATCCATAAGGATGAGTGCTATGAGGTCACCCATGTCTGGAAGCCTGACAGACATGTGCCAAAAAACACACCACCAGCAGACTCGGGACCAATGAAAGGGGGAGAGGCGCCTAATTTGGCGAACCTATCCACCTCCTCATTCCCAAAGATTCCCATGTGACATGGCACCCAGAGTAGAACCTCATCCTTCAGAGAAGAAAGCTCTTCCAGCCTTTTAAACCATTCCAACACCAACCTGGAAGTGAAGACACATGAACTTAGCGCTCTCAGCGCAGTTTGGCTATCCAAACAGATACAAACACCTTTTAAGTTTGTTTGTTACCCTCTCATCCAAGATACGACAAAGAATAGCATAAATCTCAGTCTGGATGTCTGTGGTCCATTCACCAAGAGATACTGGCAAATGATCTCCGGTCTCAAAATAGACCGCAGCTCCAGACCTACCATCCATTCTGGAACCGTCCGTGTAACACCGGAAGTAATTATCAGGTATCACCCAGACGGATCCAACCTTCCATAGAAGGTAACCTGACACTGTAAGAATGCTTGAAAACAAATGTCTTCAACATTCTATCAGAAGGAAAACCGGTAACAGGAAACTTTAGAAGCATCTCGCGATAAATGGTAGAATGACTATATCGCTTACCCTGCCAAAAACCTGCCTGTTTAATACTATAACAGGTGTTACGTATTTGCAAGCTCGGTAAGTAGTTCATCCGGCACCAACAGATGGTTTCCGGGAATTTAGAACACTGCAGGAACTCCGTAAGGAGACCAAAGGCAGATCTTGCTGTAATGAATAGAAAGGTGGGGCAACAATGACAGAAAAAGCACCAAGTCAAAAAATAATAATAAATTTATTGATGAACAAGCGCTTCCCCAGTTCTTCCGCCTCACATCCGAGCTCGAAAACGAACGCTGACTGGTGGGTACGCCCTGGGAATTACTCTGACTGTCTGAATGGCAAACTATCCCTTCCAGGGCTGTCCACAGGTTGCTGAAGAAAGGATTACTTCACATCCGTCGGAGGACCAGCAGGTAGTAGACCTGCGAAGCTGTTGGCACAAGAATAAATATGTAGGAAACTAAGGTTACAGACAGAACTGTATATTCTCAAACTAGGTTGAGAAAAAATATAATAACACCAGGAGGTCGAGTAAGAGGAGTTAAAGTGAGTATACTTGCCTTAAAGTTACAGCCCCTTACGCCTCCTTTAATCAGAATTTGTTCTATCTGGTGTATAGAATACGTCTCCCCAGAATGTATAAGTTGAGCAGGCAGTGAAGAGTCACTTAGCTTTGAATTATAGAGAAACAGTTAATAATACAATAATATTAAACTGAGACTGAAGGCACTGATAAAGAAAAAATAATATGATAGGTTACCTTCAGGGCGATTTCAATTATCGCATAAATGGCATCTGCCAGCTTATAATAACAATGAATAGTGAGTAAAGATATAAAGGAGAGGAAAAATGGGATAAATATCTTACTCAGAAATAGTAGAATGAAGTTAATATAAGCCACTTGCATCCGCCAGAGATTGACGCTATCTGAATTGGTGAATCTTGTAATCAGCACTGCTGAATAGGCTCGTAAGAATGTTAAAACTGTAAAGTAAATGATCACCACACTGCTAGAAGTATTACAAACGTGAGGCTGCAACTGTACGGCGTAAAAAGAGAAGTATGGTACTGCGAATTGAAGATACGCCACAAGAAAGTGTGAAATACACTTGAATAATAAGATTGATATGTAACTGTGCAAACTCACAACGAATAAACTTCAACACAAATGATTTTGTAGGAATAATTAATAAAAGAGGCTGTCTGGTATAGCGTCGTATTGTTCTCTATATACACTACTTGGATGCTACAACTGGCGTCGTCTCGCAAAACACGATAAGAAGTGTCAGTCAGCGCTCAAAGTGACGAGATTTTTAACTAGTTAGGTACGACAGAGCTCTGGGTGACGAGAGTTCCAACTAGCGTCACTGCCCTTCATTGACATCAGAGCAATCTATTGATTTTTTAATCGACCCGGTTACGTATTCCGCTGCATTTTGTTAAAAGCCATCCTTAAACTCCAGGAATACGTAACAACAGGTTTTCATTGCCACAGTTTTCACCTTTTCAAAGAGCGGTGGAATTCCCAATAAAATCTCCATTGCAGCTGTTGACGTGGTCTGCATCGCACCGGTCAAGCCAAGCGTTGAATATCCTCAAGCAGCAGTCTAGCGGATATACACAACACATCACAGCTGCATATAACAACCTAGCTTTAATAACCATGCCATAAATCCAAAACATCATCTTGGGAGTAATCCCCCAATTTTTACCTACGATTCTTCGACATTGCCAAAAGGAAATAACAGCCTTTCGATGCTGTGCCTTAACATGTTCCGACCAATTTAATTTACTGTCAAGAACCATTCCAAGAAACTTCACCGATTTGCAAATCTGAACAGAAGTTCCTAATAACCTAGGAGGTTTTAACGCTAGGATCTTCCTCCGATTGGTAAACAAAATCACATGGGTCTTACATTCCAACACCAATCTGGAAGTGAATATCATGAACTAAGCACATTCAACGCAGCTTGGCTGTCCGAGCAGATACAAACACCTTTTAAATTAGTGTTACGCACCCTCTCATCCAAAATACAACAAAGAATTGCAAATTCCTCAGCCTGGAAAACGGTGGCCCACTCAGCATCCAATGCCTTATCGTCAATTTGGGCTTCATTTGTGAAGATCAGCTATTTTTTCAATAACTTTTAAAAAAAATATTATTTATATTAAAAAAAAAAATCTGGTGTGAAACACACACAACTTTCTCTTACTCCAGTTCTCCAAGTTATAATTGATAGCTTTTATAGTTTCTGTACCAAATTTTATGAAATTCGTCGAAAACTGAAAAAACTGTACAGTAAAAGCGCACTTCCGGTTAACTAATTTTCCTGAAACTCGGAATTTTGGTCATGTATTTATTTCTAATTAATTTTGTTTGGATGATAGAATTGTATAATCAACTGTGATAGAACTTTAGAGAAAAATATAACCCCACCCCTCCCCTAAAAGTGCCCTTAAATAAATTTTCCCAGAGAAATATTTCAAATAAAAGTTGTAGATCTTCGCATGTTTAGTTTATATTGCAAGTTTCAAGAAAATCGTCGGAGCCATTTTTGAGAAAATTGCGAAAAAGAGAAAATATCATTTAGTCAAGGGTAAAGTAAACGCACTTCCGGTTATCCGATTTTTTCAAACTCGGAACTTCAACAACATATTTAATTCTAATCAACATTATTTAGATGACAGAATTATCTAATAAACTGAAATAGCACTTTAGATGAAAACCTAACCCCACCCTCCCCCAACAGTGCCCTTAAGCGCATTTTCCTGAAGAAATGTTTCAAATAAAAGTTGTAGCTCTTTGTATGTGTGGTTGATGTAAAAAGTTTAAAGAAAATCGTCGGAGCCGTTTTTGAGAAAATTGCAAAAGAGTAAAAAAACCAACTAGTAAAGTGGTACTTCCGGTTGAGGAATTTTAACAGATAACGTACAGTCAGATTCCATGGTGATCCTTAAACGGAATATCAAGTTTCAACTTTCTACGATTTTTCGTTTTTGAGCTATGCTGTTCACATACTTACACACACACACACACACACACACAGGCCATTTGCTAAAAACCACTTTTTTGGACTCAGGGGACCTCAAAACGGATATTTAATCAAACTCGGAGTAAGAGAAATCTCTTACTAGGAGTAAGAGAAAGTAAAAATAGTAATTATTTGATAAGTGAGTGAAGTAACATTTTTTTACTCACTGAAGTTCAGAGTTTGACCACTTGAGCGCAGCGAGTGCGAGAGTAAAAAATGCTTGGTTCACAAATTAAATATTTGATCTTTTTTCTACAATCGTATTAAATTCGTTCTTAATTTATATGAATATAAAAAAAAAAATGTGAAAAACCGTAAATACTAAGATGTACTTTAATACAAGTCAAATATACCCTCTCTCTACAATCTTTTCCGTTTGGTATAACCTCAAATCCACTCGATCTAGGATTTGTTTTGATCTTGTTTTTGCGTATTGCCCCTGGATATCTGGCTAATTAGAATTGAGTGTTACTTTCATACACAAGTGAGAGAAAGTCACATTATTCGACGATTGCAGAAAGAAATAAAAATAAAATAAATTCTATATAGTATTCAAGGATGGTTGCAAACACCAAGGAATTTCCAAAACCTCCACTTATAGAAATTCTAAACTATTAACTTCATAGAAAAATGTGGACGTATTAAAAAAAAAGGCATATAAAATAAAAAGAGCTTGTTTTTATACTTGATTAGCTTCTTACGCCAATTCCAACTATGTTCCAGTTCCATATCAACAATTGGACTAATTTTAGGACCAACCGAAACTTATTATTATGGAAGTCAATTATCGTTCTGCATTCTTGGTGATTTCACAAGTTATCTATTGCTTTATTTCTTTTTTCTGCCAGTATTTTATGACCTCAAGTACACATCACTTTTTGAAGTAAGTATTATATTTTAAATATTTTTTTTTTAAATAAACTTTAGCGATAGTGTGAATAATCAGAGTCATTAAGTAAGAGCTATATTTAAAAAAAATCATATTTTTCTATATTTCAGTACTTGGAGAAGCGTTTTAACAAAACAACCAGAATATTGGCATCTGTAGTTTACGCCATTACTCAGGTATATTTCTAAAAATTAACAGCATACAACAAAACTGGTTGCATAAAGATGTAAATTTATGAGCAGTAGGTGGCGCCCTCAAGTGATTGCTACCTTGAGATTTCTCCTAATTGAAATTAATTAAAAAAAATTACAAAAAAAAGTATTCACACGACTTCCTCTTAAATTAATATAATTTAATTAACAATTTATTTAATTAACCTTATAACTTTCCCACATATATACAACCAACAAGTGTAAGTCTACAGCAACATTTCGCTGAAGTGAATTCTCTACACGAATTTTGGTGAATTTGCTCTGACAATGGATGAAAATCCGAAATCGATTCGAAACTAATCAGGAACAAAACTAAAATGCATGCTACGACGGATAAAATACCGGATGTTATCCAGGATTGCGGACCAACCCACATTTTCAACTAAATATTATCTTAGAAATTACTTGATTTTTTGCAATTTTTTTTTTATTTAAAAGGTTCATTGCACAATTTGATAATTTGTAAAATACCTACGGAGGGACAATTAGTAAAAAACATTCTAAACTGGTTTTTTCATAGCAATAATTAGCCAATCACAGTCTAGAAGTGAAGATGTGAAATGTGGGTGTATGCTAAGCCATTCAGAAATTTAAAATTACCATTAGAATTAAAACACCACAACAATTATCATGTTGATCACGCTCACATTTTAACACCTTCACACTTCTACCCTATGTTTGGCTAATTGTTTATAGCTGATTAATTCTATATAAAATCTAATCTAGAATTTTTTTACTAATTTTCCCTCCGTAGGTATTTTATAAATTACCGGATTGCGTACAAAAAAAAAAAATATATAAAAAATGCAAAAGATTCCAGCTCACTTAGAGCTTCATACATACGGATTACAATAATATAAATGAAAATTAAAGATCTTGATATAGTCGGGGTTTTAATCTTTTAGAAGGTGTAGGCTCGGCTATATGATAGCATGCTGCTGAAGATAGTGTGCGAAGGGTTAGGAAGAAGTTGTCTGTTAATGTAGTCATAAGTGTGTGAATTTTTGAAATGTCGAGTTCTTTGTGTATTTGTGTGTTCCTGGTAAACCAAGGGGCGTTTAGTGCAATCCCTAATACTTTATTTTGAAAAATATGAAATCGTTTCGTCAGTGTGTTGCTAGCTGTAATCCAAACTGGACAGGCATATGTCAGAAGTGGTCTGAGGAGTGTGTGATGGATGCAAGAAACTTGAAATAATATTAAATTTTAAATAAATCTAAATTATCAAAATATGTTGCAAAAGGACAGCCAGGTAATACCATTACAGTTACTCGTACGGTTCAAGAACAATTATGGCATTGTACTGTACTACCCCTTCTTCTCACAGGGGAGGAATTGAAACAAAGAGAAGAGATATTTTAAGACAGACTCGTTCTAGCTACCAAAGTAAAAACATCAGTGCCAGTATCAAGTTTTAAGAGTTATTCCAATTAATTTATAAGCATATTGTTGTTAACTTAATTTCTCTTAGAGAATATATTGTTTTAAACTACCAGTGTGTTCTTAATTATTCTTGGATTCTATCTCAAGCAAACATACAAGCCCTTTTCGCTAAAACGCTCACGACACAACCAACTACTACTACAAACACCAATTACATTACATTGGTGCCAGCTGTTTGGGATATTTCAACCAGAATCCACAAATTAAAAGTACGTACAATTTTCAATTTCATAATTAAATATCCATCAGATAATTTGGTTCCTTTTTCAATTATTTTCTCAGCGGAAATATTTCCCATAATTGAATTTTCTATTGAATTTCATTTTTAAAATTTTGTATTTGCACTATCCCTTGTGAATTTTGTATTTCCAAAATGTATAAAATTAACGGACAAAACATGAAAATCGACGCTGCTGTAGAATATTTGCTTGCTCAGCAACAATTAGCAAATCCTCCCACCCCCAGCAATCAACCAGCTAGTTCTTTAAGAAATTTGCAATTGATAAATAGTTTACCTACTTTCGATGGTGAAAATTCAGCCAAAGTGTCCGATTTCCTAGACCAAATTAGCCATTGTGCTAGTCTTTCTGGCTGGGACGACGCTGCTAAATTAGAAATATTAGCACTTAGGCTCTCAGGGTCTGCAAAAATATTTTACGACACCCAGAAAGCCGAATTACAACGCCAGGGTACAAATATAACGTATCCTCTAATTTCAGAGCGACTTCTAGCCCGATTTCGTAAAGAGAAAACACCCCTAGTTCTCTTACAACAGATGACAAATATTCAGTCCTTGCCCACTGAGTCTCCTGAAACATTCGCGGATAGGATTAGACATATCCAATCCGCCATTCATTTAAAAGCTAAAGCCAACCCACTCGAGGCCTTACAAACAATTTTAGATAAACTGGCCACTGATGCATTCTTGAAGTCACTTCCTCAACCGCTTCGTAATGAGGTGCGAACGAAGCTTCCTCAAAAATTAGATGAAGCACTTTCCTATGCCAATTATCATGTTGATCACGCTCACATTTTAACACCTTCACACTTTACCCTATGATTGGCTAATTGTTTATAGCTGATTAATTCTATATAAAATCTAATCTAGAATTTTTTTACTAATTTTCCCTCCGTAGGTATTTTATAAATTACCGAATTGCGTACAAAAAAAAAAAAAAATATAAAAAATGCAAAAGATTAAGTTATACGCAACATAATATTTAATTTTATTTTATTATTTTATTATTTTACGCATTAAACTATGGACCAGCTCACTTAGAGCTTCACACATACGGATTACAATAATATAAATGAAAATTAAAGATCTTGATATAGTCGGGGTTTTAATCGTTTAGAAGGTGTAGGCTCGGCTATATGATAGCATGCTGCTGAAGATAGTGTGCGAAGGGTTAGGAAGAAGTTGTCCGTTAATTTAGTCATATGTGTGTGAATATTTGAAATGTCGAGTTCTTTGTGTATTTGTGTGTTCCTGGTAAACCAAGGGGCGTTTAGTGCAATCCCTAATACTTTATTTTGAAAAATATGAAATCGTTTCGTCAGTGTGTTGCTAGCTGTTATCCAAACTGGGCAGGCATATGTCAGAAGTGGTCTGAGGAGTGTCTTGTAGAGAAGTACTGTACTGAGTGTTTGAGTGGTGTGTTTCTGTTAATAGGTGTGTATAGTTGCTTCAGTCGGCTGTATGCTTGTTGAAGTTTAGTATTTATGTGTAGTCTCCAGGTCAGTCTTGTATCTAGGATTACGTCAAGATAGCGCACACCTTGGTCCTTTTGTTTCCAGCGAATTTCTTGGTTGTTAATTTGGAGTATATGTAGGTCTTCAATCCGGAACTTCCTAAGGGCGAAGATTTTTGCTTCTGTTTTGGAAGGATTTAGCTTCAATTTCCATTTTTGGAATCAGTTTGATAAAATATTAATTGATGCCTGTAAGTCAGTGATATATTTTATTAATGTCCTTGTTGGAACACGCCAACACTGCATCGTCCGCTTATGTTGCTAAAGTCATGAAGTAGGTTCAGGTATGTCCGAGAAATAGAGGCTAAAGAGGATCGGACTGATAATTGCCCCTTCCTGCGAGAATTTGTCGTCTAGTACTGTATGTATTGTTGAGTGTTACCTGGAATGTTCTGTCTTGTAAAAAAGATATTATAATTTGGGTAATATAGTCAGGTGCGTTTGTGTTTCTGACTTTGTAAAGTAGTCCAGAGTGCCAAACTGTGTCAAATGCGGCCGCTACATCTATAAATATCGCTGCCGTGTATTTTCTTTCTTCAAAGTTGTGTATAATGTGTTCTGTAACTCTTTTAATTTGATGACTGGTAAGTGTTTTGCTTTGAATCCAAAGTGGAATTTTTTTTGTGTCAGTCAAGTGTTTTAACAGTCTTTTGTATATAATTTTTTCAAGTATTTTCGAAAGAAAATTTAGAAGGCTGTTCGGTCGGTAACTGTTGGGATCACTTTTAGACTTACCAGATTTATGAAAAACTATTACAATTGCATTCTTCCAACTTTTGGGAAAGTATCCTAATCGAAGGCGTTAAAGACCTCAGTTAGGAAGGCGATACCTTTCCGAGGCAGATTTTTTCATATAGTATTTGGGATTAGGTCGTCTCCGGAGCTTTTTTGTTGGGAAGTCCGTTGATAATAGTTTATATTTCTCAAGGAGAAGTATAAGATAGGAATTTCTGTCGTTTGGTGAGGTTGTTGTAGTTCGTTGTTAATGTCTTCGTCAGTGACGACAGTCCGGTCAGTTAGAGTGAATTTGTCTTCGAGATAAGTAGCTATTGCTTCACACTTTTCTTCATCACTTGTTGCTAGGCCGTTTCTTGTAATCGGTGGAGGAATTGAGGAATGTTCGTTCTGTAGACTTTTTGTTTGTTTCCAGAGACAAGACTCACCTGGGGTCATTCCTTTAACAAAGATCTGTATTTAGAGATTCTGAGTGGGGTAAAATGCGGATTCTTCTGGGGCTAAAATTAGAATATTTAAGTTGTCCGTCGCTATCAATAGTCCAGTTCCGTTGTTATTGATCGCACGACTGTATGTGTGTTTACTGTTAGGGTCTCCTAATAATAGTGTACTGTTTTATGTAAAGATTAGTTGTAGGTCGTCTTGCTGAAGTCTAGTATTTGGTCTTAGGTAAGCAGATATATTGTTAGTGGCCCAGTGCGTGTAGTCACCTGGATAGCAACAGTTTCAAGATTATACAGTGGAGGTAGAAGACATTCTCTATGTTTCAAGCTTCTTTTCACGCAGAGGCGACCCCACCTGAAGCTCCACCTTGGAAATCGTACTCTAAGAAGGACTAGTGGGGAAGGTTCTGGACCTCATGAAGAGGGGGAACTTCCTTTACTAGGCGTTGAGGGGTTGGCACAATAAGCCTCAATGAGTAGGCTGCAGTGCCTGGGTTCGAGTCACCTCTGTGTCATTCTAATTCTAATTCTAAAGTATGCTTGCAAAGAAAACAGAGAGGGGAAATTTTTTTCAAGTTGGGAAATGTGAAGAGTGGTAGAAATGAAAAACAACTCAATTAATAACAGATTATTAAACTAGAAAATGAGTGGAGTTTGTAGAAAGTTGGTTCGTGTAATTTAGTGCGGGGGAGGGGCTTTTTTGAGGAAGCGGAAAATGTTGTTGTAAGAAGAGGTAATGACGTCCTTGTCTTTTTTGTAGTTGATAGAATTAGGGTTGAGGTTAATGTGGATGGACTCAGAAAGAAGTCGCTTCACTTGGTTGGAATGGGAGGTTAGGGCAGAAGCATTTCGGAAATAAATGTACTATTTATTATACATTATTTTCTATTGTATAATCATAATTTATAATTCCATTTTGTCGTTAAAAACACACACACACACACATGAAACATAACCTTATAACGTCCCCCACACATATACAACCAACAAGTGAGGGTGAAACATTGCACTGTAGTGAATTCTCCTAGACGAACTTGGTGAATTTGCTCTGACAATGGAAGAAAATTCGAAACCGCAACAAACGGAAAATTCATGCTATGACGAATAAAATACCAGACAATCCATACATATTTACGAAAATGAGTGAGTGATTTTCCATTTTCGGATTTACAAATCCGAAAAGGTGGAGGTAATATGTTCCGAACCGGTGATACTCTTTTTCTCGCATCAAAACGGGATTGTTACCTAATCTGATAAAAATTGAAATAACTAATTCCTTTTTGTAATGTCTACAGATATTGATTGGTTTAGTTATCATGTACTCTACTTGTACAACATTAGTAAGAGGTTAGTAAAAAGTCTTAATTGAAACTTTGTTGTGTATATATTTTAATCATTCCTCTTTATCAATTATAATTTCTTTTTCTAGCAATCCCAGTACCTTTTCATTTGCTCAGTTCGTTTTTATGCCTACTTTGTGCAGTTTATACCGCCTTGGTAAGATATAAACGAATATTTTGCGAACTATTTATTTTGTTAATTTTTTTGCACACAATATAATGAATGTAAAATTTAATACCATTTAGGGTGGTATACGAGGTGTGGTATGGTCAGATACAATACAAGCCTTATTTATGTACGGCTCTATAATAGTAATAATAATAATTACTACAATTAATGTTGGTGGAGTGTCCAAAGTACTAGATATTGCCAATAAAGGTGGCCGCCTTGACGTATTTAAGTAAATATCTCTATGCATATTTATGTGAATTATTTTTAGGTTATGTTGAAAAGAAATTCTCATATTTTCACTAATAAATAATTTAAAATTCATTTCAGCTTCGATCCAAACCCATTTTCAAGATATTCAGCTTGGAGTTTTTATTTATTTACATTATTTTTTTCTATTAATAAACACTGTACAGGACCTGGTATAATACAGCGTCTTTTGTCACTTCCAGATTGTAATACAGCAAAAGTGTAAGTTTTTTCCTTATGCTATTTTTGACTTAGGCTATTCAGCCATTTTATGTTGCGCAGCCCAAAATAAAATTGATAATCGGTATTAGAGTTTGTCGTCGTTATTAAAGACAGATCTAATGTCCGCTAATTCTGGACAAGCGTCAAGGTGATCTGCGGACGTGTCATCCCGAAGGCATAATAGACAGACTGGGATCGTTGCCAATCAACGAGATGTAAATGTTTTTGGAGGTAATCATGGGCTGTCAGCAAACTAAAACAGGCCACGGACATACTGCGGGGTAGTGTAGGTGGGATTTGTCCGTTCAGGGATAATATCTGTGCCAACTGTTTTCCTGTGGTTTGCTGCCGGTATCTCTCTTGGGTGGATCTCTGAATAGTGAGTTCTATCAGGCTATACTTAATGTTAGTGGAGTGGACAGCTGTTGAGACTGCGCTCCGTCATCCACAAGCCTGTCGGCCTCTTCATTATCGGGGATTCCGCAATGCCCAGGAATCCAATGAAATACCACGTTTATTCCACAAGCAATCAATTGCTGAATCCTGACCCGGCTGTACCGAACATCCTGGGATCGAGCTGGTGACAGCCGTGATCGCTGCTTGCGAGTCTATCAGGATCACAATGTGTGAATCTGATCTTACTCGTATTTCATCGAGAGCAAGCGCAATTCCCTTCACTTCGCCGTCAAATTTTGTTGCGATACTCCCCACAGAACATGCGTACTGAAAATCTCTACTATATACACCTGCTCCCGCGTTTGAGTTGGGGCCCATGGACGAACCATCAGTGTAAACCCGCAGCCATTTTGACATGGGGTAACGCACATCCAGGGTTTCCAGAGCAATGGCTCTAAGTTCCCTTACTGACCTGTTGGCACAGACCTAAGCGACGAAAATCGCCAAACAGAGTGGTGGTTGAAAATGCGCAAATATATGGCGGTTCTCAAGGGGAAGCGCCCATGAAGTTTTGATGTTTTCTACCGCCACAGTGAAGTTAGTCTAGGTTACAAGTCTGGTTGAGGGGGGTGATAACCGTCCCAGTAGCCAATGCCCAGACGCTTTAGGCGTTCATGTAAGCTTAATTCTGCGTCCTGTCTCCTGACCTGTAGAGGCTCGATACCTAACTGGAGTTCCAATGCAATTATTGGGCAGGATTTGGCGTCTCCCGTGATCAGTCGAAGAGCTTTATTCTGGACCAAGTTCAGCTTCCCCAGAAAGGATTCCGACGCCGTGATAGCCACGTCGGTTCCATATTCTAGAGCAGGGCGCACATAGGATTTGTAAGTCTGCGCCAGAACATCCTGAAAAGCATCCCACTTGGTACATGTGAGCCGTTTAAGAAGCTCAATCTTTTATCTCCATTCTCAGCAAGCTTTTCGGCGTGTTTATTCCAGAGTCCAGTTTCACTCCGAGATAGGTCGCAACATCAGTTCTCTGTTTTATTGGAGACCGTAAACAGCTGGAACTCGGTCTTGTGTGGTGTACGTTGGAATCAGCCCATGATCCAAGGTTACCTAATGCTCCATTTATGTATCCTTCCAATGCCTTGATGTCACTACTCGTCGTCCAGGTCACCAGGTCATCAGCATAAAGCAGCACCTTAACCCCGGGAATAGATTCTAGGGCCTCTACTTGGTCGTCAGTCATTATGTTAAACAGGGTGGGGCTCAGCACTGAAGCTTGAGGGAGACCCTGGGGAGTCTGTCTGAAATTTGTAAGTTAATAAATTCACGTACCTATTCCATGTTACCAGTTGTTCTAATGAGTGAAAGGGCGGATCTATTCGTAATTACTTTTCAGATCTTTACACTATCCAGTCCTTTCGTCTTTCATATGCATTCCATTTTTTGGCCGAAGCTCTCTCTTCACTGAATTAATGTTTATGCAACAATCAATGGCCAGAGTAGTTTAGTTTCTGAAAATTTCAATTGCAAATTAAGGATAGAATTTTGGAAGCTTTGCATTTACCCGAGCAATGATTAATCCCGAGATTCATTACTGCTGCTACAGAGAATGAACGGATTACGAGAATGATGGTTAATTAAGTTAAATTCCATTAACATCACTAGGAAAAGAAAAAATGAATCACTATATGTTTTTTATTTTTATGACATATATAGTTTATATTTGTATCAAATTGTAGCAATTGTTGGCCGTTAGAATTGATGAGAAGTATCTGTTGGTTGGCTGATCGGCCGAAGGGTATCATAAGAAAACACCAAAAATTTTTCTTTCAAATGTTTTTTATTAGTAACCCGACGTTTCGACAAACATTGTTTGTCTTCTTCAGGGGCTATCTACAAAGGAAACAAAATATACATAAAACACTAGCTATCATTAACAACAAACACAAAAATTATGGCAACAGAACAATAAAAAAAATTTAATGGAAAACAAATAGTGTAATGAAAAACCTATTTATTGTATGAAAACCAAAACTAATATTGTAATGGAAAACAGATAGTGTAGAAAAAATTATAGAAATGTTACAGACCTTAGATTGAAAAATTTGTATGTTCTATCATTACATGTTTAATTACTACTGTGGTATGTGTGTACTACCAGTGAAAGGTTGAGAAAGTACGCAGAGGAATGTAGTGGTGGGGGGAAAGTACCGTTAGGAATTTTTGGAGTGAAGGGAAGAAGTAGGACAAATATAATAAACATGTATATATATGTATATAAATATATATATGTGTAATTTTTACTTAAAATTTTTTAATCGATGAGGAATTTGAGCTAATTAGAATATGGATCGGATTATAGGGATAAGTTTGATGAATAGATAGGAGGAACAAGGAATTAGCAGGGGAAATATGTAGGGTGATGGCACTAAGGGCTGGGTGGATGCAATTATGTCTACTTAATGGAATGGAGGATGTTGTTGTAGAGTGATGAGATGACCTCTTTGTCTTTTTTGTGGTTTATGGGATTGGGTTGTAGGTGGATATGTATTGATTCTGCAGGGAGGCGTTTTGTGAGATTAGGTTGTGTTGTTAAAATGGATGGGTTTTGCAGGTCAAAGGAATGATTTAGGGATAATGCATGTTTGGAAAGTGCTGTGGTGTCTATTTTTTTGGAGGTGATGTCATATTTGTGTTGTTTTAGTCTTTTGTGTAAGTATTGTGAGCTCTCTCCTACATACGTGGCATTGCAAAGTGGTGTAGTGCATTTGATGTTGTATACTGTGTGGGTTTTGTTGAGTTTAGGGATAGGATCTTTTAGTTTGGTATATAGTTTGGAAAGTTTATTAGTGGTAGTGAAGCCTGTGATGAGATTGGGGATATGTTTTTTGAGGGATTTGTTTATTTTTTGGGAGAGAGAGTGGATATGTGTAAGAGATCTGTGGATAGGTACATTCGTGGTGTTGATGGAATTACTAGTGTGTGGTGTGTGTAATGCTGGAGTCAATGCTTTTTTGATTATATTGTTTATAATGTGTGAAGGGTAACAATTAGAGGACAGGATAACAATTGTCGAAACAATGACAGGAAACAATGTTTGTCGAAACGTCGGGTTACTAATCAAAAACACTTTAAAGAAAAATTTTTGGTGTTTTCTTATGATACCCTTCGGCCGATCAGCCAACCAACAGATACTTCAAGTTTATATTTATAATTATGATTAGATATTAATTTTTTCTTTCTTTTTGGATATTAGTGGTTTTCTTTATTTATTCATTTTCTTATCGTTTTCCTTTACGTGATTGTTATTTATGCTATATTATGCTTTGTAATGATTTTATGATTGATTTTGTATATCAGCTCCTGTATACCTTATTGATCGGTAACAGAATAAACAACTAAATAATAAATAGTACCTCATACATATAATGTTTTTAAGAAATTAAATGTGTTGTTGAATTTTTCGTTTTGATCGAAAATCGATTGATTTTTTATCTTATTGAATGATCAATGACAGTTTTTGGGCTTGCTTCATAAACATGCAAGTATTTCATTAATCTTAAATAACTAACTACTACATGTAAATAGATCGATGTGTATTATCGAATGCAACTAAATTTTTTATAAAAGAAAAAAAAAAATCCTAGAAAGTTTAGAAAATTTATTAATATTAGAACTGTGTGAATTGTATTAGCAAAATGGAATATGTGTTTTAGTTTTTTTTTTAATTTAATAATTTTTTTCGGTTTTGAATTGATATCATTAAATTTTAGGGTTGCACTTTCCAGTAGCGTAGCAAATGCAATTTGTTTGTCATTATCAATAATATTTGGAATAGTTGTGTATACGGCATACTATGACTGTGATCCTTACTTGAGTAAGGTAATTTGCTATTCTTACTATTAGTAAGTAAGTAATTTTATTATAATATCTGATAATTTAATTTGGATACATTAAGTATCTGAAGTATGAAAGTAACTGATCATCAGGGACTTCATTCCAGCGACTTTAAATTAAATTACTATGTTGACTAAAACTAGGCTTTTTCAATGTATTTTAATTCAATATTTAGTGAATTTTTATTTTAATTTCTAGAAAATGCAAAATTCTGATCAGATATTACCTTATCACATAATGACATTACAAAATCAACTTCCAGGCTTGGCTGGGGTATTTCTAGCTGGCATACTATCTGCTGCGCTTAGGTAATTTTATCATTTTTGAAATGTTTTTCTAATAATCTATGTCTAAAGTAATTCTTTATATATTATAAATGGGATGAATGATTATGTTATAAAAAAAAAATATATATTTAATCACTGATATAATGAGATAATTAAAGCTATACCACTACAAAAAAATGCTATTAGCTCCAATTTTATTTATTTTCTTTAATTCCTTTTTAGAGACAGTATAGCGGTTGTTAGATTTTCAGAATAGAATTCTCACAAGAAATTATTCATATTTTCACGAAATCCTCTGAACATGAAAAAAATGTTTACTGTGAACCATATTTAAACTATAATTTTTATAATTTTATAAATTTGAACCATATATTTTATAATTTTGCTGTAAACTGTAATGCCGAAACGCTGTAAACAAAACTCTAGAAAAATGGCCAAACATAACTGTTTTATATGAAATACAACACAATATATTAATATAAATTGTTTTACAATTTCAATACAAAATAATTTTATTTTCATGTGCACTAGTACCTTATCAACAACATTAAACAGTTTATCTGCCACACTATTTGAAGACTTAATCAAACTTCTATTACCAATTCAATGGACCAACGTAAAAACCAATCTGTGTATTAAAACAATAGTAATTATCATTGGGTTAATAATAACTTGTGGACTTTTGGGCGTACACAATACTGCTAATGGATTTGAAGTAAGATTTAAGTAATTTTTAATTTTTTATTCTTTTATAAATATTACTTCATTACTTTCACTTATGCCGCTAAAGGAAGTATTGCACTTGTCATACAAGTTCTGTGGTCCTCTTTGCCCTTTTGATTTTTAGATTTAGGTTGTATAAAGTTGACACCTTGGTTTCTCTTTATAAATCATTATATTTCAATCACATTTATTTATTATTATTTTCAATTGATTTTTTTTTTTAATATAAAATGTCCATTGTTTTTCTTCGATTATCTGTTAGGAGGTAATGAAATGTAATGGTTACAAAAAATAAAGTTTGTTGAATGGTACATATTAATTAATAACTGTCTTAATTACAGAATTATATTTTACGTTCTGTAAAAGCGGAAAAGTAAAAGTGAGTATAGAATGGCCGAGCGTAGAGCGATAATGTTACCTAATGTATGATGGCTTGTTGGTTTTTTGGCAGAGAGCTGAGTGAAGACACATGATTATTTTTTGGAAACTTTTCCAAATAACTCCTGAAAGATATAAAGAATCCTCTTTAAAAAATTATGCTCTTGAATGCACCCTTGCTGATTGTTTCTGAATTCTTTATTGCTTTTTGAATGTTAATTTTTAACTCTTAATGGTTGGTTTTGGAATCCAGAAAGTAGTTTTTTGGATCTTTTCAAAAGCTAAATTTAGATTCTTGGTGGATATATCTATAGAAGGATGCTTGGTATTTATAAAATGCTTGTATAAAATTTAAAAGTATAAAACATTTCAGTGAGGTTCATAACTTGTTGAAGTTGAGCGCAGCACTAATGTGGCTGGTATCAACAAAGCAATGTCTCCAGCACTGCTGTGATAAATATCCTCAACAGAGGATTCTTTATCCCAAAGTAAAAATTCCAACTTCATAAATATGAGAATAACAGAAAGAGAAAGTGATATGATAGTTTCACTATATATATATGTGGGAACCGAAAGGTCCCCCACCATCAAGAGCCGTCGAGTGGAGGGGTTGATAGAGAGAGTGAGTAGTTCAGTCGAAGAAGTGATGTTGTGTCGTACAGTGTGATGTGTGATGTAAAGATTTGAGACGCTTTAAATTGTTTTGAAGTAGTGTGTTTTATTTTGTATTGCTTTCTTTTTCTAAGAGTAATTATAAGTTAAAGATTTTACTTATTAATCGCTGCTTTTATTTGTTCAACCCTTAACATAAAATATCCCACAAATTTGGGGGCCTGTCCGGGATAAATTTGATTATTGTTTGGGATTAATTTGTTAAGACAGTTGGCTGTTAAAGGTGGCGATATTTTTCCGTTAAAGGTGACGGTTGTGAATTAATTGTGACGATAATTCAATTTTTCTTTTAACTGGCGATATTGATTTTATTTATTTCTGATGATAAATTTTATTAACATTAATAAAATTAGTTAAAGCAGTGTGAGTGACTAATAGTGGTAGCAAGCTGATCGTGACGTAATAGAAGGAAGAAAAGAGACAGAATGTAGCTGTGTGAGAGAGAGCACTCTCCCAACAAGTATCCTCTTTGTCGGCATCTTTCTTTTAAGTATTTTAAGTTAGATTTAAAAACTGAGTTTAAAGATTACTATTATTATTATTTTTTTTAAGATATATAATATTTAAAAGAAGAAAATTTCTCTTTTATGAAGTTTATTTTTCTTTAGCTTGCAGGAAGTTATAAAACTTTTTTTTATTTACATTTAATTTAAAAAAGGACTATTTCTTTCCAATTGTTGTAATTGTTCTTTATATTGTACTTTGTTGTTTGTTGTTTAAAGTTTCAGAATGGAACATAATACATTAGCAGATTTGAAAAACATTAAATATAGCATAGCAAAAATAAAAACTATAAAGGCTTTGCATAAGCTAATATTTGAGTCTGAATATTCCGGAAATGAATTTGTTCGAACGAATAGGAAGAGACTAAGAGAATTTGAAGGATTCCAATTTAAATTTAAAGACACAGAATATCAAGCCAAATTTCAATTTTGCAAAGACAATTTCAGTATTAGCGATTTAGTACCTATTGCTAGTTTGCTTATAGTTCCATATGAGGACGATAAAGATAAAACCATTGAGAATATACTGAAAAGACTTATAGATTTAGACGACTATAATCCTGAAGAAGACAATGAAGAAAGTGACGGAGATGAAGAAGAAGAGGAAGTAGATGACGAAGACGAAGAAGAAGAAGACGAAGACAAAGAAGAAGAAGATGAAGAAAAATATAAGAAAGACGATGATAGAAATACAAATACAAAGATGATAAAGAAAAAACAAGATAGAAATACTACTTTGAAATCGAAATCACCAAATGAGAAATTACCTTTATTCACGGTGACTTATAAAGACGTTGAAGATACTATTAAAAAATTCTCTGGCGATAATAATTATAAAATTGAACTGTTCTTTGAAGATTTTGAAGATGAAGCCGAATTATGGGGATGGGACGATTTCTATAAGTTAATTGTGTTAAAGAAGTCATTGACTGGTTCTGCTAGGAGTTTTCTAAGAAGTGAAAGGGGTATTAAATCGTACGAACATCTAAAAAAATTACTTTTAAAGGAGTTTAAGAAGAAAACTAACAGTGCACAGTTGCACAAGTTACTTTCGAATAGAAAATTGAGAAAAGAAGAAAAAGGAAAAGAGTATTATTTTGCAATGAGAGAACTAGCTTCACAAGGTCGTATTGATAAGGAAGCATTGGTCCAATACATTATTGATGGTATCCCAGATGGACCAATTAATAAAGCCTTTCTTTATAAGGCTCGAAACTTGAGAGAACTCAAGGACAAATTAGAGATTTTTGACAAACTGCGAGTTAGAGACTTTAAAGTTAAAGATGTTGAGTCGCACTCAAAATCAAAAACTGCACAGACTGGAGCTAGTAAAGTAGCAACTTCGACCAATAACAATACTAGATGTTATAATTGTGGAGCGCAAGGTCACATCTCAAAAGATTGTGAGCATAAAGCTAAAGGCTTTAAATGTTGTAACTGTCGAGGCTTTGGCCATAAGGCAATTGTTTGTCCAGAAAAGAAGACGGAATTGAAAGCGAATGTGAACCTCTTGGTCAACGCTGAACCAAAATTTAATAAAGAAATAGTTGTCGCCAATAAATTATACATTGCTTTGATTGACACTGGGAGCGTCGTAAACTTAACTAGCGACAGAATATTTCACAGCTTAGGAGAGCTTAAACTCCATTGCTCAGACAAGTCTTTAAGAAGCTTTAGCGGGCAACTTGTTCAGCCCTTAGGTTACTTTAATACTGACATAATTGTAGACAATCAAAATTTTGAAACCAAAATCTATGTAGTCTCTTACAACATTGGGGTCGATTTTATCATAGGTCAGGAGCTGTTAAACGAAGCTAAAATGTCAGTGGAAGATGGAATTGTTAAAATCAAAAAGCCGTTCGATATTCTGGCTATAAATGTGGATGATGAATTCGAGGAGGTTAATATTGGCCCTCGTTGTACTCCAGAATATGCCAAGAGAATAAAAGAGATGATCAGTAATTATAAACCACAAAGAAGCAAATCAGCCGAAATCTCAATGCAAATTGTTATAAATACTAACGAACCGATATTTTCGAGACCACGACGATTGCCTTTCACAGAACGTGAACTTGTTGATAGACAGGTAGAGGAATGGATTAAAGAGGGAATTGTGAAGCCGTGTATTTCTGAGTACTCAAGCCCAGTTGTGTTGGTCAGGAAAAAAGATGGTTCTCCGCGGCTCTGCGTTGATTATAGAAGAATTAACAAGATCATCGTAAAGGATAGGTATCCACTGCCGCTCATTGAAGACATCTTGGACAGACTTCAAAGTGCTAAAATATTTTGTACACTCGACTTGAAAAATGGTTTTTTTCATGTGGCAGTCGATAAAGATAGTCAAAAATTTACATCATTTGTGACACATTCGGGGCAATATTGTTTTACAAAAGTCCCATTTGGATTGTGCAACTCCCCATCCGTTTTCCAGCGATACGTAAACGTAGTATTCAGGGACGCGATGAGAGATGGCATTGTCTTACCATATATGGATGACCTAATAATTCCAGGTCAAGATATTCAGCAGTTATTGGAAAGACTCCAGTATATACTTGATATAGCGAGTGCATATGGTCTAGAAATAAACTTTAAAAAGAGTCAATTTATGTATCATCGAGTAGAATTTTTAGGACATTTGGTTGAAGATGGAAAAATTTACCCAAGCAAGACAAAAACAGCTGCTGTGATGAAGTTTCCTGAACCCAGCAATGTGAAACAAGTGCAGAGTTTTTTAGGACTTACGGGTTACTTCAGAAAATTTATTCCTCAGTATTCTCGACTTGCGAAGCCACTTTCGGATTTATTGAAGAAAAGTTCTATTTTTAAATTTGACATAGAAGAAAAAAGGGCTTTTGAAGCGCTTAAGTATGCACTCTGCAATGAACCGGTCCTTCACATTTACAGAGAGGATGCAGAGATTGAAGTACATACGGACGCCAGTATGGAAGGATATGGTGCCGTTCTACTACAGAAATGTCCAATCGATAATCAAATGCATCCAGTATATTACATGAGTAAGAAGACCAACGACGCAGAACGCAAGTATCCGAGTTACGAATTAGAAGCATTAGCAATCATAGAAGCTCTCAAGAAATTTAGAACATATTTACTTGGAAAACATTTTAAAATAATAACCGATTGTGACGCATTTAGTAAGACTGTTAATAAGAAGGAATTGACACTAAGAGTAGCTAGATGGGTGATGTATTTAGAGCAATACGATTATGAAGTGCAACATCGAACTGGAGATAGAATGCGGCATGTTGATGCATTAAGTAGATACCCAGTCATGACAATTCAAGATGACGTTCATCTTCGCTTGAAAAGGGCTCAAGAAACGGACCCTACAATCGAGGCTTTAAAAACATCGCTGAGGACCTGTCCAAATAAAGAATACATAGTCAAAAGAGACATACTATTTAAATGGGTAGCTGGCCGAGAGTTAATTGTCGTACCGGAGGTGATGCAAGACGAAATAATTAGAAACGTTCATAATAAAGGTCACCTGCCTGCAAAGAAAACCAAGGAAGTATTAGAACAAGAGTTTTACATACCTAATGTGTTGTCTAAAGCCGAGAGAGTGATCGCTTGTTGTATCGCATGTATATTAACAAACAAGAAATTTGGAAAACAAGAAGGATGGCTCAATCCAATTCCTAAAGAGCAGGGCCCACTACATACATATCATGTGGATCACCTAGGCCCATTGGAGTCTACTAATAAAAAGTACAAGCATATTTTGGCTGTAATCGATAGTTTCACTAAATTTGTTTGGCTTTATCCTGTTAAGAGCACTGGAAGCGCTGAAGTGATTAGCAAGCTAGACTTGCAAAAACAAACTTTTGGAAATCCAGCGGCTATTGTCTCAGATCGAGGAACGGCATTCTCCTCGAAAGAGTTTGAAGAATACTGTAAGGAAGAAGGGATCTACCACCATATGGTAACTACTGGTTTACCTCGAGCTAATGGTCAGGTAGAGAGAATTAATCAAATTATAGTAAATATGTTATCGAAGTTGACGGTAGACGATCCTACTAAATGGTACAAGTACGTTCCAAATGTACAAAGGATAATAAACTCAACCAAGAGTAGAAGTATTGGCTTTACACCATTTGAGCTGAAGATTGGGACTAAAATGAGAGGACCTGAAGATATAAAGTTGTGCGAATTATTAAACGAGGAAGCTTTAAGAGCATTCAACGATGAAAGAAGTAATATTCGTGAGAAGGCGAAACAACAAATATTGAAAGTGCAGACGGAAAATCGACGAACGTATAACCGGCGACGTCGTCAACCGATGTCATACTACCTAGGAGATCTAGTAGCTGTTCGTCGTACTCAGCGAGGCCCAGGTCTTAAACTACGAGCGAAATTTTTAGGGCGTACAAAATAATTAAGGTAAAACCAAAAGACACCTATGACGTGGAGGCAGTAGGCCTTCATGAGGGACCACGAAGGACTACGGTATGTGCAGAATATATCAAACCATGGTTTCCAGACTTATCGCTCGAGGGCGAGCGAAAGGAAGAATGGCCGAATTGTGGGAACCGAAAGGTCCCCCACCATCAAGAGCCGTCGAGTGGAGCGGTTGATAGAGAGAGTGAGTAGTTCAGTCGAAGAAGTGATGTTGTGTCGTACAGTGTGATGTGTGATGTAAAGATTTGAGACGCTTTAAATTGTTTTGAAGTAGTGTGTTTTATTTTGTATTGCTTTCTTTTTCTAAGAGTAATTATAAGTTAAAGATTTTACTTATTAATCGCTGCTTTTATTTGTTCAACCCTTAACATAAAATATCCCACATATATATATATATATATATATATATATTGTATAAAATAAACTATTTTTTTATCAACAGTTATTCATGGCGTTTTCAAATTATACTGCTGGATTTATTATCTTTGTGTTCGCATTTGGATTATTCTGTCGAAAGGCTAACAGCAAGGTAATTCAATAAGATTTTTCTTTAAATATATAACAAAATTAATTAATAATCATAAAGATTAAAATAGAACGCTGGACCATACAGTCTGTTTTAGTGGCAGCCATTATAGGAGTCATAGTCACAGTATGGATTGGCACTGGTAGTCATAATGCTATAGCAGCCGGTAAAATAAAGTATGTTACTAAAATACTAAGTATTGAAGGATGTCCAGCCAACTTGTCGCAAACTTTAAAGTAAGTAATTATAATATTTTATTAATAATATACATTATATTTTCCTCCAGTATTAACAGAAATATTTTTGTACTTTTATAGTGTCCGAACATCTGGCTCATTGGAATATAAAACGCCAGTAATATTTGACGAAGATGTGCCATATATGTATAGAATTTCATTAAGTTTAGTAGGTATTGTTGGGCTGATTGTCAGTTTAATTGTAGGATTATTACTTAATTTATTCACTAAAAACAATAAAGAAATAGATGAATCTTTGTTAATTCCACAAATTAGAAACAAGGCTACTGTAATTAGTACTATTGTTGAATGTGATTACACCAGATGCTCTCCAGATGAGAATGGTGATCTAACAAAACAGGTAGAAATATAATATTATTGGGTTTGTATATAATGTGAACATGTAATAAACATATTTTATGTACAAAATAATGAATCAGATCAATCTCATACCAATTGATAAGAACAACAGCATCATACAAACTTAAAAGAGTAAAATGTATTTATCACAAGGATAAGGAATGCACATGGAAATAGTCTTAAGTTTATTGGTTACTATTTATTTCATCTTCTGTGTTTGATTTCCTAGTCATCTTCCCGGACCTGTTTGGTCTAAATCCGGATGTTTTGAGTTTCTAGTCGAACACCACAAATTTTCATTTTATAAGTATTTGTATTTTTATTATTCTACTTTGTTAAACAAGTTTGCCTAACTGTACTTCCCAAAATAAATAACATTTTTTCTTAATTTTAAATAAAATTACAGTGTTACTATTTTTTTAATTTACATACTGTAACGCAGCCACTAATGCCATCTAGGAGAGAATGCAGGCACCTCAAGTTCTCCTAGTGGCCGGTAGGAAGCGCTGGTGCCGCACTTTAGCTCTTTCTAGAAGAATCGGGAAACTTCCAGACTCTTCTCCTTTGATATAAAAGGCGAACAGCAGCTGAAGGCGAGAGAGTTTACAGAGATTCTTGTTACAAACAAAGTCTGCGTTTGTGAATAATAAATAAAAAGTGAACTTTTGTTGGTTTAAACTGTGTATTAATTATTATTAATTGCTTTATTTGTAATTTATTGTGTGAAACAATAAATTAGGGTTTGTTTTTTTTTATAGAAGTTTAGAATGTTTTATCTAAACGAACTCACGTAGAAACTAGTTGCAGTAGCTAGTTCACAGGAAAAAACGTTACAATATATAACTATCTCTCTCTCTCTCTCTCTACACACATATATGTGTCTGTGTAATATTATTACGCTTCGGCTCGCTGCTACAGAATTAATATTGTGGCCTGCTCTTCGAGAATTTTGTGGCCTGCTCTATAGTCCACATCAGAACAATGTATGGTTCTAGTATCTACATAATATACATTAGAACATACAATTCCCAAATGTAATAGATGGCGAGTTTTATTGGGAAGCATGTGGCACGCTGTTGTTCCCTTGCCGTTTTGTTCTGAGCTTCGGTACCTAGATGCGCTATCAATTGAAGCTTCCCACATTTTCTCACGACGCTAAGTCAACACCCCCTATAAACTCACCGCATTTGAATTACTGATAGTAGGAAAAATGAGGCAGGAGGAAGTCGTTAAGGTGAAGCTGGTATTGGAGGAGGGAAGAATGATGCAATTTAATGAAGAAACAGAAACAATCAGCAACGAACAAGATAGAATATTACAAAAATACAAAAATAATAAGCGTTAAAAAATATAATAGTAAAATAAACTCAGTACAAAAGAGGGTCCAAGACCGCTATTTCCAGGCAAAAGGCATTTCCTTTTTACTTTTTTTTATTATTAACATCAGTATCTTTAATATTTTTTTCAAACATTTTTTTTCTTTGGCGGCTTGGTAAAGAGAGTGTACTATTATTTTGAACTATGTAAGTTTTATTTTTTTCATCGGCGCGGCTTACATCAAACGCTTCTTTCTATGTATTAACACTGGGACATTTACTGGCAATATGGCCAAATAATCGGCACCTAAAACATTTAGTGCCTTGCTCTTTAAATTTGCAAAATTTGGATTTATGGCCTTTATTTCCACAATTAAAACAAACTATTAACATTATTTTTTGGCTCACCTGAATCTACAAATTTTCTGCTTGGAAGATTTTTTACATTTTCATTTAAAATTTTGCTTACTTTCCTACCTTTTTGATTTTCTAATATTTGTTCACGTACACTTAATTTTTGTTTGAAATCATCGACTGACTGAGCTCCATACAAAACGGATTTATAAATTCCGAATCTTTTATTCCTTTTATTACACAATAAAACAAGGACTGTTCCTCGATATTAAAACCAAAAGACATTTCTTTAATTCTTAGAAAATATTGAATCAAGATTCATTAGATCTTTTAAATGACGAAGATAAAAGTTCGTGAAATTCGGTAGAGCTTTTAGTTCTATCAAATTCTTTAAGTAATAGATTTTTTAAATCATCATACCTGAGTAGGTTAGATTCAGACCTGATTAATAGCGCTGCAGTTCCGGTTAATTTCCTTTTTGTGAAAATCAGTTTCTGCAAGTCCGTCAAATTACATAAAGCAGTTGTTTCTTCAAATGTTTTTAAAAAGGATCTAATACGAAAATCATCATCTCCTGAAAAACATTGTATAGAACCTTCAACATCATTAAAAGTTACGTCATTCATTCTAATAGCTACAGGAAGCGTCACTTCATCAGGTCGTAAAAATTCTTCACTCTTCTTTTCTTTATTCTTTTTGTACGGCATTTTCTCACAAAAACTACACGACAAATTGGAAAGTCCACAACGCATTTAAAAAAAAGAAAACTATGCCGGAGCGGCCCCCAAAATAATGTGTGGGACTTAAGGTAAAGCTCGTGTAGTTAATTATTACAATTAAATTCAACTGAATATAAAAGAAACATTATTAACAGAGCACAATCTATTAGTAAGGAACAATTACAATCCACAAAATACCACATCAAATAATATAATGTTACTTCCCGTCGTCTGTCGTCTATAACCTCTCTCAAGTCACTCCGCACTCACTTCCAACTGCTTACCCCACACACACACACACACACACACACACACACACACACACAACGCTGCTCTCTCTAGCGTCAGCCTTTGAACTTACACTTGTTCTTGCCCGCACACTATATATATATATATAGTGAAGTATTACTTAAATTTTGTTGTTTTTATGCACCGTACCCCCCATGCCTTTTATTATGCTTGCTAATAATTGTGACCTTGCTTTAATGTTCCTCCTTGCATTTGACAACACTTAAAAATGTATAAGTGTCGGCTATCAAACAGATAAATTGGCATACATTTTTAATGGTTTATGGCAATATTCGTTTATTGTTAAAAAAAGTTACAATTCACTTGGTATTTTGAGTTTCTGAAATATAATAATTTATTAACTGGCCAGTTTAATTATTGAAACATAGCGAGCTCGCTTACCTTACAATTTAAACTATTGCCCACTCAAACTTACACAATGTCTTTTTTGTTTGTACAACTTATTTCGAAAAGAAAAACTCTAGAGCACACACACTAGCCAGCCATTTTCTACAAAAGTCTCATTCCCTTTAAGTCATATGCGGTTATAACTGACATGAATAATCGATTCTACCATCAATGTTCAAGCAGTTATTTATTCGGTGGTAGCTCCCGCTACACATTTCTTAGCCTGCTGAAAAAACTAAGTATAATTTCATTTGTGATATTCTCGTAGTTTCATATGAGTACTACAGAAGAAAATACATGCTAGCGCCGTGAATAAATGTATATTTTTAAAAGCCTTTCTTTCATACCAAATCCCTGGGTATTCAACTGAATTTACAATTCTAATGCAGTAAGTTTGTTAATAAGTAAATAATAAAAATCTGGTGTGAAACATTCACATAACTTTCTCTTACTCCAGTTCTCAAAATTATAATTGACAAATTTTATAGTTCGTGTACCAAATTTAATTAAATTCGTCGAATACTAAAAAACTGTCCGGTAAAAGCGCACTTCCGGTTTACTAATTTTCTTGAAACACGGAATTTTTGCCATCAATTTATTTCTAATTAATTTTTTTGGATGATAGAATTGTATAATCAACTATGATAGCATTTTAGAGAAAAACATAACCCCACTCCTCCTCTAAAAGTGCCCTTAAATGAATTTTCCCAGAGAAATGTTACAAATAAAAGTTGTAGATCTTTGTATGTTTAGTTTATATACGAAGCTTCAAGAAAATTGTCGGAGACATTTTTGATGTAATCGCGAAAAAGTGAAAAAAATCATTTTGTAAAGTGGTAATGTAAACGCACATCCGGTTATCCGTTTTTTTTGAAACTCGGCATTTCTACAACATATTTAATTCTAATTAACATTATTTGTTTAATAAACTGAAATAGCACTTTAGATGAAAACATAACCCCACTCCTCCTCTAAAAGTGCGCTTAAATGAATTTTCCCAGAGAAACATTTCAAATAAAAGTTGTAGCTCTTTGTAGTGTAGTTGATATAAGATGTTTAAGGAAAATCGTCGGAGCAGCCATTTTTGAGAAAAACGCATAAACGTAAAAAAAACAACAAGTAAAGTGATACTTGCGGTTATGCAATTTTGACAGATGACCTACTGTCAGATGCCATGGTGATACCTAAACGGAATATCAAGCTTTAACATTCGACGGTTTTTCGTTTTTGAACTATTGCTGTTCACATACATACACATACACACACACACCATTTGCTAAATACCACGTTTTTGGACTCAGGGGGCCTCAAAACGGATATTTCCGGTGAAAAATCGATATCGAATATTTGACACGATTACAATACCTCCTCTTACTAGGAGTAAGAGAAAGTAATAAGAAAAATATGTGCTAACTTTTCGCTATTTATTCTTAATCTAACTGTTTTGTTAAAAAAAGTTGTATTATACTTCAAATTTTTACGTAAATTTGTATAACAAATTTTTCCCAATAAATTGCACAGATTGAGTTTGATTTAAGAGTGGTTAGCAGAACTTGTGCAAGGTGCGCAATTGATATCTTTTAAGAATCTATTAACTTCCTCACAATTATTTTTTTTTAATTTCCCTTATTGCAGTAAGAAAAAATACTTACTGCGATCATAACAAACTATCGAAATTCAGTTTACACCGGAAATTCAAGTTTTACAGTAACCTGAAAAAAAGAAAACGATTGAGCGCGCTTGTGTGTTTTGTAAACAAACTATCTCAAAAACAAAAAATTGCTTGAAGCTCAAACTTATATTCCGTTTAGTTACCACTAACGATGTAATACGATGGTTCTGTGGGTTAATTATCGCTTAACCGGAAATACCGACTCTAAACAATGGTTTTTACGGATTTTCGCGATTTACTTTAAACTTCGAATACTATTGGCTCACATGATTGAAACATCTATTCAAATAAGCAAAATCGCTACATCTGTCTCTAACTAAATTGAACAAATAATATTTCTGAACTTGATTAGTTAGCTGGCGTACTGTGGTCTGCAATTTTAACCAAATTCAGCGATCTGTTGGAAAACCATTAGAGATATTCTCCATGATAGCCTGCTCCTTTTTGTGGTCATCGACCACTCCCGAGCGTTCGCCCATCATCAGGATGTTTTTGCCAAACAGTATAATAACATAGACTTGCATAGAGCAAACTCAGTTCCACAAAAAGAAGCAGGCTATCACGGAAAATATCTCTGATGCTTTCTAGCTCTGCGGAACCAACCACAACAACTGTTGGAAAACCAGTTAATGTAATGTTTGGTTTTCCATCTACTAGAAAACTCTACGTTTAATAAAATACGGAATTAAAAAAAAAAAAATTAAAAATTAAAATTGTGAAAATTTCAATAAGAGAAAAATCATATGAAATATTCACTCCGAATTTTTTGTGTGTCCTAGGAAACAACCGACATATTGAGACTCCTCTACATCGAGCAAAAACAGTCGTTCGCACCAAAATTCTTGTTTATGCTATAGCTGTTCACTAAAGTGAACCATCTCTTGGAAATGACAATCACCAAAAAATCATACAAAGCATTCTTTTCAGCAGAATTTAATAGAAGGAGCTTGGCCGATTGTCAAGTATTGCGTTCCTTCTAATGTTGCTGTCCACTGCAACTCATGTATGAAGCTTAGAAAGGGTAGAATCGATTATCGAAGGGCGTTCGAATTGATAGAGAGGTTACATGGAATAGATTGTGTTTATGAAAGACTTTGTGTGTGTGTGTGTGTGTGTGTGTGTGAAGTGTTCACGAGTTTTTTTCTTACTTTTTGTGTTCCTATTCATTCATTTCTTTTATGAAAATATATTATGTAGGCAACTGTGTGTTTTCTACTTCTTTTCCTCATATGAACCTTCTAAATAATACCCTAGCAGTGAGCTACGAGTTAATTGGGAGTTAACAGTTGTAAATGATAATGATTTTTTTTTAAATAGAACACAAAATGTTGCCGATTGAACGTAGATATACATCTTATGAAGTGATCTCTTAATTCAGAACTGAATGAACTCCACCAATCGTGTGTACAGCAAACGTAATACCTTCAGTTATTTGTTGTGGTTGTTCCGCAGAGCTGGAATGCATCATAGGTATTTTCCGTGATAGTCTGCTTCTTTTTGTGTTCATTGACCGGTTTCAGGCGTTCGCCCATCATCAGGATGCTTTTTGTCAAACAGAGTGATAACATAGACTTGTAAAGAGCAAACCCAGATGATACACTCAGTTGAGTAAAATATCTCTGATGATACTTCAGACCCAACATTTTTGGCAATTTTACAGTTCGACACCCTTCGTTAGGACTAGAATATCTCAGGACTAGAAAGAGGGGATTATCAGCGTAGTCATGACAGATAATCATGAAATTTGAGTGAACTACACAGTCACTATAAAGCATTTGAGGATCATGTACGTATATGATATCATTATCGAAGAAAAAAATAGTTTTAAGTTCTTTAACCAAATTCACCATAGAAACAGACCACTATTTTTTTTTACCAGATTGTCCAGAGTCAATGTTTTAGTCTATTATTGTAGAATGTTTTGATATTAGCAACCCATAGATTCCAGTTTCATAAAACGGAAGTTACTTTAAAACGAAAGATTTGAATAGACAAAAATGAATAATATGTTTTTGTTTCATAATAAATTAAACACAAATACAAAAAATCTTATGAAGGGGTCCCTCCCGAGATTCGATTACCTGGGGCCTCTATAGGTTTAATCCAGTGTGACAAAAGCTGATAAATTATACTCGACACTGGGCCTACATAAATTTCACCCAATTCGCAAAACTTCCTCATCTCACCAAATGCTCATCTTTTATACAAATGTCCACTTTAGAATAACTGGTGATTTGAAAAAGCGGAAGCAATGCCCGCTTTATGTCTCATATTTTATATCCTGGTTTATGTGCTGTTCTTAAAGTGCCGCATAATGCTTTGAGATGTGGTAACAAACAGAATCGCTATTCCCAGATAGTTGTTAGCGACAACATTCCTTGAGGGAGAAATATTTTTTACTAATACTGTTCATATATATAATTCAAGAAATATTACAGATATAATTTGCACATATAGACAATTTTCTTACCTTTACTTACTGGAAAGCTTTAATTACTTTTACTCCTGGAGACCTCACATTTTTGGTGTACAGTCGATTTCGGAAATCTAATATGAATGCTCATTTAATTTGATAGCAGTAAGGATTCAACAATGGTACATCAAAATCTAATATATATATAATCTAACATTGATATTTACTCTGATATCTTCTCAGTGCATACTGGCTCCTGGGATCGAATAAATTTAAAACAAGCCCAATATTCCTCTTGAAAAGAAATTCAATTTTACAAAATTTTCCCCCCAAATCTTAATATGAGTTTCAAAAATAAATTCAAATTTTTAACACTGAAAAAAAATCGCTAAATTTACAAACTGAAGCATCGCTTCTACCATTTTAATTGTGCTGCATATAATTGTTTTTATTCCTTTTGTTTGGCCTTGTTTAAAAAAAGAAAATTGTGTTGATAAGATTTTACCTTGTCCAATATTATGCTGAAAAAAACATATAGCCCATAATTATAGTAAAAACTTTTAGGAATTCTAAAAATAATAATAATTTTAGCTGTTTTCCTGTTTATATAAGAATCGATACAAGAAAATAGCCATTAATATTGTGTGTGTATATCGTTCATTAAAAATTTTTATGTTACTAGATCTAATAACTGACTCTTAATTATTCATTTGAGATTTATAATTAAAACTTCCAGAGAACATAGTAATAAACTAATCGAATAGAAAAAGTGAGTACTTTTTGATCTTTGATTTTTACATCCATTATTATTATAAATGGAATTTTACTATTTTCTTGTAAGAGGGGGAATTTCTATTAATATACTGATAGATTTGAATTAAAAACAGTTCCTAATATTCTATGGTTGGTGAAAATGTGTAAAAAAAAATGAAATGAGAGTTTAGAGGAAAGCCTGTCATCGCAGCCTTCCAAAGCCTTAAATAGATATTTTCAGAATGTTTTAAATAAAAATTATACATATTCTTATTTTTTGTATAAAGATCATATTTAATTCAAATTTAAAGACATAATTCGAGAATACTGATCCAATATGGTAAAGCACATATATAACGGTAAAGACATTGTCCAGAAACGCCTAAAGTCACCGCTTTCCTAGGAATCCCCATCAATTATTAATCTTCTCGAATAAATGTTTTAAACCAAAGTGACTGGGCTAAGTATGTTTGAACTCTATTCCCAATTCAAAGAAAAATATAAAAAGTAGTCCGATCTATTATTTTTGAGAACATTATGAAAAACTGAGGTGGAAAAAAATCAGAAAAATGGTGAGCGAAATTTCTGATTTACTAATTTTGATTAGACACTTCCTGTTCAGATCCTCTTTGGCGAAATCTAAATCAATATCAAGTCAGGATATTCTGCGAATTTTCCAGTTGTGGGCTATAGTATTTCACAAAACACTGAAAAGCACGCAAGACCGCCCACGCCTCCAACAAACACACAGAGAATGAATGAGGGCAATCAAGTTCCAAATTAAAAAAAAAAAATTCTCAGAGGGACCTTAAAAATTATATTTCCGGTGTCAATTCACAATTTCGAAAACTACTGAGGATCGCTGTACCTTCCCCAGCCATACTCAGAACATTCCCATTGCATTCATGCTCGGCTTATTTTGCCGATTATCACCAGTGCACCGCACAGAACTTTTAAGGATAAATTTAAAGGCACTTATGCAATGATTGTAACATGTAAAATACGAAAAAAACAGGATCGGCTATTTATGATTCAAATAATAAGTTTACTACTTGAGCTATGCTCAGTTTACAGCGCGGAAATGTTTGATATTAAACAAGATTTGGAAGTGGATCATGAAATGTTTGTAATTTATACCGATAGATAGTATGAGTGCATTGTAGAAATTAATTAACATAAAGTACAGTGCTAATGTCAGTTTATATAAAACATCGTACAAGTATTGGAATCAATAAAATCTATGGATTAATCGGTTTTGTTTGTTTGGATAATAGCGCATTCGGAAATACATGATAATGAAGTAGTAGTTAGTTGATGTTTTGACTAAAGCAGCTACCAGTGGTGGGCAATATATAGACTGAAGTAAACTGACATTACAAGTTGTTTCAAAGGAATTTTAAAAAAATAGTAGCTGGCAAAATTTATATGTCAACGATAGCGATCATTTTTATAAAAATTATGAACTCTAAAATTCAATTTCAAAATCGCTTTAGTTTGCGGAAATGATAACGGAAATTTTGAATCTGACCTGTGTGAAGATTGTAATGAGGTGGAGAGCCCAGTTATACCATAATGATATGCACAAAATATAAGGATGCGCGAACTAGGCTTTACGATAGCCTATAAAGAATTGTACGCTTCCTATAATTACATAGGTATAATTAACAGCCCTATTATTGTGGAATGGCACAATTTTTAGCAGTTTTTATACGACTGGTAGAGGTAGTCAAAGATTTAAATTTCGATTCTTATTTTAGCTTGTCAGTTTTATAAAACAAGTTTAAATTATTATTACCTGGCTGAAAGGGTAAAACCATTAAACCATTAAAAAAAATATGGTATGAAACACTCAAACGTTTTTCTCTTACCGCAATAATTGACTAATTCTCCTTCAAACTATAATTCTTGTTAGATCTTTAGTTGTCTTCAATATACATTAATTGGTGAATCTAAACTTAATAAAAGGACTTTTTTTTAATCTAAATCTAAATTTTTAGATATAATTTAATTGGTTAAATGTGTTTAGGAAACTAATTTTTTTTTTTCTTTAAATTCAAGGGAATTATAATATTTCTATTTATTTTTTTTCCATTATTATGATTATAATTTTCTTCTTTCTCCAGCCTATTGTTTTCCTTCTGTCCTATTTCAAAGCTTTTATTTGCTTATCTGTTTATTCAAATTATAATAGAATTTGTAATTCCTATTTGTAAATATTAACATATCAATCTCCCACAGACGGTTTACTTTTTCTTTTTAAATTATACTTTTTCATTTTTTACATTTATTTGCAGGACCATCTAAGTATTTAAGAATATTTAAATAATTCGTTGGTGTCGTGGTTTGGCAGTGAAACAGTTAACACACGTTTATTAATGCTCTGTTCTTTTTACTTTCACTTACTCCTAGTAAGAGGAAGTATTGTAATCGTGTCAAATTTTCGATATCGAGTTTTCACCGGAAATATCCGTTTTGAGGTCCCCTGAGTCCAAAAAAGTGGTTTTTAGGAAATGGTCTGTGTGTGTGTGTCTGTGTGTGGTGTGTGTGTGTGTTGTGTGTGTGTTGTATGTATGTTGTATGTGAACAGCACAGGCTCAAAAACGAAAAACCGTAGAAAGTTAAAACTTGATAATCCGTTTAGATCACCATGGGATCTGACAGTACGTTGTCTGTCAAAATTCCTCAACCGAAAGTACCACTTTACTAGTTGGATTTTTTACTTTTTTACGATTTTCTCAAAAATGGCTCCGACGCTTTTCTTTAAACATTGAACATCAACCACACATACAAAGAACTACAACTTTTATTTGAAACATTTCTCCGGTAAAAAGCATTTAAAGGCACTTTTGGGGGAGGGGTGGGGTTAGGTTTCCATCTGAAGTGGTATTTCAGTTTTTTAGACAATTCTATCATCTAAATCATGTTAATTAGAATTAAATATGTTGTTGAAATTCCGAGTTTGAAAACAATCGGATAACCGGAAGTGCGTTTACTTTACCACTTTACTAAATGATTTATTCTCTTTTTCGCAATTTTCTCAAAAATGGCTTCGACGATTTTCTTGAAACTTCTTATATAAACTGAGCATGCCAAGATCTACAACTTTTATTTATAACATTTCTCTGGAAAAATTCATTTAAGGGCACTTTTAGGGGAGGGGTGGGGTTAAGTTTTTCTCTAAAGTGCTATCACAGTTGATTATACAATTCTATCATCCGAACAAAATTAATTAGAAATAAATAGATGGCCAAAATTCCGAGTTTTAAGAAATTTTGTAAACCGGAAGTGCGCTTTACTGAACAGTTTTTTTCAGTTTTCGACGAATTTTGGTTAAATTTGGTACACAAACTATAAAATTTGTCAATTATAATTTTGAGAACAGGTGTAAGAGAAAGTTGTGTGAGTGTTTCACACCAGATTTTTAATTTTTATAGTGGTTTTTTCCCTTGATTTGTGTGTCATTAGTTTTATTTTCTTGTCTTTTTTTTTTATCTGATGATTTGTTTGTTTAATTTTTTTATCAAGAAATTTATGGAAAATAAGAAGACACTTACTTTTTTATTCAAGGTCATTTATGTTTTTGTCAATTTGAACAAATACTTGCACTTAATAAGGTAGAAGGGAGTAATCGATACCATCTGTTATTGGAAAAAACTGCCATGTTTATTTGTTATAAATTTTGATCAAATGAAATATTATTTTTTTTTTTAATTTAAGGCGCCCGAGCCTCTCAGTACACTTACTTAAAAAAATTTTGAATAAATAATAAAATACAAATACACTAATATGGAGAATAAAAATATTAATCAGGAGAGGAAAGTGGCGCCAAAAATCAAATAATAATAATAATAGGAAGAATAATTAATGCGGATCACCGAAGAAAATAGAATAAGCCAGAAAAAAGATCTAGTACTAATGAAACGAGAATACCGGTAATGAAAAGACTGGAAGCGAAGGATAGGAGAAGGTAAAAGACAATTACCAAAATGCCAAGGAGGAGAGAAAAGCGAAAAAAACAGAAGATACCAGAAAGAAATTTAAAAACTATAAAATTAAAACAATTTATACAAGAATATTCTATTTATTTTTTTAAAAATAATTTAGAAAATCATAGGAAAGGCCGCTCAATTCCACTTTTCTTGGGATCACGCGAGAAGAAATCTAGGGAAAATGAAGAGAGAAGAAGTATGTATCCAATGCCTCGTTATTATGCAAGGAAGCGAAGGGCGAAACCTACGCTATCCAAGATTTTACCCATCTAGGTTTTACCACAGACCGAACAAATCGGACCAAAACGTTAAAAGGACATAGCTTAAGGTCCTTTACCGATATCCTATTCCGGCCGAAAGTCCCAAACCTAATCTCCTCACAGCCCAAACAAACCGTCATCAGATGCATGTGTGCTTCCTCCTCCGTCTCACAAACTCTACAAAAAGGGTCAGGCATGAGTTCAATTGAATAGAGATGTCTCCTTAAGCCACAATGCCCAGGAGGAAGCCAACCAGATGCCTGAGAGTGGTCCGTGAAAGACACCCCCCCCTACTCAAAGCTCCGTCCGGACCCCCAATGAGCACATTAGACTGCCGACAACCCACCGCACTCATCCATAAGGATGAGTTCTATGAGGTCATCCATGTCTGGAAGCCTGACAGACATGTGCCAAAAACCATACCAGCAGCAGACTCGGGACCAATGAAAGGGAGAGAGGCGCCTAATATTGTTATTAAAACGACATTTTTGGGGGGGAAAAGCATAACCTCCCTATCCACCAAAATCCATGTAGGTAAATGATTTGCCTTGGAAAATTTTCAAACAGAAGTGATATCGTATTCTAGAGTTTAATGAAACTCTAGAGGTAATGTCGAACTTTAATTCCATCGGGTTTTTATTGAGAAAATCGCAAAAACTGGAAAAAAAATTTGTTCAGTAAGGTCATTTCTGCTTAACTGATTATCTTCAAAACTCGGCATATTCGCAACATATTTAGTTCTAATTAATATTATATAGATGATAGATTCATATCATAAATTAACATAATAATTTAGAGGAAAGCATAAACCCACCGTCCCCTAAAAACTCCCTTTCTCCTAGAGAAAAGTATCAAATAAAAGTTGTAGCCCTTTATGTGTAACTGAAACACTTAGTTTTGATTCATAGATAGATAGATAGATAGATAGATAGATAGATAGATAGATAGATAGATAGATAGATAGATAGATAGATAGATAGATATATAGATAGATAATAATACTTTATTTTAAGAAAGATTGCATACAAAAAATAAATTTATGAGTATTATACAGCAATGGAATAGATCCGTCTGCTGGAGGTCAGTAAATACAAAATGTATTATCAATGATATTGTAATAAAAAAAAAACCAAAGAAAATTATAATTCAGTTAAAAAAATAAAATAAAACGAAAAGTAAATATAATTTAATGAAATGAAAATGTAAAAGAAAAGAGAACTGATAGCAACTTGATAAACAAATGATTACAGAAATTGAAAATGAATGAATTTTACAAAAGTAAAATTACAATTATACAAAGAAGTGCAGAAGTGTCAATCGCTGGAGTGGAAGTTGAATTCTTGGGTAAATTGTTGGCGATAAAACCAGGAATGATGAGCATATTTAATAACTTGTATATCACAGCTATTCAAAATAGAAATAAGATGGGATTTTATTAGAGTGCGTTGTCCAAAATATAGGAGGCGAAGTTCTGACAGAATTGAACATTCTGCCATAAAATGAAACACCTCCTCCTTAGCACGAGAGTTACACAAGGAACAGAGCTCAATCTCTCTCTCCAATGCAAGGAACACAGTTTAGATTCAATAACTCTCACCTAATTTTAAATAGCCAAGTATGGCTCTATTTTAATAGTAGGCTAGTATTATTAGAAACTAGACTGAGAGCATTAAAACGTCTATCTAAGGACTTGAGATAAAAACCGGTTAGTTGAATTGGCTCGCTCCAGGAACTCTTCCCGATAACTTAAACTGATATTAGAAAGGAAGCGAAAAAATTTTTCTTCCCAATATGGAATACTGTCAATGGAGAAATTGAAAGAAGAGAAATACTTAGTACATAATGACTTCCATTCTTGGAACCACAGAGCATTACGACTGATAAACTCAACGCTATAATCTTAGGGGTATTTCAGGATCTTAAGAACGTAATTGAAATGTAGCTTGAGGGTGTATATCAGTAATGGATCAACCGAAGTCTCCAAGTGGAGCATATAATTTGGAGTGTAAGATGGTAAAGCAAATAATTTTCTTATAAAAAAACGCTAGGTTTTGCTCGTACCTCCTATATCTCCAAACCTGACAAGCATAACAGAGTATAGAACGGCAGACCGCATTAAAAACATTAAGTTTCGCTGGTAGTGGAACCAAATCGTGACAAATAAAATCTGAACAAATACGGTTGGGGGCAAATTTACAGGAAGAAACATTTTGTCCCAAATAAGGAGTTATGAAAGTCAAGAAGTCAGTGTAACACCGAGTACTTATAATCATTAATTCAAGAGGGACACCTTTGTAAAACCATTTTTCTCTAGAAGCCAGTTTGCCACCCTTGCTAAAAACCATTACCTTGGACTTGTTCAAATTGACTGTTAGGTTCCACTGGTCACAATAATCTGCTAGAATGATTATGTTCCTTTGCAGGCTAGAAGCATTATCAGAAACAAACACAACATCGTCAGCATACATAAGTACCTTGATTGACCCCCAACTCTAACACCTGATTCTAAACACGACGACAGATTATCTAAGAAAATGGAGAAAATAAGAGGACTAAAATACACCGGAACCCACCTGAAACCAGTTGGAAATCCTCTCCCTACCTCTAACTGCTGAGTCCGAATTATTATATAAGGATTTAATAATATTAATAAATTTAGAAGAAACACCTAGATTATACAGTTTGAGTATTAAAGCCCTTCTGCAACTCGGTCAAACGCAGCCTTGAAATCGATAAAAAACAAAACAATTTTTGCCCTTTTCGCATTAGCCTTAAATTAATTAGGTTTATTAATACAAACAAATTGTCCATAGTGGAGTAGCCACGACGAAATCCAGCTTGGGACTCACAAAGTAAATTGTTGGAGATTACAAAGAAATCGAGGCGGCGTAAGAGAAGGGCAGAAAATATCTTTGCAATTGCATCGATACAAGAAATACCTCTGTAATTCGCTGTATCGTTAATATCACCCTGTTTAAACAGAGGGAAGATTACAGATTTGCTGAATGAGGGAGGTGTAGTTCCCGCTTCGTAAATATAGTTAAACGGGGCTAGGAGTCTGTTAAGAAAAACATCCCGAGCATTTTTATAGAAGTCATAGCCCACTCGATCAAAGCATGATGCTTTGTTATGTTTTAAATTACTGCTGGCCATCTTAAGCTCTTCAAAGTTAAAAGGAACATCTAAAATTTCAGAATAAATAGGTGGCTCAGCAAAAGAAATAGATAAGGCACTCGAGTTAATATTCAATAAATTATGAAAATGGGAAACCCATGACATCATAGTTATATTATTATTGCAGATAAAGTTTTTTCCTTTAAATGTGTTGACCAAATGCCAAAATTGTTTTGAGTCATGTGTTACGTTAAGTTGCGTTGACAACTTAACAGAGATATCCTTTCTTTTTCTCTAAACAAAGTAATTTAAAGGATCTCGCAGTCCTAACTAAATTAGATTTCGTTTTTCGAAATAAATTTAGGAGATGAAACATTTTTTTCGGACCCGTAAACAAACCCATCGAACCATGTTTTCTTTCGGGAAGTTCTTACAAAGGAGGCGTATTGAATAGGAAAAAGCCAACTGGATTTTATTGAATTAACCAGAGCATCTATGTACTGTAGCACATCATCAAACGACGTTGGGATGGTAGCAATCAAGGACTCCAAATTTCGCTTATACTGTTCTATATCAGAGTTTACCCACATAAGTTGGGATGAAGGGGTAAGCTAAAATCCTGGACAGTAGAACCAGACAGGATAGAGAAAAATAAAGTGGAGTGATCAGATATTGTTCGGCAAGTACTTTGAAATCACTTATCACTGAAATAATATCAAGAGCATCTCAGATATCTCTGTAACAGAAGTCTATTACAGAAGAGCCCATAACGCCAGAGAAAGTACACTTGGCTTGAAGAAAACCGTTTGAGCCATTTTCAAGGCAATCGCGAAAGAGTAAAAAAATTCCACACAGTTAAATGGTACTTCCGGTTCACCGATTTCGACCAAAACCTTATTATCAGGTCCCTTGGTAGAGCATAAACGAAATATCAAGTTTGAACTGTTTGAGATTTTCCGTTTATGAATTATGCTGACCACACACACACACACATACGCACTTTTATATATAAAGAGAGAGTGAAACACACACAAATACCAATTTCTAAAAACCACTATTCTCAAGGTACCTCAAAACGTGTATTTCCGGTGAAATCTCGGAAAATTTCACGATTACAATACTTCCTTTTAACCAGCGGTGAGAGAAAGTAATAAAATGGTAGTTACTTACTATTACCATTTCTTTAATTGTTTTTGTCTTTTTCATCATTAACCGGCAGAAAAATGGCAGAGATGTTAACTATGAGCTGGGTAGACTACCTAATATTTGTATTGATGTTAACATTATCAGCTGGTATTGGATTATACCATGGAATTAGTAGGAACAAAACTAATACAATTGAAGAATATCTTTTCGGTAGCAGAAATATACCTGCAATACCTGTAACCCTATCAGTTATGGCCAGGTTAGTTATTTTGTGGATCTTAATCAATCTGATATATTCAATTATAGGATATGAACTTATGAACGATATGGAGATTGATTTGCAAATCTGTTGTATCTTTGCGATATCTAATACAAAGACTAATTCTGTACTGAGTTTTTATTAAATAATTGATTAAACATATTAATTAGAAATAAATTAAAAATATAAATTCTGATTTACGTTGTTAAATGAAGCTAATAAAATATAGTAATAAAATACAATATTGAATAAATAATAAAATACAAATACACTAATATGGGGAATAAAAATATTTATCAGAGTGGAAAGTGGCGCGAAAATCAAATAATAATAATAATAATAATAGGAAGAATATATGGAGCGCCAATATATAGCTCAGCGCGCAAGTCACGCCTGAAGTTATTAGATAGAATTTACAATGAAGGTATTAGGTTATTCACAGGCGCCTTCCGAACCAGTCCTTTACAGAGCCTCTATGTAGAGTCGGGGATGCTACCACCTCAGCTTAGAAGAGAACAGCTTACCCTGACCTACATCGCCGGAATATGGGGAAAGCGGTTTCATCCGTTATTTCACACCATATTCGAGAGCCCACATGAACAAGAATTCCGCCATCAACGTTCGCGGACGCGACCCCTCGGGGTCCGAGCTCTAGAAATGTTAGAAGCGGAGGGAATCGAGTTTGGGCCAGTGGAGGGTTGGGGCTTTGCTCTCACAGCTCCCTGATTATTACCTTCCGCAAGCGTTCGCATGGACCTGGCAATATACAAAAAAGAAGAAACACTATCCGTCGTCTATAGACAAAAGTTATGACAACTGTTAAACTTCTATAACGATTTCCGACCTATCTTTACAGATGGGTCGAAGATAGGCGACGGCGTGGGTAGCGCCGTGTACACGGGGGGAGTTACCCTGAGTTGGACACTCCCTCAGTATGCAACCGTGTACACGGCAGAGATGTTCGCAATTTGCCAGGCCATAAACTTGATAAAAGAAAAAAGATATAATAAGTCACTAATATTGGCGGACTCATTAAGCGTATTAATGGCTCTCCGGGATAAATTCTCGACAGACCCAATGGTCATAAAGTTATACAATTTGCTATTTCAACTAAGCGCACATGGTCAAAGGGTGACGTTCGCCTGGGTACCGGGCCACATTGGTGTGTCCTGTAACGAAAAGGCGGACGAGGCAGCCAAACGAGCTGCCTCTACTTATACTGAAGTTGTCACACCTGTGCGTCCCACTGACTTACAAATTTTCATGAAAAATGTTATAAATAAAAAATGGCAAAGTCAGTGGGACCGAACAAATGAAAAATTAAAAGAAATTAAGCCATGTGTGCGAAATGCTACAGTCGAGAACTACCCGCGGCATGAATCAGTTATACTTACGAGGCTAAGGATTGGTCATACACGTGTGACACATGGGCACCTCCTTATTGGTGAAAGAAGACCGAGTTGCCCTCGATGCCGAGAAAGGCTGACGGTGGCACATGTGTTGGTAGGATGTCAGGCTCTGCGTACACAACGGGAAGAAACAGGCCTGCCATATGACAAGCGCGCTATTTTACACGAGGGTTCTCCTTACACAAGGAGGCTATTTACTTATTTAAGATCTATAAATATATATAATAGAATTTAGGTTAGTACTTAGATTAAGTGAATCTGGGTGAAGGAATATTGAGTACTTCACCCAATTAGGTTAGTTTATTTATTATAAAGGGGAAAGGAATATCGAGTACTTTCCCCTTGTGTGAATGCATAGTATGAATGAATCAGTAGCATGAATGTATTTATTTTGAGAAAATGTATTTATAAGCGTGAATGTATTTTATTAGTCTGAATGTATTTATTGGCGAGAAAGTATTTATTAGTATGAATGTTTTTCTTTTAGTAGTATGAAATTATTTATTGGCGAGAATGTATTTATTAGCGTGAATGGTATTTTTAGTAGTTTGAAAGTATTTATTGGCGAGAGTGCTGGCATGAATGTTTAGAGTAGGTTTTCTTTTATCAGGGGTTGAAAGAAAATTTATAAAAGTATTTCAACCCCATAGCTTTAAGTTAGACTTAATTTTGATCATTTTAAGATGTGCAGGAACATTAGTTTAAAGTACTGCACATCCATGTTGTACAGTAAATAGCCTCTTCCACGATATTATTGTATTATAATTAATTATTAATTAAAGATAGCAATTTATTTTGTAAATAATACTCTTAATAAACACCTTTATTATATATAGCTTAATGAATAAATAGTAATTTTTGTTACATTAGAGTCGACCCCAGTTATTAATAAAATAAGGGATGGCACAAACAATAAACCCACACTCCTCCTCGTCGACTAGATCGATGATATAAGAGGGGATGTGTGGGTAGATCCTCGAATACCTGTGGCTCCACCCTGCCTTGCTGAGCAAGGTGTTGTGTGTGGAAGCCACACAGGTTAACCTGTGCCATCCCAGCTCGAGTGGCCATAGAACGAGAAAGCATAAACGAGTGGAGGCGCTAATGACCATGGCAGACGATGCGCCAAAAAAAAAAAAAAAAAAAAAAATAGGAAGAATAATTAATTCTGATCACCGAAGAAAATAGAATAAGCCAGAAAAAAGATCTAGTACTAATGGAACGAGAAGACCGGTAATGAAAAGACTGGAAGCGAAGGATTGGAGAAGGTAAAAGACAATTACCAAAGTGCCAAGAAGGAGAGAAAAGCGAGAAAAACAGAAGATATCAGAAAGAAATTTAAAAACTATAAAATTAAAACAATTTATACAAGAATATTCTATTTATTTTTTTAAAATAATTTAGAAAATTATAGTAAACGCCGCTCAATTCCACTTTTCTTAGGATCGCGCGAGAAGAAATCAAGGGAAAATGATCAGAGAAGAAATATGTAACCAATGCCTTATTATTACTCAAGGAAGGGGAGGGCGAAACCTACGCTATCCAAAGCTGGGCCCATATAGCACCCTTAAAGCATAACAACTACTAGGTCTGGAACAAAAGTCCAGGCCCAGGTTTTACCCATCTCAGTTTTACCACAGACCGAACAAATCGGACCAAAACGTTAAAAGGACATAGCTTAAGGTCCTCTACCGATATTCTATTCCGGCCGAAGGTCCTAAAGCTAATCTCCTCACAGCCCAAACAATCCGTCATCAGATGCATGGGTGTTTCCTACTCCGTCTCACAAACTCTACAAAAAGGGTCAGGCATGAGTTCAATTGTATAGAGATGTCTCCTTAAGCCACTATGCCCAGTGAGGAAGCCAACCAGATGCCTGAGAGAGGTCCGTGAAAGACACCGATCCCCCTACTCAAAGCTCCGTCCGGACCCCAATGAGCATATTAGACTGCCGACAACCCCCTGCACTCATCCATAAGGATGATGCTATGAGGTCATCCATGTCTGGAAGCCTGACAGACATTTAGCCAAAAAACACACCAACAGCAGACTCGGGACCAATGAAAGGGGGAGAGGCGCCTAATTTCGCAAACCTATCCACCTCCTCATTCCCAAAGATTCCCATGTGACATGGCACCCAGAGTAGAACCTCATCCTTCAGAGAAGAAAGCTCTTCCAGCCTTTTAAAACATTCCAACACCAACCTGGAAGTGAAGACAAATGAACTCAGCGCCCTCAGCACAGCTTGGCTGTCCAAGCAGATACAAACACCTTTTAAATTAGTGTCAAGTACCCTCTGATCCAAGACACAACAAAGACTGTGGTCCATTCACCAAGAGATACTGCCAAATGATCTCCGGTCTCAAAATAGACCGCAGCTCCAGACCTACCATCCATTCTGGAACCGTCCGTGTAACACCGGAAGTAATTATCAGGTATCACCCCAGACGGATCCAATCTTCCATAGAAGGTAACCTGACACTATAAAAATGCTTGAAAACAAATGTCTTCAACATTCTATCAGAAGGAAAACCTGTAACAGGAAACTTCAGAAGCACCTCGCGATAAATGGTAGAATGACCATATCGCTTACCCTGCCAAAAGCCTGCCTGTTTAATACTATAACAGGTTTTCATTGCCACAGTTTTCACCTCTTCAAAGAGCGGTGGAATTCCCAATAAAATCTCCATTGCAGCTGTTGGCGTGGTCTGCATCGCACCGGTCACCTCCAGACAAGCCAAGCGTTGAATATCCTCAAGCAGCAGTCTAGCGGATCTTATCTCAATGCGACGCCACCACACCACAGCCGCATATAACAACCTAAGTTTAATAACCATACCATAAATCCAAAACATCATCTTGGGAATAATCCCCCATTTTTTACCTACGATTCTTCGACATTGCAAAAAGGAAATAATTGCCTTTCGATGCTGTGCCTTAACATGTTCCGACCAATTTAATTTACTGTCAAGAACCACTCCAAGAAACTTCACCGATTTGCAAATCTGAACAGAAGTTCCTAATAACCTAGGAGGTTTTAACGCTACGATCTTCCTCCGATTGGTATACAAAATCACATGGTATTCCAACACCAATCTGGAAGTGAAGATCATGAACTAAGCACATTCAACGCAGCTAGGCTGTCCGAGTAGACACAAACACCTTTTAAATTAGTGTTACGCACCCTCTCATCCAAAATACAAAGCATTCCATATACGTCAGCCTGGAAAACGGTGGCCCACTCAGCATCCAATGTCTTATCGTACGCATTGTCAATTTGAGCTTCATTTGTGAAGATCAGCTATTTTTTTCAATAACTTTAAAAAAAAATATTATTTATATTAAAAAAAAAAAAATAGTAATTATTTGATAAGTGAGAGAAGTAACATTTTTTTACACACTGAAGTTCAGACTTTGACCACATGAGCGCAGCGAGTGCGAGAGTAAAAAATGCTTGGTTGACGAATTAAATATTTGATCTTTTCTCTACAATCGTATTAAATTCGTTCTTAATTTATATGAATATAAAAAAAAAAATGTGAAAAACCGTAAATACTAAGATGTACTTTAATACAAGTCAAATATACCCTCTCTCTACAATCTTTTCCGTTTGGTATAACCTCAAATCGACTCGATCTAGGATTTGTTTTGATCTTGTTTTTGCGTATTGCCCCTGGATATCTGGCTAATTTGAATTGAATGTTACTTTCACACACATGTGAGAGAAAGTCACATTATTCGACGATTGCAGAAAAAAATAAAAATAAAATAAATCCTATATAGTATTCAAGGATGGTTGCAAACACCAAGGAATTTCCAAAACCTCCACTTATAGAAATCCTAAACTATTAACTTCATAGAAAAATGTGAACGTATTAAAAAAAAGGCATATAAAATAAAAAGAGCTTGTTTTTATACTTGATTAGCTTCTTACGCCAATTCTAACTATGTTCCAGTTCCATATCAACAATTGGACTAATTTTAGTACCAACCGAAACATATTATTTTGGAAGTCAATTATCGTTCTGCATTCTTGGTGATTTCACAAGTTATCTATTGCTTTATTTCTTTTTTCTGCCAGTATTTTATGACCTCAAGTACACATCACTTTTTGAAGTAAGTATTATATTTTAAATATTTTTTTTTTAAATAAACTTTAGCGATAGTATGAATAATAATCAGAGTAATTAAGTATAAGCTATATTTAAAAAAAATCATATCTTTCTATATTTCAGTACTTGGAGAAGCGTTTTAACAAAACAACCAGAATATTGGCATCTGTAGTTTACGCCATTACTCAGGTATATTTCCAAATTAACAGCAAAAACAAATCTGGTTGCATGAGAAAGTAAATTTATGAGCAGTAGGTGGCGCCCCCTTGATTTCTCCTAATTGAAATTAATTAAAAAAAATTACAAACAAAAGTTTTCACACGACTTCCTCTTAAATTAATACAATTTAATTAACAATTTATTTTTTTTAATTGCAATGTTTACAGTGTTTAATTAGCTTGGTCCCAAAAACAAGATAGAGAACTTGGATTTTATTTTGTTCCATTACTATAAGTGGCCAAATACAAAATGGCGGACTTAATTGCGTCTTGCAGTTCTGTTATCATCTTATCCTTTCAATCATGCAATTGCAATGAAATTTCTGCGCTTTTTCTTTATATCTCACATTAATTATATAAAACACTAAATATTATATCCGGTATTTTATCCATGCATATTAGTTTTGTTCCTGACCGGTTTCGGATTTTCATCCATCGTCAGAGTAAATTCACCAAATTCGTGTAGAGAATTCACTTCACCGAAATGTTTCAGTAGACTCACACTTCTTGGTTGTATATATGTGGGAAGGTTGTAAGGTTATGTATGGTTGATCATAACCTTATAACTTTCCCACATATATACAACCAACAAGTGTAAGTCTACAGCAACATTTCGCTGAAGTGAATTCTCTACACGAATTTTGGTGAATTTGCTCTGACAATGGATGAAAATCCGAAATCGGTTCGAAACTAATCAGGAACAAAACTAAAATGCATGCTACGACGGATAAAATACCGGATGTTATTCAGCATTGCGGACCAACCCACATTTTCAACTAAATGTTATTTTAGAAATTACTTGATATATTGCCTTTTTTTTAAAAAAAGAAAGGTTTATTGCACAATTTGATAATTTGTAAAATACCTACGGAGGGACAATTAGTAAAAAAAATTCTAAACTTGTTTTTTCATAGCAATAATTAGCCAATCACAGTCTAGAAGTGAAGATGTGAAATGTGGGTGTATGCTAAGCCATTCAGAAATTTAAAATTATCATTAGAATTAAAACACCACAACAATTATCATGTTGATCACGCTCACATTTCAACACCTTCACACTTTACCCTATGATTGGCTAATTGTTTATAGCTGATTAATTCTATATAAAATCTAATCTAGAATTTTTTTACTAATTTTTCCTGCGTAGGTATTTTATAAATTACCGGATTGCGTACAAAAAAAAAAAAAAAATATAAAAAATGCAAAAGATTAAGTTATACGCAACATAATATTTAATTTTATTTTATTATTTATTTATTTTACGCATTAAACTATGGACCAGCTCACTTAGTGCTTCACACATACGGATTACAATAATATAAATGAAAATTAAAGATCTTGATATAGTCGGGGTTTTAATCGTTTAGAAGGTGTAGGCTCGGCTATATGATAGCATGCTGCTGAAGATAGTGTGCGAAGGGTTAGGAAGAAGTTGTCCGTTAATTTAGTCATATGTGTGTGAATATTTGAAATGTCGAGTTCTTTGTGTATTTGTGTGTTCCTGGTAAACCAAGGGGCGTTTAGTGCAATCCCTAATACTTTATTTTGAAAAATATGAAATCGTTTCGTCAGTGTGTTGCTAGCTGTAATCCAAACTGGGCAGGCATATGTCAGAAGTGGTCTGAGGAGTGTCTTGTAGAGAAGTACTGTACTGAGTGTTTAGTGGTGTGTTTCTGTTAATAGGTGTGTATAGTTGCTTCAGTCGGCTGTATGCTTGTTGAAGTTTAGTATTTATGTGTAGTCTCCAGGTCAGTCTTGTATCTAGGATTACGTCAAGATAGCGCACACCTTGGTCCTTTTGTTTCCAGCGAATTTCTTGGTTGTTAATTTGGAGTATATGAAGGTCTTCAATCCGGAACTTCCTAAGGGCCAAGATTTTTGCTTCTGTTTTGGAAGGATTTAGCTTCAATTTCCATTTTTGGAATCAGTTTGATAAAATATTAATTGATGTCATAAGTCAGTGATACTTTTATTAATGTCCTTGTTGGAACACGCCAACATTGTATCGTCCGCTTATGTTGCTAAAGTCATGAAGTAGGTTCCGGTATGTCCGAGAAGTAGAGGCTAAAGAGGATCGAACTGATAATTGCCCCTGCCTGCGAGAATTTGTCGTCTAGTGCTGTATGTGTTGTTGAGTGTTACCTGAATATTCTGTCTTGTAAAAAAGATGTTATAATTTGGGTAATATAGACAGGTGCGTTTGTGTTTCTGAGTTTGTAAAGTAGTCCAGAGTGCCAAACTGTGTCAAATGCGGCTGCTACATCTATAAATATCGCTGACGTGTATTTTCTTTCTTCAAAGTTGTGTATAATGTGTTCTGTACCTCTTTTAATTTGATGACTGGTAAGTGTTTTGCTTTGAATCCAAAGTGGAATTTTGTTTGTGTCAGTCAAGTGTTTTAACAGTCTTTTGTATACAATTTTTTCAAGTATTTTCGAAAGGAAGTTTAGGAGACTGTTCGTCGGTAACTGTTCGGATCACTTTTAGACTTACCAGATTTATGAAAAACTATTACAATTGCATTCTTCCAACTTTTGGGAAAGTATCCTAATCGAAGGCGTTAAAGACCTCAGTTAGGAAGGCGATACCTTTCCGAGGCAGATTTTTTAATATAGTATTTGGGATTAAGTCGTCTCCGGTGCTTTTTTGTTGGGAAGTCCGTTGATAACAGTGTATATTTCACAAGGAGAAGTATAAGATAGGAATTTCTGTCGTTTGGTGAGGTTGTTGTAGTTCGTTGTTAATGTCTTCGTCAGTGACGACAGTCCGGTCAGTTAGAGTGAATTTGTCTTCGAGATGATTAGCTATTGCTTCGCACTTTTCTTCATCATTTGTTCCGTTTCTTGTAATCAGTGGTGGAATTGAGGAATGTTCGTTCTGTAGACTTTTTGTTTGTTTCCAGAGACAAGAGTCACCTGGGGTCATTCCTTTAACAAAGATCTGTATTTAGAGATTCTGAGTGGGGTAAAATGCGGATTCTTCTGGGGCTAAAATTAGAATATTTAAGTTGTCCGTCGCTATCAATAGTCCAGTTCCGTTGTTATTGATCGCACGACTGTATGTGTGTTTACTGTTAGGGTCTCCTAATAATAGTGTACTGCTTTGTGTAAAGATTAGTTGTAGGTCGTCTTGCTGAAGTCTAGTATTTGGTCTTAGGTAAGCAGATATGATTGTTAGTGGTCCAGTGCGTGTAGTCACCTGGATAGCAACAGCTTCAAGTTTATACAGTGGAGGTAGGAGACATTCTCTATGTTTCAAGCTTCTTTTCACGCAGAGGCGACCCCACCTGAAGCTCCATCTTGGAAATCGTACTCCAAGAAGGACTGGTGGGGAAGGTTCTGGACCTCATGAAGAGGGGGAGCTTCCTTTACTAGGCGTTGAGGGGTTGGCACAATAAGCCTCAATGAGTAGGCTGCAGTGCCTGGGTTCGAGTCACCCCTGTGTCATTCTAATTCTAATTCTAAAGTATGCTTGCAAAGAAAACAGTGAGGGGAAATTTTTTCCAAGTTGGGAAATGTGAAGAGTGGTAGAAATGAAAAACAACTCAATTAATAATTATAACAGATTATTAAACTAGAAAATGAGTGGAAAGTGTAGAAAGTTGGTTCGTGTAATTTAGTGCGGGGGAGGGGCTTTTTTGAGGAAGCGGAAAATGTTGTTGTAAGAAGAGGTAATGACGTCCTTGTCTTTTTTGTAGTTGATGGAGTTAGGGTTGAGGCTAATGTGGATGGACTCAGAAAGAAGTCGCTTCAGGTGGTTGGAATGGGTGGTTAGGACAGAAGCATTTCGGAAATAAATGTACGATTATTTTCTATTGTATAATCATAATTTATAATAATTCCATTTTGTCGTTAAAAACACACACAATGAAACATAACCTTATAACGTCCCCCACACAAATACAACCAACAAGTGAGAGTGTGAAACATTGCACTGTAGTGAATTCTCTTAGACGATCTTGGAATTTGCTCTGACAATGGAAGAAAATCCGAAACCGGAACAAAAGGAAAATTCACGCTTTAAGGAATAAAATACCAGACAATCCATATATATTTATTAAAAAGAGAGAGTGATTTTCCATTTTCGGATTTACAAATCAGAAAGATGGAGGTAATATTTTCCGAACCGGTGACACTCTTTTTCTTGCATAAAAACGGGATCGCTACTTAATCTGATAAAAATTGAAATAACTAATTCCTTTTTATAATGTCTACAGATATTGGTTGGTTTAGTTATCATGTACTCTACTTGCACAACATTAGTAAGAGGTTAGTAAAAAGTCTTAATTGAAACTTTGTTGTGTATATATTTTAATCATTCCTCTTTATCAATTATAATTTCTTTTTCTAGCAATCCCAGTACCTTTTCATTTGCTCAGTTCGTTTTTATGCCTACTTTGTGCAGTTTATACTGCCTTGGTAAGATATAAACGAATATATTGCGAACTATTCATTTTGTTAATTTTTTTGCATACAATATAATGAATGTAAAATTTAATACCATTTAGGGTGGTATAAGAGGTGTGGTATGGTCAGATACAATACAAGCCTTATTTATGTACGGCTCTATAATAGTAATTATCATAATTACTATAATTAATGTTGGTGGAGTGTCTAAAGTACTAGATATTGCTAATAAAGGTGGTCGCCTTGACGTATTTAAGTAAATATCTCTATGCATATTTATGTGAATTATTTTTAGGTTATGTTGAAAAGAAATTCTCTGTAGTTTCACTAATAAATAATTTAAAATTCATTTCAGCTTCGATCCAAACCCATTTTCAAGATATTCAGCTTGGAGTTTTTATTTATTTACATTATTTTTTTCCATTAATAAACACTGTACAGGACCTGGTATAATACAGCGTCATTTGTCACTTCCAGATTGTAATACAGCAAAATTGTAAGTTTTTTCCTTATACCATTTTGACTTAGGCTATTCAGCCATTTTATGTTGCGCAGCCCAAAATAAAATTGATAATCGGTAATAGGAGTTATCGTTGTCATTAAAGACAGATCTAATGTCCGCTAATTCGGGACAAGCGTCAAGGTGATCTGCGGACATGTCATCCCGAAGGCACCGAATGGACAGACTGGGATCGTTACCAATCCGATGTAAATGTTTTTGGAGGTAATCTGAAACAGGCCAGGCACACACTGCGGGGTAGTGTAGGTAGGATTCGTCCGTTCTGTGATAATAACTGGCCCACTGGGTCTGCTGCCGGCACCTCTCTTGGGTGGATCTCTGAATAGTGAGTTCTGTCAGGCGCTTGGCTGTACTTAATGTAAGTGGAGCGGACGGCTGTTCAGACTGCGCGCCCTCACCCGCAAGCCTGTCGGCCTCTTCATTACCGGGGATTCCGCAATGCCCAGGAATCCACTGCAATACCACGAGCTATCAATTGGTGAATCCTGACCCGGCAGTACTAAACATCCAAGGGTCGAGCAAGTGACAGCCGTGATCGCTGCTTGCAAGTCAGGATCACAATGTGTGAATCTGATCTTACTCGTATTTCATCGAGAGCAAGCGCAATTCCCTTCACTCCGCCGTCAAAATTTGTCGCGATACTCCCCACAGGACATGCGGATGAAAATCTCTACTATATACACCTGCTCCCGCGTTTGAGTTCCCCAAGGACGAACCATCAATGTAAACCCTGGCATGGGGTAACGCACCTCCAGAGTTTCCAGAGCAGTGGCTCTAAGTTCCCTTACTGACCGGCTGGCACAGATCCAATCGATATTCCGCCGAAAAGAGTGATGGTTGAAGAGGCGGAAATATCTGGCGGTTCTCAAGGGGAAGCCCCATGAAGTATTGATGTCTTCTACCGCCACAGTGAAGTTAGTCTGGGTTACAAATCTGGTTGAGGGGGGGAGTGGTAACCGTCCCACTAGCCAATGCCCTGGCGCTTTAAGGGTTCATGTTGTGTAGGGGATTGATACCTGACTGGAATTCCAATGCAATTATTGGGCAGGATTTGGCGCCTCCCGTGATCAGACTAAGAGCTTTATTCTGGACCAAGACAGGATTCCGACTTCGTGATAGCCACGTCGGTTCCATATTCTAGAGCACGGCGCACATAGGATTTGTAAGTCTGCGTCAGTACATTCTGAAAAGCCCCCACTTGGTACCTGTGAGCCGTTTAAGTAAGCTCAATCTTTTATCTCCATCATTAGCAAGCTTTTCGGCGTGTTTATTCCAGTTTAGCCTAGAGTCCAGTTTCACTCCGAGATAGGTTGCAATATCAGTTCTCTGCAACTGCTTTTCCTGATATTTTAGTGACACCACGTGCGGTTTAGTGGAGAGCATAAACAGCTGGAACTCGCTCGTGTGGGGGTTTACCACCATCTCGTTGGAATCAGCCCATGTTCCAAGGTTATCCAATGCTTCATTTATGCTTCCTCCTGTAAGGGACCGGAAGAATTATCATTGTAATAAATTATTTAATATTTAATATTAAATAGAACAGCATAAAGCGCAGAGCAGTGAGCGTGGGAACGCTGATGTTGCAAAAACAAAAACCAGCGAGAGATAATGCAGTGAGCAAACAGTTAGTTAGTTACATTTGAGAGCGAGTGTAGCATGGTTATAGTTGCGATGTGGTCGAGTGTGTTAGTGACAATCTTAGTAGCTGAGCGAGACAGCTGTATGTTCACGCAAGTACTATCATAGAATATTGTTTTTTCGGTTCCGGTGCTATATATACATTTCTTATTTTTTTATGATTAGTTAATTAGGTTGGTAAATTAGATTAGTTATTATAGCAAGTTCACTAGTACTAAGATTTTGTTTTTTGTATGATTCAATGCTTTAAGCTAATTCGATGCATCATAGTAGTCATTTTCTAGGCATCAAGATAGTTGGGATTTGTTCGATAGTGGGTCTAGTTTGTAAATGAATACAACGAAATTTAATAACATGTTTTTTTTTGTACTTAATATAGAGAAAGCTACTATGGGGATAAAGTCATTGTAAGGGAGGGGTCTGCAAAATTGGAAAACCTGGTTTTTATAAAATACACGATATCCTTGTGCGGAAGTTTCTTTCTTTTATATTTGGAACAGCCCTACCATTGAAGCGCCGGTGAGTAGCGTACGCCCCCTTATTCCCTTTTATCTCCTTACGACCTCTACGTGCCGTGATATCACTATTCGTCGTCCAGGTTACCAGGTCAAAGCAGCACGTTAACCCCGGGAATAAATTCTAGGACCTCTACTAGGTCATCAATCATTATGTTAAAGAGGGTTGGGCTCAGCACTGAACTTTGGGAGAGACCCTGGCGAGTCTGACTGAAAATTGTAAGTTAATAACTTCACATACCTATTCCATTACTAGTTGTTCTAATGAGCGAAAGGACGCATCTATTAGTACTTAGTTTTTTCAGATCTTCACACTATCCAGTTCTTTCGTCTTTCACATGCATGCCATTTTTTGGCCGAAGCTCTCTCTTCTCTGAATTAAAGTTTATACAATAATCAATAGCCAGAGTAGTTTGGTTTTTGAAATATCAGTTGCAAATTGAGGATAGAATTTTGGAAGTATTGCATTTAGGAACAATGACTGATCCCGGGATTCATTACTGCTGCTACAGAGAATGAACGGATTGCGAGAATGATGGTTAATTAAGTTAAATTCCATTAACTTCACTAACAACAAAAATATGAATCACTTCAATCTATTTTTTACGTTTTTACTTTCTCTTACTCCTAGTAAGAGGAAGTATTGTAATCGTGTCAAATTTTCGATATCGAGTTTTCACCGGAAATATCCGTTTTGAAGTCCCCTGAGTCCAAAAAGTGGTTTTTAGCAAATGGTCTGTGTGTGTGTGTGTGTGTGTATGTATCTGAACAGCATAGCTCAAAAACGAAAAACCGTAGAAAGTTAAAGCTTGATATTCCGTTTAGGTATTAACATGGATAACTTCAGTGGGTCATCGGTCAAAATTCCTCAACCAAAAGTCCACTTTACTAGTTTTTTTTTTACGTTTTTGCGATTTTCTCAAAAATGACTCCAACGATTTTCTTCATACTTGACATATCAACTACACATACTAACAGCTACAACTTTTATTTGAAACATTTCTCCGGGAAAATTCATTCAAGGGCACTTCTGTGGGAGGGGTGGGGTTAGGTTTTCATCTAAAGGGCTATTTCAGTCTATTAGACAATTCTATCATCTAAATAATGTTAATTAGAATTAAATATGTTGTTGAAATTCCGAGTTTGAAAAAGATCGGAAGACCGGAAGTGCGTTTACTTTACTACATTACTAAATGATTTTTTTCACTTTTTCGCAATTTTCTCAAAAATGGCTCCGACGATTTTCTTAAAACTTCCAATATAAACTAAACATACAAAGATCTACAACTTTTATTTAAAACATTTCTCTGAGAAAATTCATTTAAGGGCACTTGTTAAGTTTTTCTCTATAATGCCATGATAGTTGATTATACAATTCTATCACCCAAAGAAAATTAATTAGAAATAAATAGATGGCCAAAATTCCGAGTTTCAAGGAAATTAGTAAACCGGAAGTGCACTTTCTTTTTGGATATTAGTGGTTTTCTTTATTTATTCATTTTCTTAATATTTTCCTTTTCATGATTGTTATTTATGCTATATTATGCTTTGAAATTATTTTTTGATTGATTTTGTATATAAGCTCCTGTATACCGTATTGATTGTTAACAGAATAAACAACTAAATAATAAATAGTAACTTATGCATATAATGTTAATAAGAAATTAAAGTGTTACTGAATTTTTCGCGTTGATCGAAAACCGATTGATTTGATTGATTAGTTTTTGGGCTTGCTCCATTAACATGCCACGTATTTCATTAATCTTAAATAACTAACTACTACATGTAAATAGATCGTTTGTATTATTGAATGCAACTCAATTTTTTATAAAAGACAAAAATCCAAGAAAATTAAGAATAATTATTAATATTAGAACTGTGTGTATTAAGAAACTGGAATATGTGTTTTAGTTTGTTTTTTATATTTAACAATTTTTTTCGTTTTTGAATTGATATCATTAAATTTTAGGGTTGCACTTTCCAGTGGCGTAGCAAATGCAATTTCTTTGTTATTATCAATAATATTTGGAATAGTTGTGTACACGGCATACTATGACTGTGATCCTTACTTGAGTAAGGTAATTTGCTATTTTCACTATTAGTAAGTAATTAATTTTATTATAATAACTGATAATTTAATTTGGATAAATTAAGTATCTGAAGTATGAAAGTAACTGATCATCAGGGACTTCATTCCAGCGACTTTAAATTAAATTACTATGTTGAATAAAAGCACACTTTTTTATTGTATTTTAATTCAATATTTTGTGAATTTTGGTTTTAATTTCTAGAAAATACAAAATTCTGATCAGATATTACCTTATCACATAATGACATTACAAAATCAACTTCCAGGCTTGGCTGGGGTATTTCTAGCTGGCATACTATCTGCTACGCTTAGGTAATTTTATCATTTTTGAAATGTTTTTGTAAAAATCTATAATTAAAGTAATTCTTTATATATTATAAATGGGATGAATGATTATGTTATAAAATAAAAAACCAATAATGTATTTAATCACTGATATAATGAGATAATTAAAGCTAACCACTATAAAAAAATGCTATTAGCTCCAATTTGTTTACTTTCTTTAATTCCTTTTTAGAGACAGTATAGCGGTTGTTAGATTTTCAGAATAGAATTCTCACAAGAAATTATTCATATCTTCATGAAATCCCCAGAAAAAATGTTTACTGTGAACTATATTTAAACTAGAAAATTTTACTGTAAACTGTAATGCCGAAACGCTGTAAACAAAACTCTAGAAAAATGGCCAAACATAACTGTTTTATATGAAATACAACACAATATATTAATATAAATTGTTTTACAATTTCAATACAAAATAATTTTATTTTCATGTGCACTAGTTCCTTGTCAACAACATTAAACAGTTTATCTGGCACACTATTTGAAGACTTAATTAAACCACTATTACCAATTCAATGGACCAACGCAAACATTAATTTGTGTATTAAAACAATAGTGATTGTCATTGGGTTAATAATAACTTGTGGACTTTTGGGCGTACACAATACTGCTAATGGATTTGAAGTAAGATTTAAGTAATTTTTAATTTCTTATTCTTTTATAAATATTTACTTCTTTATTTTCTGTTAAGCCGCTCAAGGAAGTATTGCATTTGTAATACAAGTACTGTATTTTAAGATTTAGGTTCTATAAAGTTGACCCCTTGGTTTCTCTCTATAATTCAGTACATATCAATTTCATTTCAGTACATTTATTTATTTTTATTTTCGATTGATTTTTTTTTTATGTAAAATGTCCATTTTTTCTTCGATCATCTGACAGGAGATAATGAAATGTAATAGCTACAAAAAATAAAGTTTGTTGAATGGTACATATTAATTAATAACTGTCTTAATTACAGTATTATATTTTACGTTCTGTAAAAGCGGAAAAGTAAAAGTGAGTACATTATGGCCGAGCGCAGTGTGTTGGCCATAATGTATGTTGGCTTGTTAGTTTTTTGGCAGAGAGCTGAGTGAAGACATTTGATTATTTTTTGGAAACATTTCCTTGATATAACTCCTGAAAGATACGAAGAATCCTTTGTAAAAAATTACGCTTTTGAATGCATGCTTGCTGATTGTTTCTGAATTCTTAATTGCTTTTTGAATGTTAATTTTTAACTCTTAATAGTTGGTTTTGGACTCCAGAAAGTAGTTTTTTGGATTTTTTCAAAAGCTAAATTTAGATTCTTGGTGGAAATAGCTCTAGGAGGATGCTTGGTATTTATAAAATGCTTGTATAAAATTTAAAAGTATTTTAAAGTATAAAACATAGTCAGAGAGGTTCAGAACTTGTTGAGGTGAGCGTATCGCTAATGTGGTTGGTATCAGCAAAACAATGTCTCCAGCAATGCTGTGATGAATATCCTCAACAGAGGATTCTTTATCCTAAAGTAAAAATTCCAACTTTATAAATGTGAGAATAACAGAAAGAGAAAGTAATATGATCGTTTCACACTATATATATATTTATTTTTTAAAATAAACTATTTTTTTTATCAACAGTTATTCATGGCATTTTCAAATTATACTGCTGGATTTACTGTCTTTGTGTTCTCATTTGGATTATTCTGTCGAAATGCTAACAGCAAGGTAATTCAATAAGATTTTTCTTTAAATATATAAAAAAATTAATTAATAATCATAAAGAATAAAATAAAACGCTGGAACATGAAGTCTGTTTTAGTGGCAGCCATTATAGGAGTCATAGTCACAGTATGGATTGGCACTGGCAGTCATAATGCTATAGCAGCCGGTAAAATAAAGTATGTTACTAAAATACTAAGTACTGAAGGATGTCCAGCCAACCTGTCGCAAACTTTAAAGTAAGTAATTATAATATTTTATTAATAATATACATTATATTTTCCTACAGTGTTAACAGAAATATTTTTGTACTTTTATAGTGTCCGAACATCTGGCTCATCGGAATATAAAACGCCAGTAATATTTGACGAAGATGTGCCGTATATGTATAGAATTTCATTAAGTTTAGTAGCTATTGTTGGGCTGATTGTCAGTTTAATTGTAGGATTATTAATTAATTTTTTCACTAAAAACAATAAAGAAATAGATGAATCTTTGTTAATTCCACAAATTAGAAACAAGACTACTGTAATTAGTACTATTGTTGAATGTGATTACACTAGATGCTCTTCAGATGAGAATGGTGCTGTAACAAAACAGGTAGAAATATAATATTATTGGGTTCGTAAATAATGTGAACATGTAATAAACATATTTTATGTACAAAATAATCAATTAGATCAATCTCATACCAATTGAGAAGCACAACAGCATCATAAAAACTTAAAAGAGTAGAATATATTTATCACAACCATAAGGAATGCACATGGAAATAGACTTAAGTTTATTGGGTACATCTTCTATGTTGATTTCCTAGTCATCTTCCCAGACCTGTTTGGTCCATATTTGGGTGTTTTGAGTTTCTGGTGAAATTTTCATTTTATAAGTATTTGTATTTTTATCATTCTACTTTGTTGAACAAGTTTGCCTAAATGTACTTCCCAAAATAAATAATATTTTTTCTTAATTTTTAATAAAATTACAGTGTTATTATTATTTTTTAAATTTACATACTGTAACGCAGCCACTAATGCCATCTGGGAGAGAAAGCAGGTACCTCAAGTTCTCCTAGTGGCCGCTAGGAAGCGCTGTCGCCGCGTTTTAGCTCTTTCTAGAAGAATCGAGAAACTTCTATACATTGCTATAAAAGGCGAACAACAGCTAAAGTCGAGAGAGTTTACAGAGATTCTTATTACAAACGGAATGTGCGTTTGTGAGTAGTAAATAAAAAGTGAACAAAGTGAACTTTTGTTGGTATAAACTGTGTATTAATTATTATTAAGTGCTTTATTTGCAATTTATTGTGTGAAACAATAAATTAGGGTTTTTTTTATTGAAGTTTAGAGTGTTTTATCTAAACGAACCCACTTATAAACTAGTTGCAGTAGCTAGTTCAGAAGGAAAAACGTTACAATATATAACTATCTCTCTCTCTCTCTCTCTACACATATATGTGTTTGTGTGCTATTATTACGCTTCGGCTCACTGCTGTTGACAGAATTAATACTGTGCCCTGTTCATCGAGAATTTTGTGGCCTGCTCTATAGTTCACATCAGAACAATGTATGGTTCCAGTATCTACATAATATACATTAGAAAATGATGCAATTCCCAAATTTAAAAGATGGCGAGTTTTATTGGGAGGCATGTGGCACGCCGTTGTCCCTTGCCGTTTTGTTCTGAACTTCGGTACCTAGATGCGCTATCAATTGAAGCTTACCACATTTTCTCACGATGCTAAGTCAACACCCCCTATAAACTCACCGCATTTGAATTACTGATAGTAGGAAAAATGAGGCAGGAGGAAGTCGTTAAGGTGAAGCTGGTATTGGAGGAGGGAAGAATGATGCAATTTAATGAAGATACAGAAAGAATCAGCTACGAACAAGATAGAATATTATAAAAAATATAATAATAAAATAAACTTCAGTACAAAAGAGAGTCCAAGGCAGCTCGTAAGTATAAATTGGGAACCTGGTAGTAGCCATTCTCCATACCCACTTCAATCCTGGAACAAAGATTTACAATAAATTTCTGGGGCTCTATCAGATTGCCAAACTCAGTGGTAATGACAGATACGAAGTGGCGAATGAGGCAGTCACGTCCACTGGCTGCCGACTGCATAAAGCCATTTCCAGAGTCATTTTCAAATACCGAATATATACCAAGTTGGCCGAATGTGCGATACTAATTTTCCAGTCAAGCAAAAGGTTGCAACACCAGCTTCTGGCAAGTATTGAAAGAAAGAGCGCTAAGGGCTAGTAGGGTGGTGATGATATTAGAAGGAAAAGTTGAGTTGTTTATACAAAGAAAAATAATGTTGCTCTGGTTTTTTATTAAGTTGACTAACTGTGTTCAAGTAACTGTCGTTTGAAATACAATTTCTCGATTACAAAAATATGTAACGATCGTAAATACTTCCATTTACCGTAGTATGAGAAACTGAAGAAAATTATAATTGCAGTAAGTGAATGTCTTCTGATTTTATATCTCAAATGTCATTTATTTAAGACGAAATCCATGATAATGTGAAGCACATTATTAATTATATTCAGTTGGAGTTAAATTTGTTATACTAGAACAATATTTAGTTTAAATTAGGGAGTAATGTCATTTATTATACCGAAAGTTGTATTTTTAATAGGAATATCTCTCTATCTTTCAGTTTAAATGTTGTGTAAATTATATGTAAATGTTGTTTAAATGTTAGGTAAATTATAGTTTCGAATGTGAAGAGCTACTTTTCATTTTAATTTTTTTTTTCAAATTTCTGTTTACTATTATTTTGCCCCTTCTTCCCTTGATTTAAAGCATTGTCTTTGTGTTTGAATTAGCTGAAGTACCAGTTTATGTAGTTTATCAGACAATAATTCAAACTTTGTAATTACTTTGCCATTAAAAACACAAATTATATTTCATTTATGATATATTTCAGTGTTGCTTATGAACACAATAGAACAAAGTATACACCCGCCACTGGTATGTATAGTAATAAATATTTTTTTAAACGCATTCTCTCTATAGTAATAAGTGAAGTTAAACTTCCATTGCAGTGTAGTTTTGCAAAACTTAGTATAACTTTTTTGCGTTCCTCGTAAGATAAACTTTTATTTAACACTTTGAAATATTTGATTAAAGAAACGTAGCAATAAATCCAAAGTTATATATTTCAACAAATTCTTAATTAAACTCGAAAATAAAATTTAAGTACAAATTTAACTGAATAAATTGTGCAGATTTTCAGCATCTTTTAAATCAAGCTCAGGAGTGGGGAAATCATTTTAATAGTTTGCTGAAACCAATTTTGAGTGCCGCTAGAATTTTGTATGTGGATCCGTATGTCTCGGACCAGTTATTGGACTCGCCATCCAAGATGTGCGAATTGGTAACGGTTGTTCATACAGCTAAAGACAATGAGGCAGCAGGTCCCGACCGCTGCATAGCATATGAATTTCCTAATAATGCCCCAGATATTTTTCTCGATAGACTGTTGCACTGTTTTAACCATATTTATGATACCGGAATACGCCAAGCTATTTTAAAGATGCCATAATATTTCCAAATCATAAGAGAGGGGCCACCGACGATGTCAGAAATTACAGAGGCATTTCATTTTTCAATGCGGTGGGAAAAATATATACAGGCTTCCTCTTGGCTAGGCTCACTCTCTGGGCGGAAGAACAAGGCATACTAGGTGATTTTCAGGGAGGATTTAGAATGCACCATTCTATAACAGATAATATCACTAATCTCACTATGATCCTGGTGAAAATTAAACTTAGTGCTAAGAGACAAAAAGTGTTTGCATTTTTTGTTGATTTGAATTCGGCATTTGACCGTATTGATAGATATCCTCTATTCCATAACCTTACTGAACTAGGAGTGTTATGAACTTACTTCATAGCAATTTTATAGTTGTAGGATTTTGGCTTCTTTTATTTCTGTTAAGTTTTTCTGGAGTATTAATTAATAAACCGCTGACCAGCCTTAATATTTTTTATTGTTTTAAACAAATTACATTTTTTTTTACTTCCCTACGTTTCGACATTACACTTCTCATCTTCAAGGAAATATTACAATATTTTCCAAATCTGAAAAATACATACATTAAACACTATTTTTCTTATATGTTAAATTACAGATATATAAACATAAAATTTATATTTTTAATGAAAAGTTTTCAATTAAAATGTTTTTAACTTTCAAAAACATAGTTAAACACATTTTAATAGAGAACGCATACCCATCATACACAATTAATAAGTACTGGAAACCTGCTATTACACAAAAAACACTTATGACCACAAATAACTTACAAAATACTGCCACATCTCCTATCTTCGCACATAACACTATGCCATCTGAAACTGAGTTAAGCAATTTCAATAATTATTTATCTATTACTTATATTCATCAACTTACAAATAAAATAAAAACATTCTTAAACATTACAACATTAAAGAATTAAAATTAGCTTATTTAACTAAAAACAAAATAAAAACTTACTTACCCACAACCCAAAAAACAAGAAAGAAGTAGTGTACTCCATTTCCTGCGAATGCCTACAGAAATATTTCGGTCATACAAAATATTTTCTAAAAACTAGAATAGAGCAGCATCGGAAATCAATTATATACAAAAACACAACTGAGACATCTTTAATAAAACATTATAAACTCACAAATCACAAATTCAATTTTGATAATGCAATGCCAGTAAATCAAGAAAAAAATTTATATAAAAGAAAAATGCTTGAAGCAATATACATTCTTATAAATTTAAAAAACGCAGTAAAAGATCGTAAGGAGTGTACACAAGTTAAAACTTATTCCAACTTGCTAAACATTTTAAAATCGCATGTATAATAAAAACCCCCTGATAACCTGCATATGTATAATCTCAACACCGGTTTAGAATTAATTCTGACCGGTTTCGCACATGAAAACCAACAAGAGTAACAGAAACATTGCGTTGCTGTGAACTCTCTACATGAAATTGGTGAATTTGCTCTGACAATGGATGAAAATCCGAAACCGGTCAGAAATAAAAGGAACATGTATGCTACGACGGATAAAATACCAGAGATTATAACTATTTGCTTGTTATTTATTTTTATTTATGTATATATTTCTTCTTTTTTTTTGTAAGGCAGAAATAACTGTCGGCCAATTAAGAGCTTTTCTCTCACTAAGGAGGATAACATGTAAATTTCTGAGAGATGCTGTAGATATCAAATTAAATAAATAAATAAGTTGAGTTTACCGAGGAATTACAGTTTTTTAACTGAATACAGAAGAAACTCTTTAATGTGCTTAAATGGCGGCCTGGCTAGCGGATAGGATTACAATCTTCTGATTTCAATAGTTCCTGCCGAAGTTGAACAAGACAGATGTTAGTATTGACGGATATCAGCCTGGAATTGCTGGGAACTTTTCCCATAAAATATGGTGGTGTAGTCCTTGGCTCAGACACTCCATCCATAGTCTCCTCAAGAGCCATCGACCCATCCGTATACCATAAATGGCATGTTCTTAATACGAGACAGGGCGATTTACTATTCATACACTTCTGTTGCTCAGATTCGACAAGAAATTTTTAACGACAAAGTTGCATTCCACCCTTGGCGAGATCCAGAAAGGGGAGCCGGCAGACAGATAGAACTAAAGCATCCTTCCCTTCCACTATCTGATATTGATAGCAGACAGATATTCTGTTCATAGCTCTCTTCGCCCATTTTTCAATCACAAGCTGAAAGGGGCCCACTTTTCAATCCCAGCTTAGGTCAAGTCATCATTGCTACCGTCATCCATAAGCAACAATGGTATTGTATTAACAACTGTAAATAAAGTCTTAACAAATAAATTTACACTAATTTAATAAAACTGTTTAGAGATGGTTTTATGTGTCTGAACATCCAGAAAAAACAAACTGTTACAATTATCAAAATTATTTCTTGTGGGCGCGCCGAGAGCCTTGGCTATGAGCATCAATAACAACTTATAAGCTGAACAATATTAACTGTAAAGCTGAAACTACACTGACTAGTTATGGAGTAAGGAGTGTTGAACAGTTGAGTGGAGGTGGTTAGCTGCCCCCACCCTTGTGTAAATTTGTATACTTAACTTTTTGATTTCATTTGTCTCCTCAAGTAAAATTCTCAGCCAAGCCCTGGCTTTTCGCGTGGTTTGAGCCAAGAGTTTTTTCAAAATTACAATATAGCAAGTGGTAAGGAAACTGGGTCAGGAATACTTTTCTCCCTTTCTAATCAATCAAACGCAAGGTATTACTGTTCATAACTATTCCTTTATCTGAAGTATTTATTACACAAGTTCAAATTTTGAAATATTTATTTAAATTGTAGACAAAAATTAAAGGTATAACGAGGACTTATATCAGTTTCTAAACAGTAACTATAATTATTCAAAGATATTCCTTGAGTTTTAAATAAATGGTAAAAGTCAGATTACATAGTGATTTCTCAACCCGCAATATACCGCCCGCCAGAAATCAATTTACTTTTTGTACGGGCTAGTGACTTTTTTCAATTAATTATTTTATTTATTAGTGCAAGAATCTCTTAACTTCGTTTAACAATTAATTTATTTTATTTATTCAGTATTGTAATTGTTGCATTCCCTTTTTAATTTAATTTGTTTAACCAAAATGTAGTTTTATATTTTTAGGGCTGTTTTTGCAGATCAGCGGTTCAGCATCCGTTCTTTAGCACTAAATTTCTAATAGAAATGGGTTTATGAACTTTTCTAAACTTACTTATACTTATACCGTGAATACCAGTATATATGTGTTATGTGTGTTTTAACGGAATATCTCAAAAACGAAACTCATTCTTCAGCTAATTCGCAGGAAGCTCAAACTTAGATTCCGTTAAGTACTTCCATGGTATTAGGCACGAAGATTTTAGGGGAACATCTGACTTTACTGATTATTTTTCATTAGTTTTCGTGATTTTCTAGCAACCGTTTCCAATGATTTTCGTTGAACTTTATATATTATGTTTCAATTATAATCAAGAAAAGCTGTAGGTTATAAAACAATGTAATTGTGAGTTGTGTCCCTGTCATAGGGGTCACTGTTCTACAGTTCCCTCCCAACTACATCCTCCCTATAGTCAAATGCTACGTTTACTCTTCCGATTAATCGAATCAATAGACTTTTCGATTCTCTAATGTCGATATATTTCTCTATTGTCTAAGACACTTTATTTTACTTTTTTCTCATTTTGTATCATAGTTTTCCCTCTTCCAAGCTTTGTTTACAATTCAACACAATTTTTGCATGTTTCTCATTTAACTTCTTTTATTTATTTATTTTTGTTTTTTTTTCCTACTCTAACAACATTCATATCACACATATGCCCAAACTAAAAATTTAATAAGGTTAACGGGCTCTTTGCTATCAGTGCAAGTTGTGTGGAGGCCAACTTATCGGATTAGGTCAAGTACATATTAATGTACCTATTAATGCTATCAATTTGGACACCACGAGCTATACACATTTTAACAAACACAAAATTTTTTCAGATATAAATTGTTCAGAACTAGGAGAAATGAGTTAAAAAATAAATTAGATTTATTTTCTATATTTTAAATATAGAAAATATTGATAATTTCCATAAATTGGAATTGTTGAATAATTGTGATCATCAAATAGAAGCTCGTTTATCCTGGTGATCGCTCACCAAAGAAAAAAGCGACACGCGCCAAGCAACATACCTCAAGGTGGTATGGAAACTGTTGTAAAACGCAAAGAAAAAAATGAGTTTATTATTTAAATTGTTTCAATAGGTGTAATGATAAGACCCAAGCGTAATTCGATACTATCGATATGATGGATTGCATTTGACTGTGATAGAAGGGTGCTAGTTGAGAGGAGAGTGCAGAACAGTGTCCGCCATGATGGGGACACAACAACTCACAATTACCTAAAAAAAAATTATAATTTTTTTCAGAATATTTGTAAAACTGACACTTTCCGCGGTATAGAAAAGTACTTCGAACACATATTTCATGTTCTTCCAAGCTAATTATACTAATTAGGTAATTAAAGTAAATTACCTGGGAAATTGTATAAATAGCAGACCCCAGTAAACGTATAGTTTTATTGAATCGCTTTTCAAGATACTGAAATGCAAATAAAAACAATGTAATGAGGGCAAAGCAAAAGTGTAAAGAGTAGGGTAAAATTAAGATTAAAATATTTATTGCTTTCCAATTTTATATTGTGCTCAATTTTAATAATTAAAAATAAAATTAAAAATTAGAGAAGAAAGTGAATTTCATCTTCATTTTTCATAACTAGAATGTTAATACAATATGGGAATATTTTATATCGGTTCCCCTTTCTGGATCTCGCCAAGGTTGGAATGCAACGTCGTCGTTAAAAATTTCTTGTCGAATCTGAGTAACAGAAGAGTATGAATAGTGAATCGCCCTGTCTCGTATTAAGAACATGCCATTTATGGTATACGGATGGGTCAATAACTCTTGAAGAGACTATGGATAGAGTGTCTGAGCCAAGGACTACACCACCATATTTTATGGGAAAACTTCCCAGTAATTCCAGGCTGAAATTCGTCAATTCTAACATCTGTCTTGTTCAACTTCGGCAGGAACTATTGAAATCAGAAGATTGTAATCCTATCCGCTAGCCAGGCCGCCATTTAAGCACATAAAGAGTTTCTTATGTATTCAGTTAAAAAACTGTAATTCCTCGTAAAAAACTGTATTCCTCGGTAAAGTCAATGATCTGGGAAGGAATAGATCTTATCGCGGAGTTTTGATATGTGTAATAGATTTTCATGCAATTAACATCACCAGCATAGACCCTTTAAGTAATTCAAGAAATGTTCAGTCATTATTCATAAATCATCACAGCTGCAATACTATTGTTTCCATAACTCGATTGACAGAATTCAGATACTTGAGAAGAATTTCCTTCAGGTTCGATGCCTATAGTATTCATGTAGTTATAACCTATCATTTTTCTTTGAAATATTTTTCCGAATTCTCTCGGAATCAGAATCATTTTCTTTAAACTTGAGATGGATTTTCTGTAGACAATAAAACTTTGAAACATTTTCCAGAAAAATTCCGGTTTTAAGCGACACATAAAACAAAACATGATCACAGAGTGGTATCAATCACATCTATTCACAAATTTTATTTCACTCCTTTAAATGTTATTTGGATTTGTCTTCTGTTATTGGCTGAGTTTTGGACTGCAATGTAAATATATTCAAGCGATTAAATGCCATAATGTGCTACTATCGCTACTAATATCCGCCACTAAAATCACTAATATCACCACCCTACCTCTCTCTCAGCCAATATGATCTCTCTATGTATTCCTTTCTCTCAAACAGTTTCGTAAAACTAAATTGTTTGAAATATGTAAGAAGTGAGTAGTGTATGTTACATTTTATTTCCCCAATCATCTTTGCTATTACTAATATTGCATTTACCCGAAGTTTACTATTACAAACAGATGGCATCTTAAAGGATTTTGTTTTACTACTACCCCATGACTTCGGCTATATAGCCATTCTAAGTTGCGCGGCCCAATATAAGAAGGCTGCGCTGGCGACTGATGTGTTCGTTTAGGTGGATGCCTAGGAGCCACGTAAGAACAATCTCGAACGCGTACACAACTTCACCCACTTAAAGGTAGTTAACTTTCTTTTTTGGGCAATTGGAAGATAAATTCTATGTCCTCCAACGGTTAATAAAAGCTTAAATCATCATCAACAGTAATAAATGACTACTTATAGAAACATCCTCATCATCATAATGAAGCTTCGAGGGGGGCAACTAACACGCCTTTAGTGCGCGCAGTCCAGGTTCGGTTTCTTTATTTATTTATTTTTTTAATTTGATATCTATAGCATCTCTCAGAAATTTCTTCCAACCACAACCACAACAAGTAACTGAAGTTATTACGTTTGCTGTACACACGATTGGTGGAGTTCAGTTTTGAATTGAGAGACCATTTCATAAGAGGTACATCTACGTTCAATCGGCAACATTTTGTGTTCTATTTAAATTAAAAATCATTATCATTTACAACTGTTAACTCCCAATTAACTCGTAGCTCACTGCTAGGGTTTTATTTAGAAGGTGCATATGAGGAAAAGAAGTAGAAAACACAGTTATGTACATAATATATTTTCACAAAAGAAATGAATGAATTGGAACACAAAATACATAAAAAAAACTCTTGAACACTTCACAAACACACACAAAATCTTTTCGTAAACACATCTATTCTATGTAACCTCTCTATCAATAACGCCCTTCGATAATCGATTCTACCCTTTCTATTACCATCGTTTAAAACAACACTTATTTATGGAGCTCATTTAATTGCAAGCTTTCATACATGAGTTGCAGTGGACAGCAACTTTAAAAGGAACGCGATACTTGAGAATAGGCCAAGCTCCTTCTATTAAATTCTGCTGAAAAGAATGCTTTGTATGATTTTTCGTTGGTTATCATCAAAGAGATGGTTCACTTTAGTGAACAGCTATAGCATAAACAAGAATTTTGCCGTGCGAACGACTGTTTTTGCTCGATATAGAGGAGTGTTAATAGGTCTCTCAATATGTCGGCTGTTTCCTAGGACACACAAAAAATTCGGTGTGAATATTTCATACGATTTTTCTCTTATTGAAATTTTCACAATTTTAATTTATAATTTATTTTTTTTTTAATTCCTAATTTTATTAATCGTAGAGTCTTCTAGTAGATGGAAAACCAAACATTACATTAACTGGTTTTCCAACAGTTGTTGTGGTTGGTTCCGCAGAGCTGGAAAGCATCAGTGATATTTTCCGTGATAGCCTGCTTCTTTTTGTGGAACTGAGTTTGCTTTATGCAAGTCTATGTTATTACACTGTTTGACAAAAACATCCTGATGATGGGCGAACGCTCGGGACCGGTCCATGACCACAAAAAAAAGCAGGTTATCATGGAGAATATCTCTAATGTTTTTCAACAGATCGCTGAATTTGGTTAAAATTGCAGACCACAGTACGCCAGCTAACTAATCAAGTTCCGAAATATTGTTTGTACAATTTAGTTAGAGACAGATATATATTTCAATCATGTGAGCCGATAGTATTCGAAGTTTAAAGTAAATCGCGAAAATCCATAAAAACCATTGTTTAGAGTCGGTATTTCCTTTAACGGATTTTTAACCCACGGAACCATCGTATTACATCGCTGGTGGTAACTAAACGGAATATAAGTTTGTGCTTCAAGCAATTTTTCGTTTTTGAGATAGGTTCTTTATAAACATACATGCGCGCGCAATCTTTTTTTTTCAGGATACTGTAAAACTTGAATTTCCGGTGTAAACTCAATTTCGATAGTTTGTTATGATCGCAGTAAGTATTTTTTCTTACAGCAATAAGGGAAATTAAAAAAAATAATTATCAGGAAGTTAATAGATTCTTAACAGATATCAATTGCGCACCTTGCACAAGTTCTGCTAACCACTCTTAAATTAAACTCAATCTGTGCAATTTATTGAGAAAAATTTGTTATTCAAATTTGTTTTTCCAGTTTACTTAAATATTTGTTGAAGTATAATACAACTTTTTTTTGTGTATGCAAATATCTTCTTGTATCCGTAGAAGTTGGCCACGAAGGATTACAAAACACTTAGATTAAGAATAAATAGCCAAAAGTTAGCACTTATTTTTCTTATTACTTTCTCTTACTCCTAATAAGAGGAGGTACTGTAATCGTGTCAAGTATTCGATTTCGAGTTTTCACCGGATCTGAATCCAAAAAAGTTGTGTTTAGCAAATGGTCTGTTTGTGTGTGTGTGTGTATGTGTGTGTATGTATCTGAACAGCATAGCTCAAAAACGAAAAACATAGAAAGTTAAAACTTGACATTCCGTTTAGGTATCACCATGCCATCTGAGACTGTGGGTCATCTGTCAAAATTCCTAAACCGGAAGTATCACTTGACTAGTTGTGATACGTTTTTTTTACGATTTTCTCAAAAATGGCTCCGTCGATTTTCTTCAAAATTTCATATATCAACTACGTATACAAAGAGCTACAACTTTTATTTGTAATGTTTCTGTGGGAAAATTCATTTAAGGCCAGTTATGGGAGACGGGTGGGGTTATGTTTTTCTCTAAAGTGCTATCATAGTTGATTATACAATTCTATCATCCAAACAAAACTAATTAGAAATATAGATGGCCAAAATTCCGTGGCCAGAATTTGATACTGGAGCCTGGCCTATTGCCAAGTGTCGCGTTCCTTCTAATGTTGCTGTCCACTGCAACTCATGTATGAAGCTTGCAATTAAAGGAACTCCATAAATAAGTGTTGTTTTAAACGACGGTAATAGAAAGAGTAGGGGGAAAAAATAGAAAGTTAAAACTTGATATTCCGATTAGATATCACCATGCCATTTGACAGTGGGTCATCTGTCAAAACGACACTTTACAATTCTATCATCTAAATAATGTTAATTAGAATCGAATATGTTGTAGAAATTCCGAGTTTCAAAAAAGCGGATCGATTATAGAAGGGCGTTCGAATTGATAGAGAGGTTATATGGAATAGATTGTGTTATGGAAAGATTTTGGGTGCGTGTGTAAAGTGTTCACGAGTTTTTTTTTATGCATTTTGTGTTCCTATTCATTCATTTCTTTTGTGAAAATATATTATGTAGGCAACTGTGTGTTTTCTACTTCTTTTCGTCGTATGGACCTTCTAAATAAAACCCCTGCAGTGAGCTACGAGTTAACTGGTAGTAAACAGTTGTATATGATAATGATTTTTTTTTTAAATAGAACACAAAATGTTGCCGATTGAATGTGGATGTACCTATTATGAAGTGGTCTCTCAATTCAGAACTGAACTCCACCAATCGAGTTTGCTGCAAGTGTAATAACTTCAGTTATTTGTTGTAGTTGGTTCCGCAGAGCTGGAAAGCATCAGAGGTATTTTCCGTGATAGCCTGCTTCTTTTTGTGGTCATCGACCGGTTTCAGGCGTTCGCCCAACATCAGGATGCTTTTTGTCAAACAGAGTGGTAACATAGACTTGTAAAGAGCAAACCCAGATGATAAACTCAGTTGAGTAAAATATCTTGATGAAACTTCAGTTTCTATCAGACCCATCCCTTTTGGCAAACAATTCTATAGTTCGAAACCCTTCGTTAGGACTATAATATCTCAGGACTAGAAAGAGGGTATTATCAGCGTAGTCATGACAGATAAACATGAAATTTGAATGAACTACACTGTCACTATAAAGCATTTGAGGATCATGTACGTATATGATATCATTATTAAAGAAAAAAGTAGTTTAAGATCATTCACCATAGAACAGACCACTACTTTTTTGACCAGATTGTCCAAAGTCAAGGTTTTAGTCTGTTATTGTAAATGGTTTGGTTTTAGCAACCCATACAACAGATTCGAATTTCATAAGACGGAAGTTGCTTAAAAGAAGTGTTTTGAATGAAATATGTTTCTGTTTCATAATATATTCAAAACATATACAAAAAATCTTACGAAAAATTTACAAAATCCCCCCTCCCTAAGTCTTTCTATGAGTTTCAAAAATAAATTCAATTTTTTTTTTTAACATTGAATAAAAATCGCTAAATTTTCAAACTGAAGCATCGCTCCTACCATTTTAATTGTGCTGCATATAATTGTTTTAATTTTTTTCGGCCTTGTTTACAAAAAGATAATTGTGCCTTGATAAGATTATACCTTGTGCCATATTATTATTATTTTTGTTTGCGAAACACATAATTATAGCCTATAATTACAGTATAATTTTTAATAATTCTAAAAATAATAGTAATAACGATTTTAGCTGTTTTCCTATTTATATAAGAATCGATACAAGAAAATAACTACTAAGTAAATGCTGTGTATGTATATCGTTCATTAACAATTTCTATGTTATTAGATCTAATAACTGACTATTAATTATTCATTTTTTTTTTTTTTTTTTTTTGCGCTACAGCCCTTGGAGGGCCTTGGCTTTCTCAGTAATTTTGCCCCATTCACTTCTATCTTTCGCCTTCAATCTCCATTTTCTTACCCCAAGTTTTCTCAAGTCCTGCTCCATTTCGTCGATCCATCTTTTTCTCTGTCTCCCGATCTTACTTCTACCTTCCGGGCGGCCTTCATATAACTTCCTTACAGTCTTGTTTTTGTCCATTCTCTCGACATGACCTAGCCAGGCTAATCTTTTTCCTTTTATTTCTGATACAATGTCTGGAGCAGCATACAGTGCACTGATTTCAGAGTTTTTCCTAATTTTCCATACCCCGTTCTCGTATTTGGGACCGAATATCCTTCTCAAGATCTTTTCTCCCAAACCCTCACATGTTCATTTTATTCTGAGTCATTATCCATGTTTCACAGTTTTATAAATTCTGATTTTCTGTTTTTGAGAGATGGACCGGGATTTCAGAATTTTATTTAATGCGAAACAGCAACGACTGCCCGAAGCTAATCTTTCTTTAACTTCGCTTTTGACATCTCGATGTTGTGTAAATGTGGCGCCTAAGTCTTAAAATTTCTAACATTTTCAAACAATATGCCACTAATCTGCACACGTTGGGACCGACATATACGATTATCAAATCTTGAGGACAACATATACTTGGTTTTGGAGTAATTCAGCTGTAATCCCACCTCTTCTGCACTTCTTTGCAGTTGTTCAAAACATTCTTCTAAGGCCCGGAATGTCCTTCCGACCAGAACAACATCGTCAGCATATGCTAGAAAGTGCCTGGCTCGATTAAAAATCGTCCCGTTTGGGTTTGTCTCAATGCTCCGCATAACTTTTTCTAGGCTGAGATTGAACAAGATTGTGGATAGAACATCACCTTGCCTGAGGCCTCTATCTATACTAAAAACTTCAGAGTATCCTCCTTGACTTCTCACTTTGGCAGCCGCATTGTTTAGACACATTCTCACCAAATTGATTAACTTACGTGGAATTCCAAAATCTTGTAAAATATTAAAAATATTAAAAATCCGGAAGTAATTAATTATTCATTTGAGATTTATTAATTAAAACTTCCAGAGAACATAATAATAAACTCATCGATTAGAAAAAGTAAGTACTTTTTAATCTTTGATTTTTGCATCCATAAATATTATAAATGGAATTATACTATTTTCTTGTAAGGGGGGAATTTTCTATTAATATAGATCTGAATCAAAAACAGTTCGTAATAATCTATGGTTGGTGAATACGTGTAAAAAAAAATAATGAAATGAAAGTTTAGAGGAAAGCCTGTCATCGCAGCGCTTCTAGAAAGCCCTAAATAGATATTTTCAGAATGTTTGAAATAAAAATTATAGATATTCTTATTTTTTGTTTAAAGATCATATTTAATTCAAATTTAAAGATATAATCCCCGAGCACGCTGATCCGTTATGGTAAAGCACATATATAAGTCATTGTCCAGGAACGCCTAAAGTCACCGCTTTCCTAGGAATCCCCATAAATGATTAATCTTCCGGAATAAATGTTTTAAACCCAGTGACTGTGCTAAGTATGTTTGAACTCTATTCCCAATACAAAGAAAAATAAAAAAATAGTCCGATCTATTATTTTTGAGAACATTATGAAAAACTGAGGCGGAAAAAATCAGAAAAATGGTGAGTGAAATTCTGATTTACCAATTTTGATTAGACACTTCCTGTCCAGATCCTCTTTGGCGAAGTGTAAATCAATATCAAGTCAGATTTTCTGCGAATTTTCCAGTTATGGGCTATAGTATTTCACATAAACACTGAAAAGCACGCACAACCGCCCACGCCTCCAACAAACACACAGAGAATGAATGAGGGCAATCAAGTTCCAAAAAAAAAAAAATTTCCAGAGGTACCCCAAAAATTATATTTCCGGTGTCAATTCATAATTTCGAAAACTAGTGAGGATCGCTGCGCTTTCCCTAAGCTTACTCAGAACATTCCCATTGCATTCATGCCAGATAGTCGGCTTATTTTGCTGATTATCAAGAGCGCACTGTACGGATCTTTTATGGATAAATTTAAAGGCACTTGTAAAATACGACTTCATGTAAAAAATACGAAAGAATACAGGATCGGCTATTTATGATCCAAATAATAAGTTTACTACTTGAGCGATGCTCAGTTTACAGCGCAGAAATGTTTGATATTAAACAAGATTTGAAAGTGGATCATGAAAAGTTTGTAATTTATACCGATAGATAGTATGACTGCATTGTAGAAAGTAATTAACATAAATTACATTGCTAATATCAATTATATAAAACATCGTACAAGTATTGGAATCAATAAAATCTATGCGTAATCGGTTTTGTTTGTTTGGATAATAGCGCATTCGAAAATACATGATAATGAAGTAGTAGTTGACATTTTGACTAAAGCAACTACCACTGTTGGACAAAATACAGACTGATGTAAGCTGACATTACAAGATGTTTCAAATGAATTTTTAAAAATAGTGTTCTTAGCAGGTGGCAAAATTTATATGACAACGATACCGATCATTTTTTATAAAAATTATGAACCCCAAAATTCAAGTTCAAAAATCTTTAGTTTGCGGGAATGGCATTGGGCTTTAGGAATGTAATGGAATTATGAATCGTGAATATTTTGCAGGGCATATCTTTTCAGAATAGGTAGATGAAGATCAGACCTGTGTGAAGATCGTAAGGTGGTGGAAAGCCCAGTTATACCATAATGATGTGCACAAAATATAAGGATGCGCGAATTAGGCTTTACGATAGACTATAGAGAACTGTACGCTTCGTATAATTGCTTAGGTATAATTGAACATACTGCCATAAAATGAACCACATCATCCTGAGCACGAGAGTTACACAAGGAACAGAGCTCAATCTCTCTTTCAATGCTAGGAACACAATTTAGATACAATAACTCTCACCTAATTTTAAAAAGCCAACGCAACTCTTTTAACTGTAGTAGGCTAGTATTATTAGAAACTAGACTGAGAGCATTAAGACGTCTATCTAAGGACTTGAGATAAAAACCGGTTAGTTGAATTGGCTCGCTCCAGGAACTCTTCCCGATAACTTAAACTGATATTAGAAAGGAAACGAAAAAATTTTCTTCCCCATATGCAATACTGTCAATGGAGAAATTGAAAGAAGAGAAATCCTTAGCACATAACGACTTCCATTCTTGGATCCACAGAGCATTACGACTGATAACCTCAAGCGCTGTATCTGTAGTTAACAAATAATCTTCTTATAAAGAAGGTTTTGCTCGTACCTCCTATATCTCCAAACCTGACAAGCATAACAGACTACAGAACGGCAGACTGCAATAAAAACGTTAAGTTTCGCTGGTAGTGGAACCAAATCTTGACAAATAAAATCTGAACAAATACGGTTGAGGGCAAATTTACAGGAAGAAACTTTTAGTGCCAAATAAGGAAAGATGAAAGCCGAGAAGTCAGAGTAACACCAGGTACTTATCATCATAACTATTTCAAGAGGGGCACCTTTGTAAAACCATTTCTCTCTAGAAGCCAGTTTGCCACCCCTTCTAAAAACCAATTACCTTGGACTTGTTCAAATTGAATGTTAGGTTCCACTGCTCACGATAATCTGCTAGAATGTTTATGTTCCTTTGCAGGCTAGAAGCATTATCAGAAACAAACACAACATCGTCAGCATACATAAGTACCTTGATTATTGTGCCCCCAACAGTAACACCTGATTCCAAACACGACGACAGATTATCTAAGAAAATGGAGAAAATAAGAGGACTAAGAATACACCTCTGCCTAACACCCGAAACTACCTGAAACCAGTTGGAAATCCCCTCCCTAACTCTAACTGCTGACACCGAATTATTAATAAGGATTTAATAATATTAATAAATTTAGAAGAAACACCTAGATTATACAGTTTGATTATTAAAGCCCTTCTGTCTAGACGGTCAAACGCAGTCTTGAAATCGATAAAAAACAAAACAATTTTT
>JAAEAF010000046.1:0-80504 GCA_011037195.1 Triatoma infestans
AGGGGCAATTTAACCCGGGCTATCAACTCGTACTGCGTTCCGGTTTTGTCATATACGTTTGGGGTGATAAAGTAGTCCGCCACAGAATTGCGCGTTCAATCAGAACAGCGCTTATCACACAAAATAAACACCACCCTAGGTCTGCCACCGAAAGAATTGAATTGCTGCGGTCGAAAGGTGGACGTGGTATAGTCAGTATCGCGGGCTTTCATGATTCACAGGTTGTCCGAATGAGAGCTTATTTCTAAATTTCTAAACCCACCGGAACTCGAATCTGATCGGTGCAGTAATAAGGGGTGTATGGTTTTAGATTTACACAGGATGTCGCCGTGGGTGCAGGAGGTTCAGGACTCTGCCACCAACATAGCCGCAGCCTGGGGTGAGAAGGCCTTACATGGGCAATACCCCGCAGCGCTGGATGTTAACGCCATAGACACAGAGGCGTCAGTGATGTGGCTTACCTGTGGGCAACTTTACCCAGAAACTGAGGGGACCCTAATTGCCATTTAGGATCAGGTGGTGGCTACCAGGTATTATATGCGCTATATTATAGGAGATTTCAGTGCCCTGAATGTTAAGTGCAGATTATGCCACTCTGCCCCAGAGACATCCACCACCTGTCTATGAGTGTGCCTGTCTAATGTTGGCACAGTTGGAGTACCTTAAGAGGTACAATAGTATGGCTAAGATACTGCACCGGGAGATATCCCACCCTACTATCATTATCATCCCGAACCGGTGCTAGAGAGCTCCAGACACAACTCTATTGGGATCGCGAGATGCTCACGGATCATACACTGGAGGGCACCTGACCTCTTAGTGTGTGACACAATAAGAGGGAGGGAGGGTAAGGTATATATAATAGATGTCAGTCTCAGACTCAGCTAATGTTGTGCGGGCCTTCAATGAAAAACTGATTAAGTACAGGCCGCTGGCAGCTGAGGTTGCTTCTCTTTGGAGAGGCGTTGTCTGCTGACATTGTGCCGATTGTCATCTCTGGAGTTGGTATAATACCGTGCGCGATCCAGGAAGGACTACTCAAACTGGAGATCAATAAAAAGAGCTGGCTTTAATGCAGCAAGCTATAATGCTGTAGGATCATCAGGGAGATTTTGCAGCAGGGGAAGGACAAGCGGCAGCCGCTAGACCCCTGATGATGATGGCCAAATTGACCTATTTATATAACACAAGAACACAATGTATTCACTTACAATGAGCCAGGTAATGATGATGGCCAAGTCGTCCTATTTATATAATGCATAAATACAGTACAATGCGATCACTTATAGTGATCCACGTGCCTCCCTTGCCTAAGGACCGCGAGACACTTATAAAAAAAAAAAAGGAAAAGACAATAATAATAATAATAATAATAATAATAATAATATCCCATGTATTATGTATAAACGACCTCAAACTGTATGCTTGCTAGAAAAGATCACCTCGGTATGTTGGTTGATGCAGTCCAAGGTACACAAGTGACTTAGCCATGCCATTAGGGTTGGATAAATGTCGTCAACGCAGTCAACTGTTCGCCTTCCCGGATCGCAAATGATCGGAAGTTAGAGTGTTTAGCTGTGGGCGATAACTACAGTACTTGGGGATTCAACAGTCCAGAGGTGTGAAGCTCACAGCCGTTAAACGGCGATAGCCAATAGGTATCGCCAACGCCTTGAAGCTGTTGTACGGACTGTAAACTAAGTATTCTTTTGTGCGTTTCCTTTTGTCCTTTTTTTTTCGATTGTTATAGGAGGGATTATTGCACTGCGACCTGAAAGATCTATTGTGCCCCCCGGAGCATTCTCAGTGCACGCCGGCCTCTCTAGCTCTCTAGCTACAGACAACATTGCCCAACACCGGACAGTGAGCTGTATAGGCTCCTAGGAAAAGAAAATCTAAGAGCAGCGTGCTAGATTCGAACCCGGGACCTCCGCGTCACTAGTCCAGCACTCTACCACTGAGCTAATCCCTTCCTGCTCTCTTGGCTTAGGCCAATTAACTAAGGACGGATACCCTGGCTTGTGTACTGAGTTTGTCCTTGTCTGTAAAGGTAGAGAGTATGATGTTTAAGTGTACTGTGAACTGTTCTGATGATGTGCATGGAGTACTGAGCTGTGGTATCCCGTGCAGCCGCTGTCCTCAAGTAACTGCATGCAACAGACACCGCTTGCGGGTTTTTTCTCTTACGGCAGTAAGAGAAAGTAAAAATATTATTTATATTTACAGTTATTAAACTAAAAAACGTATGAAATATGTTTACCTCAGCCCAAGCTTTAAGTATTGCCAATCTTTCTAAAGTAAGCAAACTTTCGTTGTACAATAACGCAGGCCGGGAACCATGCAATTTGGCCAGTGAAGAGACTAACAGTCCCTGTACTCTGCGCAGATCATTCAGATCTTTAGCAACGCCGCTACCTATCCAAGCGGAACATACTTCGCACGCAGCCGCTGTCACATGTGGCACTGTTTCCGGCGAGAATGCTGGCCTCAAAGCGGCTCCAACCTATAAGAAGTGTTTATTTTTTTGTTATCAGTTGTTTTAAGAAAATTTTAGATGCAATAACTTGGGGGGACTCTAGATATTTATACTCAACCTGCGCCTGATATTGTTCCAAAAGTAAATGACCGGGAAATTCTGGTTCAGGTACGGCTGCAAAAGCGTCAATAATTTCGTGTAGGGTGGCCAAGCCTTCCAGTCGGAGTTGATCACAATCACTGGTAGCCGCCATGAACGCCATTCGGACAAGTTCTGATAAATGTATAACTAGGTAGTCACCACCAGATTTGCCATGATTAGGACGACTGTTCATGTGTTCCTGTAATCGTGATGTTACAATTTATTCTTGTTATCTAAACGTAATATTATTGCAGCCATCAAATACAAAGAACAATTCATAAGTGTTTTGTTAAACAAAAAAACAAAAAACATACTTTGGCCAATTGTAAGTCCAAGTGCGGTGTGGAAGTATCAGCACGACAGACTGCAATGATTTTGCGCAGCGATTCAGCTGCAAACACCCTGGTCGGCCATCTTGGCTGTAATCCTGTCCGACGAGCGTCTTCACCAGTCTTGAATTCATCGCCATCATCTCCTTCTTCATCGTCGGATAGCACTTCTCGTTCACCAGGTTCACCTCCGCTGCCGCTGTCGCCTGTTACTCCAGAAGTGATCTCTGCAAGAGAGCCGGAAATTGGTTATTACTTGCAAAGCTGACGTATTGCGATTTTGTAAGTTACATAATACAAATAATAATACCTGGTGCCACTGTGAGCACAGCTTTACACAGAGATAACCACTGGGTTAGGTTACTGGCTGCTAATACTTGCAGCATGCTGGTTAATGTATCGTGTATATGTTTGATTAGTGATTGATCAGTTTCTGTGTCCAACATTGAAAACAGCACTCCAGGTAAACCAGTTTCTGTGATAACTAATCCTGAAAATAAGTAAGAAACTGTTATTATTCTTTCTCCCTACACGCTCACTTCGAATTATTGCAACCTAGACCAATTATACTTCAACAATTACCTTCTATGTTACTGTTATCATTAGCTAGTGTTAGAGCATGCTCACACACTTCCTTGGCTTCACGTTGAGTCAACTGTCTTAAACAGGACACTGCGGCCTTTCTCAAAAGTAGATGATTACTGGAGAGCGTCATCTATGAAACAATGAACAGAAACCAATAAAATATGTAACGTGATTCACATTATCTGGCTTCAAAATATTCCAATCATTGATATTTTGCATCAATCTACCTCTATATTAGAGTCAAACATTAATATAACGAATTTTCAGATGACCCATTGCTCTCAAAATGGTAAAATACGGAGCCTCAACATTTTTAGTCAGGTACAAAGGATGGTTCCCAATTGAGGGTGCGGGGGTGGACATGGAGGTAACCACGAGAGGAGTACTGACCTTGGCGAAATAAAAAATAGTTATAGATATCATTTGAACAGACAACCTTTCACGCACGCAAGCGAATGGGTTAACCACTAGACCACGAGGTATATTTGGAGTGTTAGAAATCTAGAACTAGGATTACTTAAAAAAATTAGAATTAGTGTTAAAAAAAGCCAATACAGTTAAAACTCTGTTAAAACACACCATCATGCTTTGTGTAAGATTTTAATGTATGTAATTTTATGTATTTACGTCTTAATATTTTTTTTCTCAAGATATTCATCTTTATATTTTGTTTTCTGCAATTCCTGAGTATAAAATGCCCCTGAATGGGTTGTCCAGCCAAATCTTCCAGCAGGTATATATAAGATACCAGACAAATCTTCCAGCGGGTATATATAAGATACAGTCCTGCGAACAGTTTTAACTTTAATTATCTCGGCAGATCAGTTGGATATGTATATCTTCTTGTAAAAACATTTCTACTCTTCGAAAGGAGCACATAATCACCTTCCTTAAAACGGTGTTTATCCTTTCGCTCGCCTCTGGATGAATAAACTTTAGCTAAAAGAGTTGGTGTATTGCTTTCATTCACCTCTGAAGGCTACATTCCAATCGTACGATGCACTCTATTGTTGTAGTTTTGAACTAAATCAGGTGAATGTTGTATATATTTGTAACTGCTTTTTAGGCTAAATAAGCGATACATCATCGATTTAAATGTTCTATTAAACCGATCACCAATGGAACTTTTGATTTGCTTGTTGGTGCTGTAATGATTTATGTTGTACACTTTCATGAGCTTCTTGAAGTTGCTTATTGTAGAATTTACTTCCCACTATCTGTCTGAATATTGTCGGGCACTTTTCCACTAGATTTTATAATCTTCTCCATTGCTTAAGCTATCTTGTCCACCTTTAGATTTTAGATTTGGGCTCCACCCAGCATATTTTGAAATATAGTCAATATATATTTGTTAACATTATTTTGATGAGCGTATCATTTCAATCAAATCCAGCTGCCACAGGTCATCAATACCCTTAAAAAGAGTGCGACCTCGAGGATAACAAACGCGAAGCTCATTGACTACTACCTCTTTGATGGACATTTTATACTAACATCTCATTGTTGATCAAAAATTGATTTAAGTATAGAAGGAGTGTTTGGATGCATTAGATTTATTCTGTTTCTTATAACTTCAAATAAACGATCTACTCGAGATTTTACATAGACATCTAAAAAGTAGGTTTTGATAACAAGTTTTTTTTCTCCCATGTACTTTTCAAGAGTTCTTATTAGAATTAGAATGCTGCAGGGGGGGACTAAAACCCAGGCACCGCAGCCTCCCATTGAGGCTTATTGTGCCAAAGAGTTCTTATTAACAGCGTCAGCGCTGTTTATTGGCTCACTAATTCCACTTAATCGTTTATTTTTCAAATCGATGTATTATCCATAATCAATTGCCTGAAACTCCTTCTTCGTCAACGGTCCACCAAATCTAACTATAGCCATGTTTGTTGAATGTCAAATTATTAACTAACGATTTTTCTACAATTTTCAGAAATTTGTATTAGCTTCTCTCAATTCTTCTACTACGGACTGAATTTTGTTTTCATGGTCAGTATCACCAGCCGTTTTGATGCATAAAGAAGTCGTAGGCGATCCACTGATTCATTTCAATATTCGTACATACTTTGACTTTCCCGCATACCCTTGCCGGTAGTTTGTTTTGACCTTATTCATATCTGTTAGGTTTTGTTGCAAATAGAGCCTAAGGGGCACGAGTGTGAGACGATGCTGATGGTGAAAATCGGCTATTGTTTTTTTCCAAGAAATGAGATATTCCGCATGTAAAGCACGTTCTAGAAATAAAAACAAGTTTTATAGAGTTCAAGAAATTTTATTTTCCTCAGGGTTTGACAATACAACTGTATTATAAATATTTTTTAAATAATTAAATTAATCAAGTACATCTCTTCGTACAAACTTGCTACTTTAACAAAGTCATTACGCAATAGAGTTATATTCGGAGTTTGAACAATTAAGATTGTTTCTAACCATGCTGGTTTGCCTATGAATGCAATCAATTTGTGGATAGATTTCTCACAAGAGATGGTTGAGTATTTGTCTGTCAGACTGAAGCTCTGACCAATCTTCTTCAGTCAAGCCGATAACTTCTTTTTTCGTTGTTCTCAATGCTACAAGTGGTATTCCTTCTTCAGAGAGCCCAGTTGTTAGCCGTTTAGTGGAATTGTTGTTGAGCGAGAAAGCTGTAGTTGCATACCGAGTTCACTTGACATGGAGATGTTTCTTCTTCTGAGACAGAGACTACCTACAGACCTAAGGCACGTTGCAATTGAAACGTTCAATTTACTTCATACACCTCAAAGACCCCCCACCATTTTCAAATAGTTCATTTAAGTCACGTTCAATTTCGCATGATAGAAATGATATCAGAATACATGTGTATGTGTCAGGCCCACACCTCTGCTTAGGTTAGACCAAACGCATTGTTTAAAATGATTATTAGGTGCTCACACCACAAACTCTTTAGCACACTCTTCCATTTCACAGAATTTTCGTTTAATTATATAAATTGCTGTGCTAACTCCAGTGATGGTGAAAACAGTGGGATGGAATTTTTTTTTTTATAATTAACACTAGTTATATTTTCTCCCAACAATCTGCCATCTTTTCAAAGGGATAAAAATTATGTAAGATACTTTACTTATATTCAGTGAGGGCGTGGTCTACAGGACTTCCAACCCCCACCGCCCACCCCCGCGCCAGCCACCGTCACACTGATAGGATGTAGCTCAATTAGATGTAACTAAGAATACCACGTGGTTTAGTGGTTAAAGTAACCGCTAGCCGTGAGAAAGGTTGTCTGCTCAAATGATATCTATTATTTTTTTATTTCGCCAAGGTCAGTACTCCTCTCGTGGTTACCACACTACCCGCCCCCGCACCCTCCGGCTGCACTAGGACTATCTTTTGTACCCTACTACTCTTCTTCATAATATCCGAGGTCTGTAAATTTGAGGAGGGACCGATGACGAGGTTGCATATTAGACTACATGAAATTAAACATCATATCGATGTCATGAATCACCATATCGACCTCATGAATAGCTTTATTGGATTTCAAACTAAACTCCCCGTAAAAAGCCTTAACCTCTACAAGTTTTTTGATATAATGCGTTGGCTCTAACTCAAACTGCAACTACATTGTAAAATATGTGGATGAATCCACAATGCTGGATAATATGTAGGATTTGAACCAAGCATGTTTATGTTGCTCCTGACCGGTATCAGATTCTCATCCATCGTCAGAGTAAGGCTATCAAAGTCGTGGAGAGACGTTAACCTTATGTTTCTGTCACGCACAGCACTTGCTGATAGTATGCGAGAAGTTATTGATAAGCCTTACTCTGACGATGGATGAGATCCAAAGCCGGTCAGGAAAACATAAATATGCATCTAAGTTGGCAACCTCAGATGCGACAAGATGGTTATGTTTTTATAGGGCTGTGGGCTACCTGATTCTCCTATCTATTTTATCATCAGTTAATTTCCTTAAAGCTTAATATACTTTGAATGAAGTTTAATTATTTACAAACAAACCTTTTGGAAGTTTAGGTTAGTAACTATGAAACCTAGATTAATATACTAACACATAAATTAGGCACCAACGATGAAAGATTAACATGACGTGGGGCAAATAAATGCAGCTGTTGAAGGCATGATGTAGCTTCAGCTTGCACCAATGGATCTTGATGATCTTGCATGATGGCGCATGCGCACAACAATGATGAACGCGCCATACAGACAGTGCTTGTATTTCCTACAATCATCATACTCATTTAATGCGAAGTCAATTTACTGATTGGTCAATTAATTTAATTTTCAAGTTGTATTTATAACCTCAGTTACCTTGTAATTCTGGTCCAATAGTTGTAATGATCGCGGTAAGTACTTTGCCCACACACTGATGCACGTCCACATGCGAGTGCGGTACGGATAGTAACAGTTTCAAAGCCAAAGAAAGTGTTGGTTCCACATAGCCACGGAACATTGGACCTCCTGAATCAGCCATCAAATAAAGAGCATGTAACGACCAAACCTACAATACAGAGAGTGACGTTTTCGTATGTTTCTTTTTAAATACGAGAAGTAGAAGAATTTAAGCTGATAATTCATAATTTAAACAGTACCTGGACTTGAGGTGAAGCATGGTCATGAGCCAGTGCGAGCAGAATACTGATACTGGTATTGAGATGTTGCGCTGAGCCCAGTCCACCAACGTAACGATGAAGACAGCCCAACGCCAAAGAGTGGCCAGTTCTTGACGCCACGTCTCTAGCTGATTTCAATTTATCAAAACTGGCTTGTGCTAATTCTGCCGTAGTTCTTGGATCGGCTATAACTTGTGCCGTACGGCCGAGACATTCAGCACCGGCACATCTTAACATTGGCGATGTTGATGTCAAAGAATTCTATAAACAAAGAATTTGTATGTGATAAACATATGATAATTGTAACTCTCACAGTTCTGATTTGCAAAGTTTATTCTCAGCTGGAATTTTCACAGAAAGTTTAATAGCTAAAAAGAGAGTGATCATTGTATTACTTAAATTGCAGTTTGGAGGCCAACATATAATGTCCAAGCTCCCCTAAACCGCTCCAAATAATTTTTTTTCGAAAAAGTTTAAAAAAACCAATGATGGATTTATGTATGTACAGTTATTATTCCAAGTTTAAAGAATGTCGCTTGATCTATTTTCGAAAAAATCTGATGTGAAATACTCACACGACTTTCTCTCACTCCTTTTAATTATATATAAAATGACAAATTTTCTTTAAACTCAAATTTTATAAACTTGTCCTAATAGTGGAAGATTCTTCTCGACCGTTACTTATATGAAGGAAAAGGATTGTGAGATTCGGTCTTTTTAAAAAAATAAGAAAACTTAAATTCTTGCCACGTTTCGACAAATATATTGTCTTTTTCAAGGCATAAAAAAATAAAGAAACTATTAAATAATCTTCAAAACATATCAAACTTAAAAACTTATATGTAATTTTGGAAAATAAAAAGTTGAGAACACCTCAACAACACAGAGAATAGTGATATCACTATTTATGTCAATATATTTTTCGAAACGTTGGCAAGAATTTAAGTTTTCTTATTTTTTTAAAAAGACCGAATCTCACACTCCTTTTCCTTCTTGTCCTAATATAAATATAGAGGTGGTGAGGGATAAGTACTAACCTATTAATCTTGGCAGGTAGAGAAGTGATGGTTAGGCCCAATAGAGCGCTCAACAACATGTAAAATTTGAAAATAATGCCACAAATTCTGCACAACTAACCAAAATATTTTTTTTTTTTAAATTGTTTCAAACAAAAGTAATATGTTTGTTAGGAAATCGTTATAGTCGTTTTCAAAAAAATTTTTAAAAACTCAGAAAACTTTTCTATAAAGTCGCACTTCTGGTTAACCGATTTTCTTCAAATTTGGAATTTATCCATGCTTCCTACCTGTATTAATATATAGTGTAATGAAGTGGTACTTTAGAGAAAAGCATAATGCTACGTTCCTCCCGAACTCCCAAAAAATAATTTTCTCAGAAATATGTTTTAAATAAAGTTGATACCTACAATTTATATTTGTCGAGGGTATACCAAGTTTAAAGAAAATCGTTAGAGCAGTTTTCGAGAAAATTATAAAAACTGATAAACCATTCAATAATGTGGTACTTCGTTGATGGATTTTGCCAGAAATCTTCGTGACTGATACCAAGTTTGAGCTTCCTGCGACTTTTTCAAGATATTCTGTTAACTCACACACATACGAATTCGCACATATGAATTCGCTAAAAAGATTTTTTCGTATTCAGGGGACCACATAACATGTATTTTCGGTGAAAACTCAATTTGGAAAATCTGGCACGATTACAAGAGGAAGTATTGTAGGAGTAAGGAAAGTATACTAGGATTAAGAGAAAGTAAACATGCGATAAACTGAAGAAAAAAAACATTCTATAACCTTGCTCAGTGGTTAATGGCATTTCTTCAAACTATTATTTTCTCTTAAACCTTGTAAGAGGAAGTATTGTAATGTAATCGTGTCAAATTTTCGATATCGAGTTTTCATCTGAAATATACGTTTTGAGATCCCCTGAGTCCAAAAAAAGTAGTTTTTAGAAAATAGCGGTGCATGCCATTACTGTGTGCATGCATGTGAACAGCATAGCTCAAAAACGAAAATTCGCTAATACTTCAAACTTTATATTCTGTTTAGGTATCACTATGGGATCGGACAGAAAGTTAACTGTCAAAATTCCTCAGCCGAAAGTCCCTGTATGGAATGTTTTTTTTACTTTTTTGCGGTTTTCCTGAAAATGGCTCGGACAATTTTCTTTAATCTTGCTGTTACATCAACAAACTACACATACAACGAGCTTCAACTTTTATTTGAAACATTTCTTTTTCTCCGGGAAAATTCATTTAAGTGGATTTTTGGGGGAGGAGGGAAGGTTATGTTTTCCTCTAAAGTGCTGTAAGCGCAAGTGGTCAAGAGAGAAGAGAGGGAGACTGCCGCGAGAGAAGAGAACAAGAGAGGGGAGCGAGCCGGACCGAGTGCTGATGCCGAGTGGAGGGAGGCAGTCAGGGCCTGAGTGGCGTGAGACCAGCATATAGGTGCTAGCCGTGCAAGCTCTTCTCTCTCTCCAGCTCGAGGTGTGCCTCTGCTTTAAGGAGGACTTTTCCTACTTCAAGTATAGTTTTTTTAGTTATTTTTAACCAGCAGGCTAAGGGGGCCTGAAGTCGACATTTTATTTCTTTGTATTTTCTTTATCTTCATTTCAGTGTACTTGTTTTGTTTCACGTAATAAATAGGGCTGGTGCCCGTCTGTTAGTCTGTATTAATTGCCTTTTGATTTCTTCATCTTTCCCTTCCTCCTCTCCACATTACACACTGGTGTCAGGTTACGGGGTTCCTTTTATGTAAAAAAAAAAAAAAAAAAAAATTGTTTCGTGTTCATTTGTGTGACATAAATTGTGTTTATTTCATGTGTGTGATAATTAAGGTGTGTTCCAAATTTTGAAATTTAGTAATTTAGCGATAGAATACGTACATGGTATTAATAAGCAAATAGTAATAAGAACAGAAGTGTAAATAACTTATTATACAAAGTGTACTAACAACCATAGAAGAGTATTAAACACAAATCGAGTGTACGACATTCTGTTTATGTTAGTTGACCTTATAACCATTGAAATAACAGAATAAGTTTGCAACAGAGGTTTGTCTGTCTGAGAGGCTGTTGCTAAGAGCGTGATTCTTAGTGGAGTAGTGGGAGAGCTGCTGGCCAGTACACCTCAGTAAAACGGCCTTGAAAAGGGCTCGAGCGTTTGCAGCGAAACGGCAGCTTTTTCATCGTTTTTATGCATTTTTTTCTCCTCTTTAATAATGTAATTAGGTAATTATTAAATTATTAATTAATAATTAAAATATAATTAATAGTAATCATTAGTGTTGTTTGTCACTATGGCATGCTGGGTGTCATAGGAAACAGTTTTGAAAGTCCTATGCATCTATGCAACTTTTATTGGGAAAATAAGAAACCCTGACAAATTTTTGCGTTTTCAATTATTCGTAATTATAAAGTTTTGTAGTATACTCTGCGCAAATATTTCCTGTTCTCGAGAATTTATAGTTCCTTAACGAAACGGTTCATTATGGGAGATATCGAGCAATTAAAGAAAGAAATGGCCAAGTTAAAACAAGAATGCGACGAGCTAAGGCGACTTTCGCTAGCGCAGACTAGTACCACTACAGCTCAGACTAGCACCGCCAAACGGGACCTCAGTCTGCAATCCCTTATAAGACCATGGGATGGAGGCGAAGAGGAGGAAGGAGTAGATATATTTTTACAAAATATTGAACTGCTGGCGGTCTCAGGGGGTTGGACCGATGATGATCTGAAATTCATATGTAGATTGAAGTTGACTGGCGCTGCTTCGGCGTGTGTAGCGGGCCACCCAGGACTCTTAGAACCGGCGTCAACCTTCCAAGATCTTAAGAAGGTATTAAGAGACCGTTTTGATACCTTGCTCTCCCCAGCCCAGAGACTGCTGCAATTAAATTCGCTTGTACAGCGACCAGACGAGGGGGTGTTGGCTTTTGCAGATCGATGCAGGCGATTGGGCGAAGGTAGTATTCCAAAGTCGTTAACGGCGGAGCAATCACGTTATGCCAGGGAGCAAGCCGAACAGGTCTTGCTGGCCGCCTATGTAAAGGGCTTGCGTGGGGAGCCGGGGCTCCAGTTACAGTACCATCCGCCCACCAATTTCCAAGATGCTATGGCTACAGCAGCAAGGATAGAATTGGCAAAAGCATAGCTCCGAATGGCTAATCAGGAGATGTGCGCGATCCAAGGACTATCTGGGAACGAGACACGTTTTTCTCGCCGAGGACCCTGCTTTAAATGTAGAGAAGATGGACACGTGGCGAAAGACTGCCCGAGAATTCAGCCAGGCCCGGATTCTGGGAGCCCCTCAAAACGAAATGCGAGGAAGGGGAAAAGGGGCGCCTGTTTTGTTTGTGGTCAGCAGGGACATTTTGCGAGAGAAAGTCCCAGGCGGTCGAACGTAGCAAACGTCTGCTCGTGTAACTCAGGAGTAGCGGAGTTCCAGACCCCAAATGGGAAGGGACCGGTGGAAGACCCGTCCACCGGAACTACAAGAACCTAGGGGCCTCAATCTCGATTCCTAACGTCTGCGCGAACACTTCGAAGAATATGTTGGTAACTGTCGAGGTGGCGGGCAGCCATCTAAGCCTTTTAATTGACAGCGGGTCGGAAATTAGTATAATTAAGAAAGCGATACCGGATGTACCCCTAAAAGATGCGGAGATTACAGCGACCGGGATTATGGGGAGTATTATCCCTGTTTAGGGGATCCAAACGTTACCGTGCCGTCTAGGTAGAAATAGAATAACCCACCGCTTTACTGTGGCGTCAGTAAGTACTAATGGAGATGGACTTATCGGATTAGATTTCATGGCGGCCGTGGGTATGGTAGTGGATGTACCGCAGAGTTGTGTGAGAGCCAATGGCAGGTTTATAGAGAAAGTTGCACACTCCGCGGACTATCGAACAGCGGATAATTTTTCTAAGCCAGGAATAGGGAAGGTAAAATTAGCACGTAAGACTGAGGTGGCTCCGTTAAGTGAGCAACTGTTAGAAGGGCGCCTTCCTTATAAATTGGAGGGAGACTTGTTGTTTGAGCTGGCATCAGTCCCTTTAGGCCTGAGGATGGCTCTTAGTGTCCATACGGCATCAGGGAAACAAGTATGGGTGAACGTGGTAAATCTCTCGGGAGTAGCCATTCACTTAGATAAAGGGCAAACGCTGGGAACCGTTGAGCCCTTAATGGGAGAGCAGGAGATCATAGGCTACTGCGCGGCGGTGGAGGCTACGAGGAAACACTCGGCCACGCCGGATAACCGGGAGCAGGAGTTCCGGAGCAAACTTGAACATTTGCCAGAAGAGGCTCAGAATTGTATCCTAAGGGTTCTTAGGAAATATAGTGTCCTATTCGGGGAACCGGGGACAGAGGGGTGTACGTTACCGGTTTATCACTGCATGTATACTAATGAGGAAGTGCCAATCACCAAAAGCACGATAAGTGTAGCACTTATCGTGTGCTACACTACCAGAGGGAAATAGTGGCCGAGCACTTGAGGGATATGCTGGATCGGGAGATAATTGCACCGTCGTCAAGTCCATGGTCGGCTCCGGTAATCCTGGTACCTAAAAAGTCGAATGGAGGGGAGGCCAGGTACCGGTTTTGTACCGACTTTCGAGGCCTTAATCAAATAACGAAGATTGATGCCTATCCCCTTCCCCTAATCGTGGAGACTCTGGAGACACTGGGAAGAAGCCGTTTTTTTTCCACTCTGGACTTGGCAAGTGGATACCATCAGATACCCATCTGGCCTGGGGACTGTGAAAAGACAGCATTTTCCACGTTGGGAGGGCATTATGAATATCGGAAAATGGCCTTCGGACTGGTCAACGTGTCTGCCACATTCCAAAGATTGATGGACCAATTGCTCGCGGAACTCAAGGGCGAGGAGTGCCTTGTCTATCTGGATGACATAGTGATATTCAGCGCCGCCATTGAAGAGCACTGTGCTCGGTTGGACCGAGTCCTCACCCGATTGCAAAACGCTAACCTGCAAGTTAACCTCAGTAAATGTAATTTCGCCCAGGAAGAAGTTAAATATCTGGGACACGTAGTATCTGCAAAAGGCATGAAACCCGATCCAGAGAAGATTAAGGCAGTTCGGAATTATCCTGTCCCCAAGTGTGTAAAGGAGCTGAAAAGCTTCCTGAGATTAGCAGGATATTATCGGAGATTCATCCCGAGATTTGCAGATACGGCTAAACCACTGACGTCCTTGTTGAAGCAGGAAGCTTCATATTCGTGGGGTCTGGAACAGGAGAGGTCATTCGAGGCACTCCGAAAAGCTTTATGCGCGGATTCCCTCCCTATCTATCCAGATTTTAAAGATCCTTTCATACTGGCGACGGACGCTTCAGGAGTAGCGTTGGGCACAATATTGTCACAAGTAAGGGACGGTAAGGAATGGCCCATCGCGTATGCGAGCAGGCAGCTTAACGCTGCCGAGAGAAATTACTCAACGACGGAGCGCGAGTTGCTTGCTGTTGTATGGGCTACCGCTCAGTTTCGGTGTTACCTACTGCGAAGAACGTTCACCCTACAAACGGACCACTCAGCTTTGAAATGGATGCTGCGGCTAAAGGACCCTTCCGCCAGGCTCACTAGATGGGCTTTACGGTTAGCGAAATTTTCGTACGAGGTGGTGCACCGTCCGGGCCTGAAGCACCAGCACGCGGATGCGCTCAGTCGGGCAGTAGGAACCATTCAAAGCTCATCCACTCTGGATGAGCTCCGGTTTCGGCGAGAACAACAACGGGATTCATGGTGCCAAAGTACACTCTCAAGGGAGACGGAGCGTGTTAAGACCGGGGAAAATGGCCTTTTATATTGGACCAAGGGAGGGGAGAACTTTGATCAGTGGAGAGTAAGGGTCCCTGCATCCCTTAGGGGCCATATCCTCGAGCTTCTTCATAATGCTCCTTGGTCGGAGCTCCCGGGGGTTATACGTACCACCAATCGAATTAAAAGATACTTTTATTGGCCTAAAGTCAAAGAAGATGTAGAGAAACATGTTCGGAAATGTCAGCGGTGCAATGAAAGAAAAACCCCAGCTGGGCTGCAAGTTCCCCTGGGACAGACCTATGAAGCGCATCGACCATGGAAACAGGTGTCACTTGATATCGTGGGGCCACTGCCCACCTCCTTTTCAGGCAAGCGTTATCTGCTGACGATGGTAGATACCTTCTCCCGATACGCTGAGGCGGTACCGCTAAGAGAGCAAACGGCCGAAGAAACGGCCCGAGGTTTTGTCGAATGTATCGTCCTAAGGCATGGGGCTCCAAAGCGAGTATTAACGGACCAGGGCAGAAATTTCGTGTCGTACGTATTCCGACAGACATGTAAACAGCTAGGGGTAAAGAAGCTTCAGACGACGGCCTACCATCCTGAGAGCAACGGAGTGGTAGAAAGGTTTCATCGGACCTTGGTAGATGCCATGGCGCATGTAGTACGGAGGGATGGACGGGACTGGGACCGGTGGCTGCCGTATGCTTTGATGGCCTACCGAACCATACCGCACTCCTCGACAAGGTATACCCCTCATTCCCTCATTTATGGAAAGGAGCTGGACTTACCCTTTGACTGTTCAGTTGCTCCCAGTTCCCCGTCAACCAACTTGCCGGAGTACGTGGCTACCTGGCAAGAGAAAGTGGCTAATGCATTCACTGAAGTTCGAGAAGCACATCGGAAAGCGAGACACGCGAGGGCCAAAGCCCACGATAAAGGAAAAGTTATGAGGGAATTCGAGATAGGAGAGAAGGTCTATCTTTATGAACCTGCACTCCCCGCCGGCATGCGCGCAAATTCCACCGCCCTTGGTCAGGGCCATACGGTCGTAGCGCAACCCTCGCCTTGGACATATAAATTAGCCTTGAGGGATATGGACTAGTACATGTAAACCGGATAAAACCGGCTCGTGACGCCATCCCGGAGGACAGGGATCCAAACAGGGGTATCGGGGCCTTCCCAGAAAGCGAAAGCCCTACGGGGAGGTGCATCGGCGAATGCGAAAATTGGATAAGAGGAAAGGATGAGGATAGTCTGGAAGGGGAGCTATGCCACCAGGAGGGAATAGGAGACATCCCCCCGGGAAACGGTGTCGACACTAGTGGGGAGGATGAACGTAGTGACGAAGGGAGTGAGGAGGAGTCCGTCTGGGACCCGGAAGCGGCGCTGGGGGAAATCTCCGAAGAAGTCGACAGCTTCAGATCACCCTATCACCTGCGGAGTCGTCCGGAGAGGGACCGCGAAGCCACCTCAGAGATTCCCTGGGATGTTGGAGTCAACATGCAGGATAGGCGCCGAAACCAACGAGATTAGCATGCCCAGAAAATTGCATGAGGGCCTTACGGCAGGGGCGAGTAGAATAATATGTGTTGCATGCAGTTGAAGTTAACATGGAAATTAAAGGTAACATTGTTAGTAAGTAGGTTTAGGGACATAAAATACAAAGAAATCTTTGGGAAGAGGGCTTTCACGGGGGATACAGCGTACCCTTTTGTCTGTGAGGAAGAGGGGAGGCGGCCCGGTAAGCTCCGAGTAAACAGTCCGCTGGCAGCTGCGTTTGGAGAGGCCCCATCTACTCGTGAGATAAGGTGGAAAACATAATACCCCAAGCGGCACGCTCGTACTGTTAGCCGAAATTCGCCTCACGGAGGAGACCGCTAGGAGAGGGAAGGAATGGCAGCCAACCTTGAGAAGAAGCAGGAGGATGCCCACTTTTGGGTACTCCACTTTTCAAAAGGGGGAGACAAATGTAAGCGCAAGTGGTCAAGAGAGAAGAGAGGGAGACGGCCGCGAGAGAAGAGAACAAGAGAGGGGAGCGAGCCGGACCAAGTGCTGATGCCGAGTGGAGGGAGGCAGTCAGGGCCTGAGTGGCGTGAGACCAGCATATAGGTGCTAGCGGTGCAAGCTCTTCTCTCTCTCTCCAGCTCGAGGTGTGCGTCTGCTTTAAGGAGGACTTTTCCTACTTCAAGTATAGTTTTTTTAGTTATTTTTAACCAGCAGGCTAAGGGAGCCTGAAGGTGACATTTTATTTCTTTGTATTTTCTTTATCTTCATTTCAGTGTACTTGTTTTGTTTCACGTAATAAATAGGGCTGTGCCCGTCTGTTAGTCTGTATTAATTGCCTTTTGATTTCTTCCTCTTTCCCTTCCTCCTCTCCACATTACAGTGCTATCATAGTTGATTATACAATTCTATCATCTAAATAATATTAGAATAAAATATGTTGTTGAAATTCCTAATTTGAAGAAAATCGGATGACCGGGAGTATGTTTTTACTCGACGGCTCCAACGACTTTCTTTAAACTAAGTATGTGAACTACACATATAAAGAGATACAAGTTTTATTTGAAACATTTTCCGGGTAATGTCATTTGGGAGAGGGGGGAGTAATTTTGTCCCCTAAAGTTCTAAATTAGTTGATTATTCTCGCATATTAGTTGACAATTCTACCATCTAAACAAAATTAATTAGAAATAAATAGATTGCCAAAATTCCGAATTTTAAAGAAAGTGCTTTTTACTGAACAGTGTTTTCTCTTTTCACGATTTTCTCCAGAAATACACCGAGCAATTTCATTAAATTTGGTATAATAACTATAAAATTTGACAAATACAATTTTAAACTGCATTAAGAGAAGGTTTTTTGAGTGTTTTACACCGGGTTTTTTTCTGTTCAGACTGGGTTCGGGCTTTGCTTTATCCATATCCGAGGTTTTGGTTTTTGATATACATATTTTCACTCAGATATTTTTCGTTTTCCATACACACACTTCAGACTTTTAAATGCTGCCAAATGACCAAGTTCATTATCATGGTGGACGTAAGAAGCTCTAAGTGAATTTAACTTTCAAAGCTTACTTATATGCAAATTATACTTACCACAATCAGCTGGACAGTGGTCTTTTTAACATCATCCATGCCAAGTAAACAAGGCGGAGCGTTAGGCCCAGCTCGGCCGTCCGTAAGACCTTTAAGCGCAGAAAGTAACGCAGCGAACACATTCAACGATAGTGCATCAGCTCGTGAGGATTTTGCCGATTTCATACATTCACAGAAATGTTCAATGATTTGTAGCCGATGCTTATTGTTAGTCCTCGGGAATACACAGCCAAACAGTGTCACCGAACTGTCGATAACGGCTACGCCTAATGGTAAAGGTCCGGGTGTGTTTTCACCTGCTTGCTATTTGTTGGAAAAAGAAAGAAAGAAAAATAAACTTTGTTCAAATTAAATTTGATTTAATCTGGGCAAAATGAATTCAAACTGATAGATTTTAGCCTAGATAAAGAGCAGCAATGTTTGAAACTACTTTGTAACTTGGGTTGGTTCCGCAGAGCTGGAAAGCCTCAGAGACATTTTCCGTGATAGCCTGCTTCTTTTTAGTCATCAACCGGCTTCGGGGCGTTCGCCCATCTTCGGGCGAATTTTATCAACAGTGTGATAACACAGACTTGCACAGAGCAAATTCAGTTTACACACTGACTAGTCTTTTAAATGTATTTTAAAAACCAAACTCTTGAACTAGGTCAATAAGGTTAGGGTGGTGATACCTGAGTGGGCAAAGAAACACGTGTTTGGGTCTGGAAGAGGGGCATATTACAACACGTGGGTGTCTAATCTTAAACTCCGTTGTTGGAGGGAGATTCACTTTATTATTAACTATCTATATTATCTTATTATTCTGGTTATTTATTTATTTATTTATTTATATCAGCGTGAAATAGCATTGCGTCATCCGTGTGCTGCTGTGAAATAGTCACTGATAAGAAAGGACAGTTTGAGTTGTATTATCGTAAGATAGTATAGATAAATAATATTTTGTTCAACTAAAATGGTCAAAGCAAATAAACGAATAAACAATCAAACAATATATATATATATATAAGCAGGTTGTTTGATGACACTAAACATATTTCGCGTTTCACCCTTCACAATTCACACACGCCATCCACGCACGCATGTATACCTAAATATGGGTTCTTTACATGCCTACACATAACAAATCCAAACTAGCCTAAGTGCAGTTTTGTCTTTATAAGTATATCATTGAAAATTTATTTGAAAAACTTATATAAGAGTTTTATCCGAGCTTAACTAACGTTCATTCCTCACTGACAATTTTTTTTCTCTCTTGCATACATTATTTACATACGTACATTTTAAAGCAGGTATGGTTCGTGTATACAGACTTAAGAACTAGCAGATTTAAAAGCTATAAGTAAAATCTATTTGGTTTTTAACTGAAAAAGTAGTTGAGAGTGCTGTTAGTTGCTAATTTTATTTTGAGGTTTATGTTGTTAAGGTACAGTAACAATTTGCCCATGTCAATGTCATTTTCCAGAATGAGGATCGAGTAAGATGTTTACCAAAACTGAAAGAGGAGTTCGGAGTAACATTTTATGCACGTTACGTTGACGACTCGATCCTCATACTGGAAAGTGGCATTCACAACACTCTCAACTTCTTAGACATAAAACTTACAAGAAACGACAATAAACTGGAGTACGGTATATACAGAAAACCAACCTGCACAGATGCAATCATATCACACAACTAAGCCAACCCGCCCGCCTAACACAAACTAGCTGCTCTGAGACATCTGACAAACCGACTTAAATGTACATCCCTCACACCCGCGAACCACGAACAAGAACTACAGACAATCTACAACATAGCCAAGAACAATGGGTACAGTGCAAATGTCGTTAATAAACTACTCAGAAACGAAACACACAATCGGAAGAAGAAAGACAAAGAAACAACAAACAAATTTGGGACATTCACCACAAATTTGGTACATTGGAAACCACACGTACAAACTCACAAACTTTTTTAAAAAACTGGGGATTCAGACAGCCTTCAGAACTAACAATAAATTATGTGACAAAGTCCGCACTCATACTGAGACTACTAACGTACATGACAGCAGCGGGGTTTATGAGTTAAAATGCCCGAACTGTAGCAAAATTTACGTTGGCCAGACAGGCAGAAAACTCAGGGAACGATTTGCCGAACCCATCAGATCATACAAATACGACAAAACTGACTCAAATTATGCCAATCACCTAAACACTAACAAACACAAACCCGACGGCATCTCCAATACGATAAAATTAGTACACCCAGGCAAAAAAGGACGACGACTAGACATACTGGAACAACTTGAAAATATAAACACAAGACACAAAACCTGTAACAAAACAACACACAACTTACCTAAAAACCCAACCAAATAGTTTTTCAGTTAAAAACCAAATATATTTTACTTATAGCTTTTAAATCTGCTAGTTCTTATGCCTGTATACACGAACACAACTGCCTTAAAATGTACATATGTAAATAATGTATGCAAGAGAGAAAAAGAATCGTCAGTGGGAAATGTGCGTTACGTTAAGCTTGGATAACACTCTTATTTGGATAACCCATACTTAGGTACACATGCGAGCGTGAATTGTAAAGGGTGAAACGCAAAATATGTTTAGTGTCACCAAACAACCTGCTCATATATATTGTTTGACTGTTTATTCGTTTATTTGCTTTGACCATTTTAGTTGAACAAAATATTGTTTATCTATCTATACTATCTTACGATCATACCACTCAAACTGTCCTTTCTTATCAGGGACTATTTCACAGCAGCACACGGATGACGTAATGTTATTTCACGCTGATATAAATAAATAAATAAATAACCAGAATAATAAGGTAGTATAGATAGTTAATAATAAAGTGAATCTCCCTCCAACAACGGACTTTAAAATTAGACACCCACGTGTTGAAATATGCCCCCCTTCCAGACCCAAACACGTGTTTCTTTGTCCACTCAGGTATCACCACCCTAACCTTATTGACCTAGTTCAAGAGTTTGGTTTTTAAAATACATTTAAAAGACTAGTCAGTGTGTAAACTGAATTTGCTCTGTGCAAGTCTGTGTTATCACACTGCATGACAAACGCATCCTGAAGATGGGCGAACGCCCGAAACCGGTCGATGACCTCAAAAAGAAGCAGGCTATCACGGAAAATGCCTCTGATACTTACTTTGTAACTTACTTACTTACTAGTTTAATAGAAATTACAATAAATCATAAGGGACTTACATTACAAACTGGTCTGTACAGACAGCACGGGTCGTGTTCTAAAGCACCAGATCCTGCAGCACTGTTTGGCTGTAACTGATTTAGAAAATATTTTCTTAATCTTATATATATAAAAAAAAAACAAGCAAAAATGTAAGAAACATAACTACACTGTCTCTGCTTTGTAAGTTAATCTAATCAAAGCAAAATAACAATACTTGTCCGACTTCTAATTCTTTACAATAAAGCAGTATCAAATTGTATTATAACATGAACGCTATCACAATTGTGAAACATATAATAATCGCATCACTGAACTTAATTAAGTGCAAGAAAAATGTTTGTGCGAAGAAGTATAAGCTGATTTCTGAAAAGATTTGGCTTGACAAGAAAGTAATGACGGTGTTTGAAAGTTGTAAAACTTAATACACTAAATTCTTTATCTAATTATATATATATATATCACTCAGACTTTCTTTAAAATTCGCAGAACATCATGTCTCTAAGACACTTTATATTAAGTTCCGTGGATGGGGGGGGGGGGGGAAATTTACATAGGTACTAGTTTTTCATGTCTCAAAACGTTTTGAGTGCCCCCCCCCCGTATTCGATCCAGCTGGTCACTATTTCGAATTAGATATGTTCTTTGACTCTTTTCTATGTAACATCCTTGAAGCCGGAAATCGAACCAGCTCCGTCCGCATCATATTCGAGCGCGTTAGACTACGCAACTAAAATAGATCCTAGTTCCAGAGATCTTATAGCTTGCTAATTCAGTCTGGCTGTCTGTTAATGTATAATACTACAAGCAATCACAGTACATCACGCATAAAAATTAAGTCATTGTTTACTTTATTTTTTTACACAATTTCTATATATATCATATGGAGGGTGAAGTTGTTCGCGTCCGAGATTGTTTTCAGATATCCAACAAAACGAACATCAGTCGATAGCGCAACCTCAGTTCTTTTATGTCTGGACCGTACGACGCAGAATGGCTGAATGTCATGGCGTAGAAAGTGTGTATATATATATCTATTCTTGTATATATATATATAAAACATATGCTTTAGACCCCGCATTTGCGTTCATGTCTACATATTTAGACAACATATTTTGCAATCTTACAGGTAAAAGCAACTATAGCAATAGCAGAAGGAAAGGAATTTTATTGTCTTCAGACCCTACGATTTGTAGATTTACAGACCTCCTCGGCTGAATTCAATTTGAGAATTCCAATTTGATATTTATGACTTTATGCACTTCCATGCACGAAAAGTGCATTTTTTTTTTTTGAACTAATAATGTACAGGCTGCGGATGAGGAACCCTATTTCGCCTAGAGTAATTTTTATTCCTAGTTCTCATTTTGCCCATAAACCCATATTTTTTGGGACTGAGTGAAGCAAATACATAAAGAAATAATACAGGAAATTAAATAATACATATTACATATTTTTTTTTTCAAATAAAAGAAAAAATTATGTATTCATTATAACCAAGTTACAACTTACATAATCGCCATCAGCTTTACGATTTGGTTCCATCTAAAGCATATGAACAAACAGACAAAAACAAAAACAAATATTTCAGCAACGTTATAGAAACCAACACCAGTTAATTAGTTGACAACATTGGATCTCTTAGATTTATACAAAAATAATATAAACATAGTTGCTACCTTCCCAAAACTGTTACCTATATGTTTATGTATATACATCTTGGTTAGTTAAGGACATTACATCTGTTTGGAGGTGGTGCTACAGTAATGTGTGAATGTGTGGATGCACGCTACATTCAGAACTATATATTTGGATTAAGCAAATGATCTAGTTCAGTGGTTGTTTGTGGACAAAAAAAAAATACAAAATAAAACTCACAGAGCATGATGTACTCTAAAATTCAAGTTTAATAAATTAAAGATTAAGTAAAATTACCTGATCTTCAATGGTGCGATGATCAGTCTCTTGTAACCAGGAGCCCAGTATTACTGAATCATCCGCATGACAGGCCGTTCTCAGCTGAGAAGTCGTTGTATTTGCTGGATTTTCGCTTAAAGTAAACTCGGACACTAGGAGGCGTAATAGATGTGTGTAGGTGCCTAAATGGAGCGAAATGAAAGGATTAATAATGCTATCAATTACTGTTTCAACAGGTTTAAAGTAAAGTATCCCAAGGAGGTCTAGCAACTTTTACCCAGTGATTATTCCAATCTAATACGGACCACACTTACATTCTAACGTATCTACATACAGTACACATACTCTATAGAGGTAATTGATCTAGTCTAGCGAATAGAGATAACTCTGTTTCATGATCACATTTGCACATTGTACACATTAGAGATGGATAGGCATTTTTTGTACCAACAGATAACTACGGGAATTCCTCTATACATGTGACGTCTCCATTTCTAGTGAAACTTGATACAGGAGGATAAGGTTTATTTCTTATCCATACAACTTATAATAAAGTTTTACAAAACCACAAAGCTTTGCAATATAATAGGATATAATAAATCGTGCCTATACATTGACTAGTAGAAATGAGGGTTTGTTGTGGTGAACTAGAGTATGCTAAACCCAAATAGCTGCACACCATAACTAACTCGACAAGACCATATGTATAGTGTGTGAGTGTTGGGACGTCATTGCTGCTAGTCAGAGAAACTACGCAGAGATGCGTAGATCACTAAAAGGGTAGTTCACTTTAAACATCGTTGTGTCCAAAGAGTTTGCCAATAACATTCTCCGTTTATATTTTTTAACATTATTAATCAAGTTACCTTCGTAAAGTTGAGGTGGTAATAAAGTTAAAGTTTCGTAAAGTCTTAATCTGACCATGGCAGCTGGAGCTTTAAGATGCTGGCCGTAAGATTTCAATACAGATGATATGCTGGAAATAAATACAAATAAAAAAACAAATCTCGATCTGATTAGTTTAAACTGTGATTGTAATTTATTATAGTAATATATATATACTTGGTCAACATGGCCAGCGCAGATTCCACAGGAGTCAATATTCTTTTGGCTATTTCATCCGTTACTAATTCGGGGCAATTTTGTAAAAAACTGTGCATCGCGGATAGTGCTCCTGCTCTACCTTCCAATGTTACCTGTTAAATACATCAATTAGGAATAATAATGAATAATCATGTTTGTGATTTTCAGAAAAATTTTAGCAATCCTGATTAAACTGTCCAGTTACTTTTCTCCTTAGCCCTATGGAGGTAATGAGACCAATTTCTTTTATTACAAACTTTTTTAGCAATTAAGAAGACACTCATAAAGCACAATAAATAAACAAGATAAGTGTACTTCATAATCAGTATTAACGATGAATAACATTATTCAATCAGTTGTCGCGGTCCAAGCACAGCTCGCTTCTGAGAGAGATTTGACGGATGTGTTGTAGATAGAATAGATCTGTTGTATATGTATGTCATAAATAAGAAGAGTAGTGGGGGCCAACTATTGGACATGTATATAAGTAGAATAGATTTGTTGTAGAATAGATCTGCTATGCATGTAAATGCAAGCTTAGAGGTAATAATGTTACTTTAAGTTTTCTGACTTCCAATACTATAAAATAATGCAGACTAATGCAAGAATATTTTGAAATAGGTTTTAGTAAAATTTGTAGAAGCATTTGAATTTTGGAATACGAATAATTAAATTACTAATATAACATGAAGTATATCATTGTATAGTATATAACATGAATATATTATTAACACCTAATATGGCAAAAGATTTTAGATTGGAGATTTGAATTTTTTTTTTAACGTTTGATAGTTTAGAACGTCCCATAAACTCAATATTGAAGAAATAGATAGAACCGGCGTTTGCTCCGTAGAGTTAGTTCGGGCGTTTGTCAACTAATCTAGCTGGAGTCTGTAGATCTTGTTTCTTTTTTAATTCTATAGAATTAGATTTGCTTTGGGTTCCAGGAAAGTCTATTTTAGCTTAAGCCCGGTTGGCAGAATATAAAATTCACTTGAGAAGAAGATTACAATATCTTATTATTAGTGAAGTTGCTTGTTATTCAGTATTTCTATAAGCCAAGGAGTAATTGGAGTGAAAGGGCAGCAAGAGAGAGTATTTCAGAGTGATCAGCGAAGGTACACATGTGGGTGTTGAGATATGAAGGAAAAGCGAAGGCTAACTGTTGAGTCCGCAGTGATAGAAAATTGGGATTTTTTGCTTCATCTAGCGGTTTTGTATATTAACCATCTTCAGGTGTAAGCCTCTGTGAGTTTGCATAAACTTGAGATGATATCACACTGCTTGCTTACCAAGCCGTCCTGAAGATGTGGCCGATGACCACAAATATAGCAGATTAAGGAAAAATATCTTATTACTACCGAAAAATCGGTCAGATATAAAAGACTAAAGAGGAAAGGAGGAAGGATACAGAGGAAGAGGAGTCGCACTGGGGAGAATAAGTTTTAAGCGTTCACAGCTGACTTTCTTGAAATCTCTATTTGACAAATTTAAGTTGAAAAACAGAACAATGCATGACCTGCCAAGTAAATGCATCTCCTCTTGCTTTTTCTGATTCTAATTCCTTATTGGATCGGGGAAAAGAATTCCTCCACAATAATAACATTCTTGGTAACAATCCTTTGACCACAGGAACACCTGAACAATATATATTTGTTTACAATATTTCGATTTAATACCTAAACGAATTTTTAGAAGCATAGAAAACGTATTCATAAAATTCCAACCTAAAGTCATGATGGCACCTATTAGAAGCCAGCCAGCTTGTGTTCGATTTAAAGACAATCTACTATTTTGACTTGCGCTTCTTAATAATTCTTCAGCAGTATTAAATATTATCTACACAAGAATACATATACAAATCGATTAAAATTTCGATTTAATGATAATTATAAAATGTAAGAAAAATGATTTGAAAAACAGACTTTTCCTTTTGTATGAGGAACTCCTAAAGGTGATAACCGAACTCCACCTAAGACCGCTGCCAAAGCACAACTAAATCCTGAAATTGCTTCAGGTGATGTTCTCATGTTCTCTATACCATCAATACATCTGAAATAAATCTTTAATTAGTGAAATGAGGTTTTAATTTTAGATTCTGAAACAGCATAGCACACTTCTCGGCCAATTAGTAAAGATATCTCAATCATAACAATTATAAAAATCTTGAACTGGAAGATTCACTGCGTGCATTCATATTTAGTACATAGTGTAAAATTCATACAAATCTTTCAATGTTTTATTACTTACGATTTTATCAAATATTCACAACATGTTCGAAATTAAAATAATAGTTTTTCTTAATAATTTGAACATTACCTGTCAATCAATGGAGTTATCTGACTAGGAATGGCCACACAGATACATCGTAAGCACCATGCGGCCGCGAGTCGCGCTGCCTGACATGGATGGATCAGCACCGAGACGATGGTATCCAACAGATCTAAATTTGTTATACATTTTATTAATATGATGAGCAAACATGAAACTCTGATAAATATATCTCCTACTGAGTTGGATCCGCAAGGCTTCTTTTCCTTAATTCTGATAGGTTTCGGTTTTTCCTGACCTTCAGCAGGAAGGTACATACAAGTTTGTATAGAGACGTTAGACTTTTAGTACTAAAATTTCTTTCACATCGGATCTTTAAATCGGTAATATTATATATGTATGGCAGGTAATGGTCTTGCTAGAATAGATGAAGCTGGAATCCCCAGAAAAATACTATTAGCAAAACCAGGTGAGAGGAAAACTAAATGGACGCCAAGATTTGAGATGGGGTTGAAACGGTGACTGATAGGCTCTTGGATATCTTAAGTGTTGGAGGGCAACGGAGATCAGGAAATGATGGTATTCTTGAGGAGGCCATGACTCAATAGTGAGTTATAATGCCCAGGAAGTAGATATGTATGTATGTCTCGAGTAATAATGTTAAAAGTAAGAGTCCCAATGAGTACCAATAGTATTTCTAAAATTATTTCTGATAGTATTTCTAAAATGGTCAACTGATTAGTAATTGATGAAATCTGAGATTTCCTTTAAACCTGGTATGCTAACTGCACAGAAATAAACGTATCCCTTTTTTAAAAAACAAAACATTTTTTCAAAAAAATTATTTGCAATAGTTGAGCGCAAATGGTATATGAAGTTGGTTCAGTATATTTGGAACGCTCTACTGGGCCTGCCTACCTGCCTAGCTCAGTAGGTTGCTACCCCACCACCTCTGTATTTATGGACAATTATGTAAAATTTGACATTAAGGTAAAATTGGCATTTTTATTATATATTAATTATACTCGTACTAACAAGAGTAAGAGAAAGTTGGGTAAATGTTTTACACCAGCATTTTTTTGTTTAAAAGCGCAGATGGCAAAACTGTTGCTGAATGAAGAGCGAGGTTTTTTTTAAGGTGGTTGGCGATAAGAATTCAAGTTGGATAATGAAATAGTTACGAGGAAATATTTTTTAGCGAAGCCTTCTTCGAGAAGTATTAAATCAGAACCAGGAAGAACAAATGAATATTACTTCATCTGTTTCCTTCTCTTATCTAATTCTAAATCTACGAATAATATTAATAGTGAAATATACGCAACTGTTTATACATAAGCACTGTCACTTAAGTAACAAATATTCACGAAGGTCCCTTACGCCTGAAGAGTTGATACAAACCATTACGTAGTACCCACCTGTTATTTAAAATTATTAATAATTCCTTAATTGATCTACCCACCCCCTCCAGAATTTCCTTATGATGAAACTTTGGGTCTCTTTGCAAGCTGCAGTCTGTGCACGCTCCCAGAGCATCCAACCAAACGTACTCCACAGTAAGAAGTTGATATACTTTCTCCAGTAAACAGCATCTACATGCGATGATGCTGCTTTTGGATTGGTCACTAATTCTAAAGCATATGCGATAATAGTTACCATAGCCAGTTAAAACAGATGTATTAAATATTATATTGTAGGTATATATTCAATAAGTAAAGCATAAATAAACAAAGCATTATATGAAATAAGTGAAAATATAGTTTGTATTTTGGAGAGTGATCAGCAGAAATGCCGCTATATTAATTTCGTAATTATTTAATATTTTTTTATAGCAGAATTGTCATTTCTCTTACATTTTCCACTGTTACATTACATATATAATATAAACACTCCCTTACAATCTGGGACAGAAATAAAAGTTAACGTCTCCACATAAATTTGATAAATCTGACTCTGCCTATGGAGGGTAAATCTAAAAACCTGTCAAAATTCAAGAAAAAGAAGTATATAAATCTCAAATATGTCGATAATTTTTCAACTCGATTCATCGTTAAGTTCGATAAAAGACCACAATTTTATAAAGACAAACTAGTCATTGTTTCGTTTTGGGTAATTTAATTTGAGCAACATTCTTACTGTTAGACTGATCGGCGAACAGAATGTTAGCGGTTGTTCCCAGAGACAGGATGAGACTTGCCATTTCTTGCAAAGCACATACCATTAAATGTTGGCCAAACAATGTCTCCTGATTGCAATCTTTGGCATTTTCCAGACTTAAATCTTTACATACAAACAACATAAATATACTTAATGTAATAATTCACAGAGTTTTTTTTTTAATAAATAATAATTTTAAAGGAATAATGGGTAGGTCAACAGGCTTACCAATAGAGTTCATCTGTGAAGTTATAATGGCAGCAATCTCTTTGCAAGCCGCAGTCTGTGCACGCTCCCAGAGCATCCGACCGAACGTACTTCTCAGTATGAAGTTGATACATTTTCTCGAGTAAACAGCATCTACATGGGATGAAGCTGCTTTAGGATTGGCCACTAATTCTAAAACATGTCCAAGCACTGCGCTCATGTTTCTTTCCAACCAATCACTGCCCAACATTTGTACAAACACAACGTACGCCTACAAAAAAAAAAAGGATCAATTTTATGTGTGTGGTGTGTCCGTAAAAAATCTTACATTCCACAAAAAAAATTATTTTATTTTTTTATATTAATTTATTTTTTAAACAAGCTAAAAAATTAGTTGGCTGGGGCCAAAGAAGAAACTTATTCCACTGTTAAATGAATAAATATAATAATAAACAGGGTAAATATTTTTTTTTTATTCTATTTTTTAATTACTCTTTCTTACCAGCTACTAATTGTAAACAATACAATTGATTTGCACGGCAATTTGTAATATATATATATTACAAATTGTAATTTATTATATTACAATTATATATTACAAGTTGTAATTATATATATAACAATATATATATAACAAAAATACAATTGGCATTTAGAAGCTTAACTAGATCAAATCTACCTTCAGAAAAAGTATAAAAGAAAATATATGCACAAGAAAAGAAAGTGTAAATGTCATAAATTATATAAAGAAATTAAAATACATTTGAAGAATCAATAGAAATAAAACTGAATCATCATAAATATGTAGAAGTTTTAAATTTCTAATGAAATCTTCCGCTTTGGTAAATTTTCATTGCGTCCAATTGGTGCACAGTTACTGGAAGATGGTTCTCAACGCACTCCGGCTACATATTTATTTGCCATCAACAACTGTTAAAGACATAGTCGCCCTTGTGTATTTCATGCATAATTTCATTATCTTTAATTGAAGACCATATTTATACACTCCTGCGGCCCATAAAACTAAATAATTCTGTTCTAACGAATAACACCTTCAAGAAATTTGTTCAAAACTACGACAGTACAATAGTAGGAAATAGAAACAATGAAACCATTTGGATTCTAAGGCGGAGAGAGAGCACCTATTACTGGATTATAGTTACAAAACCATTGGTTATTTCTAAAGCTGGTGAAGTCATACGTCAGCGGCGAATGCCTTCAAGTGTATGAAGACAGGTTCTAGCAATGTTGTTATAGGTAAGGTAAGGATTAGAGGGAAACTTGTTCAAATGAAGTATATAACATCGGAATTTGGGATGTTTAATATCGTTATAGCTAATTTGCGCAAGATTTCTGATTGATAATGATGGACGTTGGATCGCTTGGTCGAACCATACTTAAGAGTATTGGACAGAAGCTTCGTTTTAGTGAGTTAAAGTTGAGATATTCGTCCGGCATCGAATTAAAACTTTATAACGTCCAGTAACACCGTAACTTCCTGTAGTTTAAGACAAAGTGTGTTTCTTGTCTTTGTAAATAGGCACAGATATGTCTGATATAATAAGAATTATGTTGCTGAAGGCAACAAAAGGATAAATGTTGCAGAGTAAAGGTTATTATTGCCCTGTAAAGGTGACACATTTAGGTTTTACTCTCAATTAGTGTATCTCCACTGCAATAGAGAGCAGTCTGAAGAGCATGAAGCATGTTTTGAGTCTAGGACAAGAATTAATGCGCAGACTTGTTAGAGACTAGTTTCTAAAGATCATGATTAAAGCTTAAAATAGATAAGGTTTCAATAAACTGTAGAAATACTTACATGTGTCACACCAACTCTAATTTCCCGGTTAACACCAGAACTACCTTTGATAATCTCTCCAGTACCTTTAAGAAAACCAATACCACCTCTCAAGAAGCCAGACATCAATACACCTAGTGCTTCTTCTAAGGACATTCCTTTAGCGTTGCTTTCCTTCACTGAACTACTTTTGGAAGAACTGACATGACCTTGAAAGAAAAAAATAAATAAAATAAAAAGATTTTATTTTCTGAAAAGTACATACTAGAATTGCTGTTGCCATTGACAGAAAACAACTAATATCAAGACAAACTTGGATAGGTTACCTTGAGTGATATGTTTATTGAGATGCGGTGACTGCTGAGTGGTGGCGATCAGCGCGCCCAACAATTTGGCAACACAACATCGCACTTCATAATTTGAACCGTCGAACGCACGAAAACAAAGCGTGGCTAAACTTTCCAATTCCGCCGTATAAAGAAACGGTGCATGATTTAACATCTCTAAAAGGCACTGGAACAAATAGACAAATTATAGTTATACTTTTGGTTTTATTAGTACTAATTACTAGAAGTATTACTAGATATGTCATGTAAGTCGACAATCAGAAGCAGGACCGGTGCGGCCGAAATGAAAATGAAAAAGTAAAAAATAAATAAATACAAATAATAATTGTTTTCGCTTCGACCGCTTTCGGGCTTCGGCCATCATCAGAATGTTTTGTCAAAACAGTATGACTTGCTCTGTGTTATTACACTGTTTTGACAAAACATGATGATGGCCGAACGCCCGTAACCGGTCGATGACAACAAAAAGAAGCAGGCTGTAAGGAAAATATGTCTGAAGTAATAATAATATAATAATAATTTCATATGCAACAATTAATAGTATAGTAATGATGTAATTATCCGAACCTTCTCAGTAACGGCCGCCAATACTGAAATCTACAAAATTTTTCATTTGTTTTCGAGCGTTTATGTAAGGAAAGTTGATTTTGCTCAGTGTTAGTGATTTACATTAATAAAGTTTTTTTGACTGAAAAGACTTGCCATGATTTCTATTGAATATAAAATGGTCAGAAATTATATTAGGCAGAACATTTCTGATTTTGGAAATATGAAAACTAGGAAAAGCAATTTTCGTAAAAGTCAGGAATAGCTCCCCCCCTCCCAAGATCAGCGCGTTTTAAGCTTTATTTGTAACCTTTAGCCATCACGTAAATAGATTTTTTACACTTAATACGTTATATCAATTAATTCGCACATAGCGCCCCTAATTTTAATTTAGTAAGAAATGAAAAATAATTTTTAAAAACGGAAATATAGAAAAAAAATTATATTGTTATATATTTGTTATCAGAGACATTTTCCGTGGTAGCCTGCTTCATTTTGTGGTCATCGACCGGTTTCGGGCGTTCGCCCATCTTCAGTATGTGTTTTTCAGACAGTGTGACCACACAGACTTGCAGAGAGTAAATTCAGTTTACACGTTTACCACGGAAAATGTCTCTGATGCTTTACAGCTCTGTGGAACTAACCACCACAACAATTATATATTTGTTAATCAGGAGCTTCGCCACGCACTCCTTTTTACCTCCGCCCGTCAGCGGATCTTAATCGGGGGTTCCTCCCCTAGCCCCCCCGCAGAGGGGGAGTCTAGCTCTAGCGCACTGCTCACTGAAGCGCGTTCCAGAAATTAAAAAACAATCTGGTGTGAAACACTCACACGACTGCAGTTTAGAAAATTGTAATTGACAAATTTTATAGTTAGTGTACCAAATCTAATGAAATTCGTCGGTGATTTTATGGGAAATTATAATTATTATTATTAATCGGGTGCCTAATGGCGTGGGACCTAAGCCTATGTGACTTTTATCCCCCCGATACCCCCCATGTTCCCTTAGTTAATCTCCCCCCGTAGCTTACCGGTTAAACTACAATATCCCAAGATATCCCTAAACTCCAACTCGCCCAGGCAATCCTGCGGGAGTGGTGTCCTCCCAAATATACGAAACCTAGATCCAGCGAAACGGGGACACTGACATAAGTAGTGATACACCGTTTCCCTAACTCCGTCATCACAGTTCTGACAAATGGGACTCCACGTCCTCCCTATGTTAAACAAGTGACTGGACACCCAAGTCAATGGGATTCTATCCCTACCAAGGTCCTCAAACCTGTCCTACTAAGAGACAGGAGATACTCCGAAATTCCCTGCTTGCTTGCCTTTATAAATCTTTTGGCTTGGAGGCACCCCTGCGTGTCCCCCCAGCGTTTCTCCAAAGCTCTCGTCTCCCAAAGTCTAATCTGTTTGTCGCGAAACGTCTTTGTAACGGCCAGGGCTGGTTCAGGACCACAAAATGGTAATGATGATCCCTCCCTGGCCAGCCGATCCGCCCTCTCATTGCCCTCTATTCCCGCATGTCCGGGTATCCAATAGAGGCGCACCTTACCCCTCCGAGCTAAAGCATTAAGCCTTCTCCTGCATTCTCCCATTAATTTCGAACTCCACCAAGGCTTACTCAAAGCCCTTAGTGCGGCCTGGCTATCCGAGAAATTCTGCACTTCCTTGAGCTCTCCCTGCCATTCCCCCACAAGGCGGCAGCATTCAATAATGCCCACCACCTCAGACTGGAAGACAGTGGCCAAACCACCCAAGGCCACCGAACTCCCTCTATCCAACTCCTGAAACCATGCTCCCGCCCCTGACAGGCCAGTCCCTCCTGCCTAGAGCCGTCTGAATAGCAGCGAATAATGCCGTTACCCGACTCCGTTGGTCTCGTGAGGTTATCATCCCCTATACTGCCAATACTGATCTCATAATCCCTCTCAAAACCCCATTTCTTGCTCGTCTCATCGAGTTTAGATAGCAGAAATCGGTTCACTCGCCAAATCTCATCCTCGATCCTAGTGTGATCCCCCCGAAAGGTTCTCACCCATTCTCCCTTGCACCTCATTCTGAGGTACCCTTTCATCGCCTCTCCCACTACCACATACTGAAGAGGGGTTAGCCCCAGCAGCATCTCCAATGCCACCGTCGGTGTCGTTCTCATCGCGCCAGTAATAGCCAAACAGGTCGATTTTCCGGTAAATGTCTATCCAGTATCACCCGTAACACCTCATCATGGTTATAGGTGATCTGTCCGTCAGGCTTCCTAATACTGTCCAACGACATCTCCCCACTCTAGTCTAAAAACCTAATAAAAACTCGGTTTACCTCCTGTTCCCCCTCCAGGGTTTCGCAGATGGTCCTCCAAGAGATTCTCTTCTTTCTCCGGATCTCCCTTTTGTACTCTCGGATTTTATGGGGAAATCGAAAAAAATGAGAAAACCGTTCAGTAAAAAGGCACTTCCGGTTAACTACTTTTCTTGAAACTTGGAATTTTGGCAATCTATTTATTTCTAATTAATTTTGTTTAGATGGGAAAATGGTAATAATAAACTACGATAGCACTTTGGAAGAAAACATACCCCCACCTCTGCCCCAAAAGGTCTCTTAAATGAATTTTCCCAGAGAAATGTCTCAAATATAAGATACCTCAAATATAAGCGTTCTGGAGAAAATACAAAAAAAAAAATCTCGAAAGTCCATTCTAAATCTGGGCAGTTCCGGTTAACCAATTTCCTTCCAACTTAGACTTTTATAGTATTCAATTTAATGCCCTCTAGCATTATGTAGAATCTTGATTGTAAAAAGAAACAGTACTTCACGGAAACGTTGGAATGGTACCCGCACAGAAACCAATTTTTACTGGGTGTAATGTTGCAAATAAAAGTGTAGAAGCAATAATGCGTATAGACAGTATAGAAGCATCTACACACACACACACACGCGCGCGCACACACACACACACACAGCCCAATTGCTAAAAACCACTTTTTACCTCAGGGTACCTCAAAACGGATATTTCTGGTAAAACTCGATACGTTCGCAATACTTTCTCTTACTAACACTAAGGGAAAGTAAAGAATCTGGAGTGAGTGAAACACTCACATGACCTTCTCTTACTCCAATTTACATAGTTACATAGTCTGTAGTTTAGGGAACTCTGTATAACGCAACTGACCTGGCGGCAACCCAATAAAGGGAAACGCCGAAGTAAGTAAGTAAATAATAACGCTTCTTCTTATTATAATTCAATTGTTTAGTTGCACTAATAATTAGTTCGATTCCTTTTTTTATGTTGTCGCGAGAAACTAGATTTAGATTGCATTAGCTCTTGCGCAGATTTCTATCTTTAAAGCACTCTTTCAATACTTTGTGGATTGCACCATATACATAAAATTAATGTAATGATTAGCTGAAAACTCCAGGTGCAGGTTTCCAGGTTAGTTTTTAAACTAAACATCATCAATTCCTTTGAGAAATTTGTATGGGAACTTCAATTTCATTTAGTTCCATTAGCATAAATGAGAAGTACAAAATGGCGGATCTTACATTTCCGCCTAATTCTCTTTTGCTTTCTTTCTCAACAATGGAATGAAAATTCTGAAGTTTTTTCTACAGCTCACATTAGTAATTATCAATTATTATAAACAGTAAATATTATCAGAGACATTTTCCGTAGTAACCTGCTTCATTTTTTTGGCCATCGACCGGTTTCGGGCGTTCGCCCATCTTCAGGATGCGTTTGTCAGATAGTGTGATAACACAGACTTGCACAGAGTAAATTCAGTTTATACACAGACTGGTCCTTTTTAATTGTATTAAAACTAAACTCTTAAACTAGGTCAAAGGGAGGTAGCTGTATAAACTGAATTTGCTCTGTGCAAGTCTGTGTTATCACACTGTCTGAAAAACACATACTGAAGATGGGCGAACGCCCGAAACCGGTCGATGACCAAAAAATGAAGCAGGCTACCACGGAAAATGTCTCTGATGCTTTCCAGCTCTGCGGAACTAACCACCACAACAAGGAAATATTATGTTAGAAATAACTTCATTTTTTGTATAAAAACATTTTATTCCAGAATTAGATAATTTATAAAATATCTACGGAGGGAAAATTAGTAAAAACATTTTAAACTAGTTTTTTCAAAGATATAATTAGCTATAAATAATTAGCCAATCACAGTGTAGAAGAGAAGGTGTTAAAGGTGGTTGTATGTTAGGTCAGAAATTTAGAATTATCATGTGGACCACACCCATGTTTCACCCTTCACTTCTACTCTGAGACTGGCTAATTATTTGTAGCTAATTATTTCTATGAAAAGTCTAGTTTAGAATTTTTTTACTAATTTTCCCTCCGTAGGTATTTTATAAATTATCAAATTGTGCAATAAAGTTTTGTTTATAAAAAATGCAAAAAATCAAGTTATTTCTAACATAATATTTACTGTTTTACATATTTAATGTGAGCTATAAAGCAAAACTCAGAATTTTCATTCCCTTGTTGAAAAAGAAGGCAATAGAGGTGAAAATGCAACTCCAATGTAAGTCACTTACCATTTTGTATTTTGCCGTTTACATTAGTGGGACAAAATCAAATTGTTGTTAAACACCCATAAAAATTCCTCAAAGGAATTCCAATTTTCGGTTAAAAAACTTTTTTTAACTGGAGTTTGTAAGTATTCATTATATTATCCTTAATTTTATGCGCAGTCCATAAAATATTGAAAGAGTATAAACAATAGTTATGTTTGGCCGTAGTTAATCAAACAAGCAAAAAATAAGTTGGGTGGCCCCAAAGAATGTCTTTTTTTGATTTTCATTCAACTCTCTATTCTTCCTTAACAGTTCCTGGGGAAGGATGCCAATGATGTCCGAAACGTCGAATAAACTTTTAAAGATAAAAAGTTTTTTCTTTGGCCCCAGCCCCACAGGGCTCTTTTATTAAAAGAGTGCTTTAAAGATGGAAATCTGCGCAAGAGCTAATTCAATCAAAATCTAGTTTCTCGCAACAACATAAAAAAAAGGAATCGAACTAATTATCAGTGCAACTAAACAAATAAATTAGAGAAAGTTGAAGCGTTATATATTACAATTCGAAAATATAGGGACATTGTACTTATCCAATTATTGGTTAGAAAAAGAAATAGAATGTGGAAATTTAGATTTAAATTATAAAATAAAAAAATAAATTGGATGGACTTAAAACTACTTCAAGGAAACATAAAATTAATTGGAAAAACTAAATTTAATAAAATGACTTTTTTGAGCAATCCAGACACACCTCTCCACTCAAAATGAACTTCTCTGAAAAAAGTTTTAAACAAAAGTGATAGGTCTCCGTATTCACAGTTAGTGCACCAAATTCAATGAAATACGTCGGTGAATAACGTTCAGAAAAAATGCACCTCCGATCAACCGATTTTCTTCTAACTCGGAATTTTGGCAACATACTTAATTCTGATTAATATTATTTAGAAGACAGAATTGAGTAATAAAGTGAAATAGCACTGTATAAGTACAATCCCACCCCTTCCCCTTAAATAAATTTCCCAGGGAATATTTCAAATAAAAATTATATTAAGATATATAATCGAAATTACATGTTTAAAAAAAATCGTTGAAGCCATTTTTGAGAAAATGGCAAAAAAAGTGAAAATAACCATACAGTAAAGTGGTACTTCTGGTTGAGGAATTTTGGCAGACAACCTTCTGCCGGATCCCATGGTGATAGCTAAGCGGAATATCAAACTTTCAGCGATTTTTCGTTTTTGGGCCATGCTGTTCACATGCACAAGCTCAAAATTTAATAAAAAAAAGTAACGATATACCAATGAAAATTGCTGACTCCGAATCCTCTACTTTTGACAGACCGCCGGCTCTGTTGTTCCCTTTATAATTAGACTGTTTCATAATAAGGACTTGTGTGAACAAGTAAAATACTTTACACATAATTATATCGTTCGTTATTTTGTTTTGTGAAGATAGGTATTACAACAATTTCAGTAATATTGATCACTTTCAGTTTACAACTTTTATTAAATTACAAACATGTTCTACAGCTACAGCAGATTCATTTGCCCCTATTAAAGAATGTATGATACTTGTGAGTAATCCGTAATTCAAGCTGTTCGCATAACCGCTGAAGAATTACATGCAATCGCGTTTCTTGATTATTACACGATTGTTTATCCTGGAGAATTTAAATTTCACTCTTCAAAAATTGACAGTAATGAATGAAGTGTAATTGCAAAGCGCGCGCAAAAAAAAGAAGTTTATTACACCTTTATAAAAAAGGTGTTGCGCACTAGTGATGTTAGGGTTAGCAGTTGGGAGCAGTGTCAGCCATGATTGTCCAAGGTAACTCCGTATTAATATTTCGATGTCCGAAACTAGCAGATGATGTAGAAATAAATCAATTGCAGAATGTACTTATCTCAATAACTATGGCGTATTCCTAGATTTCAATTTACTTTCTTTTTTGGGATTCCAGCCGCGATGCTAATTCAGCTGGACAAACTTTCATATTTTCAAATTACATTTTTATACAAATAGTTTTACGATATATTTTACCAAAATCAGAGAGTGAATATAGTATATTTTTAAAGGAATCCGCCCCAACATCCCTGGTTCAATGTACATTAATTTCTAACAGAAAGTAATCGGGTGTTTGTAGTAGGATAAATTTTTCCTCATTTAATTATTAAAAGAGCCTCCCCCCCCCCCCCAAATGAACTAGATCAAATATAAAAATTGCAAGGGTAAAAGTATAGGTATTAAAGATGCAAACATTAAGCTACTCACCCTGGCTGCAGCACACCTGACCGCCATTACTCTGTCAGTGAGGCAATGTCTGGCCGCCTTGTAAATCTCCTTGTGCATGTTCGCTAATGCACTGCCCATCCCGCAGCATACCTGGTATTACAATTTCTTTTCTATTTTATTTTAAATTTTAAATAACCAAGTATTTCAAAGAAATAATTAAAAACCTCATTCAATCTTTTATTTTCATTGTACTACATTTTCATTTTTCAACTTGTTAAATTTTCCTTCATATTGTAAGAGGAAAGTTACTGAACATTATCTTGTATCGAAGTGGTTCTAGTGTGAAAAGCTCAGTTACATCAGCCCTCCCCTCCACAACCATAAAATCAATTGTTTCAGGAAAAGTGTCAAATCAAAAGGACAGAACTCTACCATGTATATTTATACAAAGTTTAAGTAAAATCGTTTAACTTTGCTTTCAAGAAAAAAAGTGCTAAAGAAAATTAATTCTGTAGATACATATGATAATCGATTTTGATATATTGGCTCTACCAAAATACAACATCAAGATTGAACTTCCACTTAATTTTCTTTATTTTCTATATACCCCCCGCCCCACTCGGAGATACCAATTTCTAAAATTTCAAAGGCAAGCAACAGTTCACCTTCCACGCAGCAATAGAAAGTACAAATAATTAATTATTAGAACTAACCTTTTCCAGTGTATTCATAATTTCTATTCTGGAATGTGATTCAGCACTTCTTAATGATTTTACCAATAACTGTACAGTTTCTTCGTACGACCGGCCCATCATTCTGCCCAACTTCTCGTACATGCAGCCCAAACAGCAGATAGCCGCCCTGAAAGAGAAAACAGAATTATTACATCAAATGAGAAATACTAGTCTTCTTTGTTTATACCAGAGTAAAAATGTTTATGTGAACTGGGTTTGTTGCCATTTGCAAAGCAATTTTAATCTGTGACTTTTTAAGATTATCAACGGAGTTAGACGCAACATTGGAGGAATCTGCTCCTTCATTTGCAGCTGTCCAAACGTGGGTAGCGGACTTCAAACGTGGTCTTACGATCACTCAAGATGCTGAGCATTCTGGAAGACCAAAATGGGCTACAACCGAAGAAATCATTCAATAACTCCATAACACCATTATGAATGATCGCCAGTTGAAACTGACAGAGGTAGGCTGAGATTGCAGACATATCGAAACAAAAGGCGCATCACATTCTAACTGAAATCTTGGGGATGAGAAAATTCTCAGCAAGGTGGGTGCAGGTTTGCTGACACCCGTTCACAAACTACAACGCGTAATGGTGTCGGTTTGGCTCACTACGAATCCAAGCCACAGAATTTTTAGGTGATTTGTAACTCTGGACGAAACCTAGATCCACCATTATAAGTCCGAGACTATAGCAATCGAAAGAGTAGTCAAGTAAGGGAGAACCAACGCCAATAAAGATTAAAAGCAGCCCATGTGCAGGGAAGGTCATGGCCACAGTTTTTTGGGACGCTGAAGGTATCTTGTTGGTAGAATATCTAGAAAAGGGCAGGACAATTAACGCCAAATATTATTCTAACATTCTGCACTAGCTAAAGTAAAAAATTAAGGAAAAAAGGTCTGGCAAAGAAGGAAGTTCTCTTTCAACAGGGCAACGGTCCCAGGCACAAACATCTCAATGTGATGGTTAAATTCATGGATTGAAGTTTATGTTTGTCGCTTGCTCTCTATTCATCAGACTTGGCCCCTTCGCATTTCAGCCCCTTCCCGAACCTATGAAAATCTCCTGCTGGGAAGAAATATAGATCCGATTCCGAAGTTAGCTCAGCGACAAACGCCTATTTTGCAGACTTGGACGAAAGTGCCTACATAGAAGGAATCCAAGCACTAGAGCACCGGTGGCACAAGTGTATAAATTTACGAGGAGTTTTAGTAGAGTAATAAAATGAATTTATGCCATTATTTTTGTTTTTCCTTGTTAGGTCGGAAATTTATCATCCCATTTTAGAATAATGGAAGTTTAGAAACTAATCTTTCTTCAGATCGTACACAATAAGCAAATTTTACGGGAATCCGTTAGAAACTTAAAAACGAAATACAGTAATTTTGTCTAAAGGATTTTTAAATAAAACACTGTACACAATAACTATAACTTTTCCATATTTCTAACCCGTTCAGGGAGTTCCATCACATTCTTATTCAGGATATTTCTGGTATTCAGGGCCCAACTTCATGAGTGCATTTCCGGTATAGAGGAGTTTTGTGGGGCTGGATGGAAAACAATAATTGTTGAAGAGAGAAGTACACCTATGAACACTGTATAGGTATATTAAATAAGTACAAGTACTTCACTGTAAACTAGCAAAGTATGGAAGCGTGAAAGAGAGTGGCAGACTGAGCTGGCAGAATGATGGTGAATGAAGACATTTGAATGTAGACTTGAATCGATCACTTTGAATATCACTTTGTATATCTCATGTTGAGAGTAGCTTTATATACGATACGAGGTGGCTTATTGCTACGAAGAATCTGAACCGTTTGTGGTAGGGGGACAAGCTACGCCTCACGTGATATATGGAGTGACGCAGCTGTGGGCGGCGCTTATTTACGAAAATACGCCACGGCAATCCACCCGAAAAATCTTTTGGGGTTTTTTTCAAAAAATGCATTTCAGCAAAAAAAAATTAGTGTGAAACACTCACATGACTTTGTCTTGCTGTAGTTTACAGAGCAGGACATATCCACCCTGGAACTGTTCCAGAACATTAAATTTTCTAAAAGAAATAGACCTGACTATGACACTTCAATTGCAGGAGAGGGCACCATAGATATTTAATGTTGCATCAAGGAATAAGTATCAAAAAATCAGTAACTTCCTGATGTATGTCATACATGTATGACATACATGATATGTCAGATCTTCACTACAAGTTTCCTAGCCTATAAACTCGCCACTCTCATTACGAGGCCAAACAAGGTCAGGTGGGCCATTAACAAATCTCAACCTTTAAAATCCCCAGGGATAGATGGGATTTACCCGGTCTTTTTACAAAAAGGACTAGAAATACTTTTACCGTACCTGTGTAGAAACTTTAGGGCATGTACAGCCCGAAGATATACACCGGTAATGTGGGGTAGTGTCCGAGTGATTTACCTCCCCAAAATGGGCAGAGAGTCTGTCCTAACGCCAGGCTCATACAGACCGATAAGCCTATATTCTTTCTAGGCAAAGCTTTAGAAAGATTGGTGGACAGGTATATTAGGGATGAGGTCCTGAGTGTAACCCCCCTAAAGTGCCGCCAATACGCTTACCAACCAGGCAGGTAGGCAGAGACCGCCCTGGATGACCTCAATAGGCCACTCTCAAAATCCTTGGAGTAAAAGAAGATTGCGATAGCCACCTTTTTAGACACAGGCGCTTTCAACAATGTCTCGCCCACCTCGGTCACCAACTCTCTCCACAAAAGAGGAGTGCCGCAGTGTTATGCGGCTGGATGGAGTCTGGGCTAAGAAACCGAATTAACATTTCCAAACTAGACCAGACCACCCTCAGAGTGAAAGTAGGGAGGGGTGCCCGCAGGGAGGGGTACTATGGGCACCCCTTTCACATTACGACACAAATTGGAAGGCCTTAGACCATCATCACTTGAGCACACTCTGAAATGAAGTAGATGCTTGGAACAAGTTGACACTCGCCTGGGTGCCGGAACATGCGGAGTTTCAGGGCAATAAGAGGATACCCTAGCGAGGGAGGGTTCGAAGGACTCCTTTATAGGCCCCGAACGCTTATGGGATAGTCCAGGAGCTTAATTCAAACTTCTATCAAAGGTTGGATAGAAGTCAGCGTCTACATTAGTGGGAGGGAACATCAAGACAGGGGCAGGTAAAACTCTTCATTAAGAGATATTTGCCTAAATTTACGGGGACCTACTGAGCCATAGCCGAAGGGATAAAAGGCTAATAGTAGGTCTACTAACAGGGCATTCCTGGCTGAATAGGTACATGTACCAGATACTAGTTGCGGATATCGCGGTATGCCGATTCTGCAAGACTGAGGAGGAAACACCAGGACACATCTTTTGTGAGTGTGCCGGCCTGGCGAGGACAAGTTTCTTCAACTGGGGACAAGCAATGATCCGAAGCCATGATCATCATGACGGATCCATTCTCAGCTTTGCTAGGTGGCTTTGCTAGGAGGCTTGCTTAAGAGGGCGAAGCTGAGGGATGTGCTATAATTTTAGGGGATCTACAATAGACCTCTTACTGTAAAGTCGCACTGGAATGAGGCTCGCCCTCCTCGTTTCGAATGTAATCTAATCTAACCTATGCACTTAGTCCTAAAGATACGATCATTTGCCCAGATCCAGAAAAGTGAAGTTTCAGCTACAAGGCATTATTATTCCAGTAAAACACATATCCATTCAATTAATACATTCTAAAGAAGAGTCCCTGTCGAAAACATCTTTACTCAAGACCTCACTTCTTAAGAACTGGCTTTCCAAAAATATTATTTATGATCTCCATTCATAGAATTTCCTACGCAAAATTTCTTTTGTGGGAGGCCCTCTTAGTTTTTTAAATTATGCTCAGAACTAAATGAGTAACCAAGAATAGACAAGAATAATAGAATTAGCTAAAGTAAGAATCAGTCAAGTTAGAACTAGTTAAAGTAAGAATTAGTTAAGTTGGAATTAGTTTAATTAGAATTAGTTAAAGAATTAGTTAAGTTAGGATTAGGTTAGTTGGTAGATGAAATAGGTTAGAATAATTGGATTAGATAAGTTGACGTCTAGGCTGAAGAAGAAAGCAGAAGGCGCTGGACGAGGGACTCTGACTTCGCAGGCGCCCTAGCTGGAGCTAGGAAGAGGACGACAGGACGGGGAGAGGAGGGGATAGCAGGTGTCAGTGTGAGAAGATAAGGTCAGTTGATCGTTAGAACCAGATTAGGAGAGTGGCTTTTCCTTCTAACGAAAAATCGGAGCTGTGAGACAGCAGGCGGCTTGGCCGGATAAAGTTGGAAAGAACCAGAAAACCGACCCAAAGGAAAAGAAACCCAAACACATGAAGGGGACCTCAAAATCGAAAAGTCAACAGGTGCCATGTAACTAACAACAAAACAAACTTTCTAAATAGTTACATTGTAATTAACCCAGGCCTGGTGGTTTGATGTCGTTTTTGTGTTAGACAGGAAAAGAAGATACCTATTTGTGTCATTATTGGTTACTATAAATATCATTGTTTGTGTAAAAGAGAATTACCATTTTATTTTCAGCCAAGTTAGGTTAATTTTATTTGGTCTTTTTTTGTTTTGTTTTGTTGCTTTCATTTCATTTTATTTTATTTTACTTTTTTTGTTATTGTAATACGTAGGGTTGTGAGTATGCGAATTATGATTGAATGAGGGGAAAATTAACTTCTATGTGATACTTGAAAATGGTTGTATTCTTATTTTCCCCATTTGATTCTTATTTAGGTGAACTACTCCATGACCAACAAGGGAACAACCTACTAGCTAGCTGACTGGTTGAGGCTGGCACTACTAGAACCGGCAGACTGTAGACGTTCGGCTCCCGTGTCACTGTACTTTTTTATCCTTGGGAAAAAATTTATTTCGTATTTGTAAATGAATTTGTTTTCCTTCCTTCCTTCATTTTCAACACCCAATATATTTCTTTCTTTCTATTTTATTCCCCCCCCCCTTTTTTTTTTGCTTTCTTCTATTTTTTTATATATACCTCAGAATTTATCTTATTATTTCCTGAACCTCCCCTCCGCCACTGAGTTGCCGTAGAACTTGGTACGCTTATGAAGGAATAGGCTAACAACTGCGCCGAACGAGGGGCATGAGAAGGTGTAGAAACTATTGTCAATACTCATTCAAAATTAATAAAAGGTAATTGGTCATTAAATACAATATTTTTTCCTTTTTTGTTTCTATTGCATGGGATCTTGGTTTTCAAGAAAAACATTAAACATATAATTACAGGTAAAACTAAATAAAATGAAATAAAAAAAAAACATTAATTAATAAAAAAAATTATAAATAAACATAAATAAATAAATAGTAAAAAATTTAAACATATATAAATAAAGAAATAAATTACAAAGAGGAAAAATAAATAAAAATCTAAATACTTGAAAATAAATAAATATAAAAGGATAAATAGAGTTTACTGTAGTTGCTTGTACAGATAACATCGCTCTGTGTTTCATTATTAAAAAAAGTGGTTCAAAATTATCCTACCTCTGTGTTTTTTGGCAGGAACGTAGTTTAATGAGCGTTCTAGTATACGTTAGTATTTCATTGAGATCTATCGAGTGGTTCGTGAGATATCGTTTAATAAAACCTGTGTTTTAAAGCGTTGTCAGTTGGTGGGGGAATCAAGTTGGACTTCCCTCATGTAAGATCCCCTCTCTTACTTATATCACTATTTTATTGATAGATTTTGGTTGATATTTATTTAACTGTTACAAAGCTCTGTTTATTTGTAAACAACTCTCTTTATTACAGACTTTTGTTTACTGTTCTTACTTCTGTATATTTCATTGATAATAATTTTGTTTCTGTCGTAATATTTTCACACTACGAATATTGAGGGAATCTCATTACAAGTAAAAGTTGAATTAATTATCGACATATCAGTTCATTTTCTCTTCATTATATGTCTGAAGCCTCGCCCTATTATAAGCGCCTGAGAAGTTCTCCCGGCGATTCTGTGAAGGCATCTAAAAAATTTATATTATCTGAAAAAGTTAGTATGGAGAAGAGCGATTTACTTGCGATGAAGGAGGTGATGTCTGGCCTGTAAGACGATAAACTGGCCCCGCTTGCTACTAGGGAAGACATCGTATTCTCAAAAAGGAAATAATTGCTTTAAAGCGAGAAAATACTTCTCTTAAGTCGGAAATTGATTCCTTAAGAAAATTACACATTAAAGCTGAAGCTAGCATAGAGGAATTAGAATTGTTATCTCGCCGAAATAATTTATTATTTAAAGGTTTGAATTATTTCTCTTCTGGCGACCTCAATGAATTGGTCAGTGCATTTTGTCATGACCTTTTAAAAGTTGATATTCCAGCTGATCACCTGAATGCAGTTCCATTAAGAGGGCATGGAGGTAATGTTAATCGACCCTTTATTAAAAAAAAAAATTTTAAGAGTAAACAACAAAGTCAGTGTGAAGATCCGCCCAAATTATTTACTTGTGGATGGCTCTAAGTTCACTTGGCCCAACTGTGAAGGATTATGCTTCTCTGGTGAAGATGGCACCGAAAAACTCAACATCTTAGTGGGAAGAGATCTCTGTGGTTTTGTTATGGCGCTGAGAACTGACTCTCTTCCTACGGAATATTCCTCCAAGGATAATTCACAAACTCCTCGCCAGCTGTTGGCCTTCACATCCTCTGCCAAGTCCTCTACATGAACTCAACTTGCCGTGTGCGAAAAGAATTCTATTTCTGTTGTTTGTTATAACATTTTTTTAGGAAAGAGATAACCCTGAATGAGTTGGTGTCCCACTTCAGATCTCTCCTCAACCCACCTTTGCTCTCCTCCTCTTCTTACTGAGAACCTTACACTTGCTCATCTATTCTGGACCTCCTTTTTCCTTAGATGAACTCGCTCCGGTTATTTCGAACCTAAAATGTGACAAAGCCCCTGGCCCGGATCGCGTGGTCTATGAATTTTTCTGATTTTTCCCCTTTATAAGAAGGGAAATATAAACAGTTCCCAATTGTAGGGGTATTTCCTGTCTCGACGCCATAGCAAAAATATTTACGTCTCTGTTGCTTCGTCGGTTAGATAACTTTGTGACCCAAAACAACTTGCTGAGTGAATTTCAGTCTGGATTCAGACGGCCTTTATTTTTTTTAAATTAGTCAACATTGGTGTCTCTACAAAATTTATGAAAATTCTCAAAAAGCTTTACTCTTTTTCATTATCATCAGTCCGAGGGAACGAAGGGAATTCAGATTACTTTCAATTTGGTTCAGGAGTAAGGCAGGGCTGCCTCCTAACCCCGATTCTGTTTTCTTTATTTGTGGATGATCTTCCAGATACCTTGGAAAGTGGGGTTTGGTTGGTGACCCAAAAATCAAAATCCTTCTTTATGCCGATAACATTGTGTTACTAACGGATAATCCTATAGCACTGCAAAGAAATATTAAATTTTGGAAGGTTATTGCTATCAGTGGAATTCAGTGAACCTGGCCAAATCAAAAACAATGATTTTTCGAAACGGTGGCAGGTTGGCTTCTTCGGAGAGATGGTATTATCGAGGTGGCGAACAGGTACAAATACCTTGGCGTCACCTTAACTCCTCGCTTAACTTTTTCTGCCCACCTAGAAAAGAGAATCTCGGTAGCTAAACTTGGATTAAATAGAGTGTGGCATAAATTCATTTTGAATAAAAATGTCCATTAGACGCTAAATTCCAAGATTATAAAAGTGTTTCGCGTGCTGTGGTTTGCTATGGTGCCCAGGTTTGGGGGTTTCAGTCTTATGATTTATTAGAGAAATTTCAGAGATTCTTCGTTAAAAAGTCGTTTTCTCATCCTTCCTCTACGCCAAATTACATGCACACAATGGAATCAGCTCGGGAACCCTTTGAGTCCCACACTTTATCTTTGCACTTTAAATATATTCTGAAAAAACTTTCCTTTTCTGACAACAGACTTTCTAAGAAAATAGCTCTTCAAATTATCAATAAAACACTGTTTTGGTTTAGGCATTGGCTTTCTTTGGCAAGTACCTATGCCCATGGCTTTGAGGGTTGTCTCGTTGATCTTCCAAACTGGGCAATCAGCTCTTTTCTCTTGTTTCTGGATCAGGGAATATCTTTTCGAGCTAAACAGAGCGGTCATGTCCGAACGTTTTTCTTTACATAGTCACTTAGTTCGTGAACATAAACATTACGTAAAGGCCTCTTTTCGTGATAAATTAAACTTCTTTGAACTGCTTGGTTTTTCAAGCTCCGAGGGGAACTTCTGTATTTAAACCATAGGCCTTGGTTAGATAGAGACTTCGACGAAGAAAAGTGTTCCCTTTATAATTATAATGTTCGCGAGATCTACCACTTTCTGGGGGATTGTTCTCTATTATCTAAGTTTCGTCAAATTTATTTCAGAAAAACTACTCTCTCCAGGGAGGAGAGCATTGGGTTCTTGTCTGGTCAGATCCACCCTCGGCCTCTGCTACGCTATGCTCGCCATGCCTGGAGTGTTAGGTATCACTGGCTTTCTGACATTTGATTCTTACTCTAGGTAGTTAATTTTAGTATATTTGATCATTGAAATTGAATTGTAATTTCATTTTTTCCTTATTTTTCTTTTTGCAACAAACGTTATTTTTCTCTTTGGTTTCTCTTCTGGATGAGTTCTGTTATAATTAAATTTAATTTACATTTAGTATAGTTTAATTGTAGTAGACTAATTATTGTTTAAATGATATGTTGTTTATTTTTACTCTTTATTTACTTATTTTTTCTTTAGTTAGTTCATGCAGTAAACTCTGGCAGACGCCATTGGCCAATGCCTATATATTATGTTTTTCATAATTGTACCGTATTATTCTTAATTAAAAATCTTATTATTATTATTATTATTATTATATTAAAAGGATAAATAAATCCTGCAGATCCCAAGGCCAAACAGACTCCTTACGACTCCTCCCCCACAGTCTCCGGTACAAATTACGGAGACCCTCGGTGAGCTACTGGAGGACATGTCTTTTCAAATGTGACAAAGCCCCTGGCCCGGATCGCGTGGTCTATGAATTTTTCTGATTTTTCCCCTTTATAAGAAGGAAAATATAAACAGTTCCCAATTGTAGGGGTATTTCCTGCCTCGACGCCATAGCAAAAATATTTACGTCTCTGTTGCTTCGTCGGTTAGATAACTTTGTGACCCAAAACAACTTGCTGAGTGAATTTGGGTGATTGGCTCATTCAGCCAGCCTTGCCATTCGCAAGGCTGGCTGCGTTCTATGGGTGATTTTATGGAGGGGAAGCCAGAATACCTGCAATAATCCCGGGACAATAAGGTTGATCCCCATATCACGGTATAAATATTTGGTAGGCCAATGACGGGACTTTTGGATGCAGGCGCCTTATTATCAGATCATTTATCAGCAAGGGGCGTTTGGAGAAAATATCTCTGCCAAAATGGAAGGCCCTCTACCCAAGCAGCACGGCTGTAGCCACAGCAGACGGGTCAAAGGTCATGTGGAAGGAATGGTCGAACTACCAGTGGAACTGGAAGGCAAGGTCAGGATAATCCAATTCCTGGTTGTTCGATTCGATTAACAATTCTCTGATTCAGGGGGTAGATTTTTATGATGAAATGAATTTATAGCCCGACATTGCCCAGAGAAGGTGGAAGTTTTTAGAGGAAATTTTAAGGCAATCCAACACTCCTTGGCAGCCTTACTCTGCGAGGAAAACCTTATAGCCAAGGAGCAGGAACAACTTGACCAACTAAATGAGAAATGGCGTGCGCGACAACCCACCAAACTGGAGACTACAAGTAAGGTGGAACATATTATCGACACTGGAGATAGTCGCCCCAGAAAACAACGTTATTATTCCATCTCTCCGCATACCCAGGCAATAATGGACAGGGAGCTGGACGATATGCTTGTGCTGGTATCGTGGAGCCGTCAAAGAGTGCCTGGTCGTCACCTGTGGTCTTGGTTAAGAAACCGGATGGGTCGATACGCTTCTGCATGGACTACCGAAAACTTAATCAGGTAACCAAAAGGGATACGTATCCGCTCCCCTACGTGACTAATATCCTAGACCGCTTAGGGATGCCAGGTTCCTATCCACGATAGATATAAAGAGCGCCTACTGGCAAATTGCAGTCGCGGAGGAGTCGAGGGAGAAAACTGCGTTCCGGTCCCAAACCGAGGGCTTTTCCAGTTCCGGCGTTTGCCCTTCGGTCTCCACAATTCACCAGCGACCTGGCAGCTCTTGGTAGACGAAAATCTTGAGATGGATCTAGAGGCGCACGTCTTTGTCTATTTAGACGACGTAATTTTGGTCTCTTCGGACTTCCGGACCCACATTCCAGTGCTGAATTCGGTTTTGGAGCGATTGTCGGAGGCTAACTTGAATTGGGTGGAGTAGAAGTTTTGACGTCCTGAACTACAATACCTGGGATATGTTGTTAATAAGCGGAGTCTCCAGGTCGATCCAGAGAAAATAGGCCATCATGAGATTCCCTACACCTACTACAGTCAAGCAAGTGAGGCAGCAATTTATAGGGCTAGCCTCATGATACCGTCGGCTTGAGCCTCACTTTTCCACTCTTATCGCTCCTCTTTCCGCTGTCACTAAAAAAAAGCAGCCGTGTATATGGGAGAAGGAACAGAAAGAAGCTATGACCGGTCTGAAGGAGAAGCTTATATCTGCTCCTGTTCTAATTATTCCAAGCCATTCTTCCTGCAGACGGATGCCTCCAAACAGGGTTAGGAGCTATCCTATACCAAACCCATAAAGAAGGGGGGAAACCGGTTGCATATGTCAGCAGGTCCCTCAACTCAGCGGAACGGAAGTATTCCACCACCGAAGAAGAATGCCTTGCGCTGCTGTGAGCGCTTCAAAAATCCCGGCCGTATTCAGAAGGACACAATTCACGGTTATGCCAGATCACCAAACGCTAAAATGGCTCCATAATTTTAAAGACCCGCAGGGACGCTTAGCTAGATGGGCTCTAAGCCTGCAGGAGTATGACTTCGATATCATACATAGGCCAGGAAGTCAGAATGTAGCGGCTGACGCTCTATCACGAGCTCATGAGGAGGAGTTGGCGGCGATAGAATCGTCCTACGAACAGCTTGAACCATGGTATATAAAAATGCTGGAAAGAGCGGAGAAGGATCGCAAAAGTTTCCGAATTGAAGAATCGAAGGGAAGAGCCTCTGGAATCAGATAAAAGTCCGTAGGGGCCTACAACCTTCAGAGAAGCAATAGAAAAGAGTAGTACCAAAAAACCAAAGGGAAACGAAATGTACTCAAAGAATTCCATGAAGCCTTTTGTCCAGCCACTTGAGAACATACAAGAACCCAGGACTATTACTATTGGCCAAGTACGTACAACGCTGTCTAGTCTGCTTGGTTGTAAAACCGTCACAGCAGCAACCGGCAGGGCTGATGGGTGGGCATCGCGCCCACCGAGGGGCAGGTTGTGTCCACTGACATAATGGGATCTTTACCTATGACCAGCTGCGGAATCGGTACATAGTGACGTTCGCGGACTACTTCATCAGATACATTGTTATGAAGCCGCTAAAAACGGTGACTGCGGGAGCAGTTACCCGGGTTCTGGAAGAGAAGGTAACTTTGATGATTGGGGAGCCCCAAATCATAATATGTGCCAACGGTCCCCAGTTTAAGAGTAAGGCGATTAAAAGGAAGGCTGAATAGTACCAAGTGAAACTCTGTTACACGCCATACTACTACCCTCAAGCCAACCCGCAGAGCACCCCAATCGGATGATTAAGATAATGTTATCAAAGAACCTGGATAAGCAGTTAGTCAAAGTTGCCTTTGCGGAAAAGACAGCGATATATGAAGTGAAGGTTACACAACTGCGTACCTGTACTTCGGGCGGGAGTTAGCAAGGTCTGGAAGTCAGCACTCAGACCTGGATGAAAGCGAAGAGGTCCCAGGGATTACCAACCGACAGGATTATGCCTCAAAGATGGGGGAGATGGCACGGTTATATAAGGATATACCCAGCCGCTTAGCCCAGGCGTATGAGCAGGTTAAACAAACCTATAATCCTACGCAGGCGCGCGCAAAAGTTTTCTCCGCGGGATACCGTGTGGAAGCGAAACTTTCAGAAGTCGGACGCGGCAAATTATTTCGCACAAAACTTGGCACCAAGATACGTTAAGTGTAGAGTGAAGAGAAAATTAGGAAGGGATACTTACTTGCTAGAGAATTTTAATGGGGGGACCTGAAACACAATCCCTAACTTCTTCCAACTCCAGATCCTCACGACTCTGGGATTCTTCCAAGGGAGAGGGGAGAATTGCTAAGGAATTATTTTTGTGGGAGGAAGCCCTCTTGCTCTTTTAAATTATCCTCAGAACTAAATGAGTAACCAATAATAGTCAAGTTAGAATTAGCTAAAGTAAGAATCAGTCAAGTTAGAACTAGTTAAAGTAAGAATTAGTTAAGTTGAAATTAGTTAAAGTAAGAATTAGTTTAATTAGAATTAGTTAAAGAATTAGTTAAGTTAGGATTAGGTTAGTTGGTAGATGAAATAGGTTAGAATAATTGGATTAGATAAGTTGACGTCTAGGCTGAAGAAGAAAGCAGAAGGCGCTGGACGAGGGACTCTGACTTCGCAGGCGCCCTAGCTGGAGCTAGGAAGAGGATGACAGGACGGGGAGAGGAGGGGATAGCAGGGAGTAGGTGTCAGTGTGAGAAGATAAGGTCAGTTGATCGTTAGAACCAGATTAGGAGAGTGGCTTTTCCTTCTAACGAAAAATCGGAGCTGTGAGACAGCAGGCGGCTTGGCCGGATAAAGTTGGAAAGAACCAGAAAACCGACCCAAAGGAAAAGAAACCCAAACACATGAAGGGGACCTCAAAATCGAAAAGTCAACAGGTGCCATGTAACTAACAACAAAACAAACTTTCTAAATAGTTACATTGTAATTAACCCAGGCCTGGTCGTTTTTGTGTTAGACAGGAAAAGAAGATACCTATTTGTGTCATTATTGGTTACTATAAATATCATTGTTTGTGTAAAAGAGAATTACCATTTTATTTTCAGCCAAGTTAGGTTAATTTTATTTGGTCTTTTTTTTTGTTTTGTTTTGTTGCTTTCATTTCATTTTATTTTATTTTACTTTTTTTGTTATTGTAATAGGTAGGGTTGTGAGTATGCGAATTATGATTGAATGAGGGGAAAATTAACTTCTATGTGATACTTGAAAATGGTTGTATTCTTATTTTCCCCATTTGATTCGTATTTAGGTGAACTACTCCATGACCAACAAGGGAACAACCTACTAGCTAGCTGACTCGTTGAGGCTGGCACTACTAGAACCGGCAGACTGTAGACGTTCGGCTCCCGTGTCACTGTACTTTTTTTTCCTTGGGAAAAAATTTATTTCGTATTTGTAAATGAATTTGTTTTCCTTCCTTCCTTCATTTTCAACACCCAATATATTTCTTTCTTTCTATTTTATTCCCCCCCCCCTTTTTTTTTGCTTTCTTCTATTACTTTCTCTTACTTCTAATAAGAGGAAGTATTGTAATCGTGTCAAATTTTCGAAATCGAGTTTTCACCGGGAATATCCGTTTTGAGGTCCACTGAGTCAAAAAAAAGTGGTTTTTAGCAAATGGCCTGTGTGTGTGCGTGTGTGTGTATTGTGTGTTGTGTGTGTGTGAGAGAATTTTTAACAGCATAACTCAGAAACGAAAAACCGTATAAAGTTGAAAAACTTGATATTCCATTGCATCTGAGATATCACCATGGCATCTGTCAAAATTCCTCTACCGGAAGTATACTTTACTTGTTGTTTTTTTACTTTTTTGCGTTTTTCTGAAAAATGGCTCCAACGATTTTCTTCAAACTTGGCTACACATACATTGAGCTACAACTTTTATTTGAAATGTTTCTCTGGGAAAATTCATTCAAGGGTAGTTATGGTTTTAGACAGGGTGGGGTTAGGTTTTCATCTAAAGTGCTATTTCAGTTTATTAAACAATCTATCATCTAAATAAGGTTACTTAGAATTGAATATGTTCTTGAAATTCCGAGTTTCAAAAAAATCGGGTGACCGGAAGTGCGTTTACATAACCACTTTACTAAATGATTTCTTCACTTTTTCGCGTTTTTTCAAAAATGGGTCCGACGATTTTCTTGAAACATCTTACATAATCTAAACATACAAAGATCTACAACTTTTATTTAAAATATTTCTCTGGGAAAATTCATTTAAGGGCACTTTTAGGGGAAGGGTAGGGTTATGTTTTTCTCGGAAGTGTTGTTATAGTTGATTATACAATTCTATCATCCAAACAGAATTAATTAGAAGTAAATAGATGGCCAAAATTCCGAGTTCCAAGAAAATTAGTAAACCGGAAGTGTGCTATTACTTCCTTATAGCTTTTTCAGTTTTCGACGAATTTCATTAAATTTGGTACACAAACTATAAAATTTGTCAATTATAATTTTGAGAACTGGAGTAAGAGAAAGTTGTGTGAGTGTTTCACCCAGATTTTCTTTTTTATATATACCTCTGAATTTATCTTATTATTTCCTGAATCCCCTCTCCGCCACTGAGCTGCCGTACAACTTGGTGCGGTTATGAAGGAATAGGCGTAACAAATTGATCATTTTTGCTATTAATATTAATAATAATAATTCAAATACAAAATAGCCAATTAAGAACTAACAATTTAGTTGGAAGAAAGCTGGGCGAGTCGTCCTTATTTCTGAGTATATCGTTACATTTGTTGACCGTGTCGAACAACAAGAAGGTGTCTCCCACGCTGAACAATGTGGCCATACAGCGGGCTATCAGGCGGCGTGTAGGTGGTCCAGGACTCTCCTCTATCAGTCCCAACAGCTGCTCCACTAGTTTCGTCTGACAACCTTTTATATCGCTCTACAACACACAAAATAAATAAGAATATAACAGGTAGTCAAATAATATGACTGAATTACAACAAATAAATATCAATTATGAATAGTACGGCAGATGGTTTTTTAAATTATGAATTTTTACTTGATGTTACTGTTGTGCGGTTAAATACTCGAAATCACCGGAAACACATTTTTGAGGTCTCCTGAGTTTTTTGAAAACTTGGCATACTAACTAAACGCATAAATGCCTATTATTAGAAACGATTTTCAGGAAAGTTGATTTCTGGAGAATTGGATAAACAGCAGTTTCTCAACACCTTCAATAATTTTTTTCAAAACTTGGAATGTTAATTGCAATGATACAAACTTATAATTTTTATTTTAAACATTTTACCATTTTGCAGAAAAAACTGAATTTAGGGAATTTCCGGGAAATGTGATGTTAGATTCAAGAGGCGTTTGGATGTAAACGTAACGACACTAATTGGACTACGAGTAAAATCACACTGTAGGAAAACTAGGTTCCCTGGAAGAAACGAGTGGAGTTAATGCCAGCAGTCCAAACCAATTTTGTGTCGCAATAAGTTTCTTTTGTCCCTTAGCAAGCCAATTGGATTTGCACTTGCTAACATCGGAGCTTATAAAATTCGCTTACTGCTTAATTCTAGTATCTTTTAAACCTCAGTTTAGTACTTTAGTTACACTCTTACAAAATTTCAACCCGGGAATCTCGCGTCGATTATGTATTTATTGCCAATGATGATGTCGACGGAGATCTAATTGCACCCAGGAGCAATTTTGGCTTTTAGAAACTTTGTTAGGTTGATAATAGTAATAGAAACTAAGTAGATTAAGCAGACCGCTTTACACATACAATTAATTAGGACACTATGTAGTTTTAATATATATATAGAGTAATGGTGAAGTGTTGTTCCCAGCGGTGGTGTTATTTAGTGAAGTGTGCACTGTGTACCGCCAGGCTGAGCTCTATACTATAACAGCGTTGTAACCTTACACCGAGCACCACTAAATGGCAAATTTGTTACATTACTCCCTGAGGAGCTACAGCCAACATGGCTGACCTATGCCACCTTAATAAACACATAGAACATCATCTCCAAAATATTCTGTTTCCACTTTAACGAAGGAAACCATTACAATTAATAAAGAAGTGATAAGTAATTTATTACCAAGCAATATTGTAGTTAATGAATGTAAGGTATTTATTGCACACAATTACTGTAATTATCTCGTTAAAATTGAATTTTCACTAAATTACCCAGTCTAAAAGATGTAAGTACAAACATAATTTAGAAAGCATGAACCATTGAGTAAAGTCGCTTTCGCCAAAACGTCGTTCGTCGATTTCGCCAAAACGTCATATCAAAACCGGTGGCAGTATCTAAACGGATGTTCGCGACCTGAAATTTATCGTTTTTGAGATGTTTCACAACCTACATAAAAATGATTCGCTAAAAACTTATTTTGCCACTCAGAAAACCTCAATACCGAAAAAAATTTAATTTTCCATAATGTATACGATCGCAATATTTCCTCTATAGGAGAGCAATAGGAAAGAGTAATAATTATTAATTTGAAGAAAACTTATCAATTACAATTGTAATGATTTTTATTTTAATAATTTAAAGCGTGTCAACATGTTGTGGTCATTGACGCCCGTGGCTTCTCGGAAAATGTTCTCTCGTTACAAACACCACAGTCCATCACCAGACAGTGAGCTGTAAAGGTTCCCAGAGCAGCATGTTGCACTCGAACCCGGGACATCCGCGTTGTTAGTCCAATTAAATAAATCATTTCGCAAGTGGTGCAATATTTAATTATTCTGAGTCGGGTATGAACGTAGTATGAAACAGCTGGGTGTAATATTATAAGATAGCTGCTCTATAAAAACAGTGCTGAATTGATCATTCTTAATTAAGAAACACGCACAGCCTATAAAAATAAAGGAAAAAAGATACTACTTCGGGGGGGGGGAGGAAGAGAATAAATCTCGATCTAAAATGGAAATATTAGAAAAGTTTGCTGGCACATCAACTCAATATAGATATCTCCCGCAGGAATATACCAAACCTAACTGATGATACCTGCTGAATCCTGTAGTGAGATTTCTTACATTACTTTACCATTGAGATTTACTATGTGCTATATAGAAAAACGTATTCTGCTAGATATCTGATTTGTGTGTATGTCTGCAACGTTGCGATACGGCTATAAACCTCAATTTATGTAGTAATACTGAAAGGATAAGTTTCGTAAATCACAGGCAGCCGTCATTGCTCATACGTAAACTGAAATTCTACACTTTTCTGACAAAAAACAAAAACAGCACTATCTGTTACGGCAAAAACAAATTAGCACAAATGACTGAATTCTCTTCAAGTTTGGAATTATTTAAACAATAGATGGTCTAATAATTACATGGTGGGGGGAACATGTTAGTTTCGTATGACAATGGACAAGTGAACAGCCAACAACCCTCCCTTAAATTCAATTTTTCTAGGAAAATGTTCAAATTAATGTTGTAAACTTCCCATTCTAACTGTAAAAAAAAATAATGCAAGATTATAACACGTTTCCCACAATAACATTTTCCCCTTCTATAAAAAAGGATTACTTTACCTTTTGAGCAGCCACCAACACTCGGTCCAGAAATCGCAACCATTCAAATATAAATACAGGTTTCTTCTGTTGGGGAATCTGTTTTAAAGCTTCTTCGTTTAAAGTCAGACTATGACTTAGATCCATCATTGTGCCCTGCCTGAAACAATATCAAACACCAAAATATTTATTTTATTTTTTAAAATATTTACATTTAAATTATACTTCTAGTCTAACAAGATTACTATAGTTAATATTTATTACCATTCCCAGGGGTCCATAAACCAGATTTGATGCGCGCAGTAAACATATATCAATTACAGCAAATATAAGAATCCATCAGATCCATTACATGCTCCCCCCCCCCAATAGATTTGTCGCGATTTATCCGAAATGGCAGTCCTTAACTCGATGCTGTCTATATACATACTTGCTTCTACACTTTTATTTGCAACATTACACTCAGTAAAAATTGGTTTCTGTGCGGGTACCATTCCATCGTTTCGCGTGAAGTACTGTTTCTTTTTACAATCAAGATTCTACATAATACTAGAGGACATTAAATTGAATACTATAAAAGTCCAAGTTGGAAGGAAATTGGTTAACCGGAACTGCCCAGATTTAGAATGGAGTTTCGAATTTTTTTTTTATATTTTCTCCAAAACGCTACAAACGATTATCTTTAAAATTAGTATTACCTAAATCTATCAATTTCATTCGAAACATTTTACTGGAAAAATGGATTTTTACTTTCTCTCACTCCTACTAACAGGAAGTATTGTAATCGTGTCAAATTTTCGATATCGAGTTTTCATCGGAAATGCACGTTTTTGGCCTCCTGAATGGAAAAAAAGTGGTTTCTACAAAATGGTTGTGTGTGTGTGTGTGTGTGTGTGTGTGTGTGTGTGTGTGTAGTGTTAATGGTAACAGCAGCATTAACAACAGAGTTACGTGCCAGTTCACAGTATTTCTCTACTAACTATATAGTAGTAGTGCAGAGCACAGCTACCAACTGCTCCTAATCAAGTTTCCATTTATCAACTGGCCAGAGAAGGCCACAGCCTACTATATTGAAGCGCTATAATATTATGTATTGGGAATTACTTTACTTAAGTATCGTTATTAAATTAAAAAATCTGGTGTGAAACACTCATACAACTTTCTCTTAGTCCAGTTCTCCAAATTATAATTGACAGCTTTTATAGTTTGTGTACCAAATTTATTGAGATTCGTCGAAAACTGAAAAAAACTGTTCAGTAAAAGCGCACTTCCGGTTTACTAATTTTCTTGAAACTCGGAATTTTGGCCATGTATTAATTTTGTTTGGATGATAGAATTGTATAATCAACTGTGATAGCACTTTAGAGAAAAATATAACCCCACCCCTCCCCTAAATGAATGAATTTTCCCAGAGAAATGTTTCAAATAAAAGTTGTAGATCTTTGCATGTTTAGTTTATATACGAAGATTCAAGAAAATCGTCGGAGCCATTTTTGAGAAAATTGCGAAAACGAGAATAAATCATTTAGTAAAGTGGTAAAGTAAACGCACTTCCAGTTATCCGATTTTTTTCAAACTCTGAATTTCAACAACATATTTAATTCTAATCAACATTATTTAGATGACAGAATTATCTAATAAACTGAAACAGCACTTTAGATGAAACCTAACCCCACCACTCCCCCAAAAGTGCCCTTAAATGCATTTTCCCGGAGAAATGTTACAAATAAAAGTTGTAGCTCTTTGTATGTGTGGTTGTTGTTACAAGTTTAAAGAAAATCGTCGGAGCCATTTTTGAGAAAATCGCAAAAAAGTAAAAAATCCAACTAGTAAAGTGGTAGAGGATTTTGACAGATAACGTACTGTCAGATCCCATGGAGATACCTAAACGGAATATCAAGTTTCAACTTTTCGTTTTTGAGCTATGCTGTTCACATACATACATACACACAGACACACACACAGACCATTTGCTAAAAACCACTTTTTTGGACTCAGGGGACCTCAAAACGGATATTTCCGGTGAAAAATCGATATCGAAAATTTGACACGATTACAATACTTCATCTTACTAGGAGTAAGAGAAAGTAAAAATGTTGTTTACGTGCCGATGATTTGTTTAAACGGAACTAAAGTACTTTTATTTCACTTTCAAATCCGCTATTTACTTTCGATCTGTCAATACAGTTTACATTGATTATGTTTAAAGAAGTGGTAGTATGAAGGTAAGCTGCAATAATTCCTGTAAATCTGAAGGACCATGTTTGCGTGTAGCTGGTGTCTGGTATTAGTGCTTTTCGGAGTTCTTATACTGGGATTTCCGCAGAATAAGATCTCACGCAGGAGTAGAGCTACCGGAAAACTCTTCTTACAATGATTACAATTTTAACAGACAAATTTCCTGTAACTCTGATTGGGACGTGGCCTTAACGATAATATATAAACACAGATGAAGAGAATTTGTAGTTTTTAGGATATGAGAAACTACTAAGGTTATATTAGACTAAACACCAGTCAGCGGTTCGATCAATACCTTGAACTGGCAGTTAAGATTAACGTCATAGATTCTCCAAAAAATATGTAAAATCAATTTTCTTGTACAATATTTTAAATAAAAGTAATTATCTTTGCCTGATGTGAAGTTAGTATATCAGGTCTAGTTGAAAGAAAAAACATTGGATCAGTTTGAAGAAACCAATGCGATAAAGTTGCACATCCGATCAACCGATTTTCATAAATACATAAATTCTAGCAATTTATTAGCTAAACTCTACTCAAGTCGTACTTCAACAAAAACTTTGCAGATCCTCCAAAAAAATCACTATTCCCGGAGAGGTATTTAAAATACAAATTAGTGAACTATATGTGGGCAGATAGCATGCCAAATTAGTGAACTATATGTGGGCAAATAGCATGCCAAGTTAGTGAACTATATGTGGGCAGATCGCATGCCAAGTTAGTGAACTATATGTGGGCAGATAGCATGCCAAGTTAATGAACTATATGTGGGCAGATAGCATGCCAAGTTAGTGAACTATATGTGGTAGATAGCATGCCAAGTTAGTGAACTATATGTAGGCAGATAGCATGCCAAGTTAGTGAACTATATGTGGGCAGATAGCATGCCAAGTTAGTGAACTATATGTAGGCAGATAGCATGCCAGTTAGTGAACTATTTGTGAGCAGATAGCATGCCAAGTTAGTGAACTATATGTGGGCAGATAGCATGCCAAGTTAGTGAACTATATGTGGGCAGATAGCATGCCAAGTTAGTGAACTATATGTGGGCAGATAGCATGCAAGTTAGGAAACTATATGTAGGCAGATAGCATGCCAGTTAGTTGAACTATTTGGGGAGCATGAAGATGCCAAGTAGTGAAAATATGTGGGAGATGCATGCCAAGTTAGTGAAAATATATGGGGCAGAGACATGCCAAGTTAGTTACTAGATGGAGCAGATAGTATGCGAAGTTAGTGAACTATATGAGGCAGATGTAAGCCCTGCGAAGTTAACTTGAACTATATGTGGTAGATTCGATTTGAAGTAGTGAAATATATGTACTGATAGCATGAAAGTTAGTGAACTATATGTGAGCAGATAGCATGCCAAGTTAGTGAACTATATGTGGCAGATAGCATGCCAAGTTAGTGAACTATATGTAGGCAGATAGCATGCCAGTTAGTGAACTATATGTAGGCAGATAGCCATGCCAAGTTAGTGAACTATATGTGGGCAGATAGCATGCCAAGTTAGTGAACTATATGTAGGCAGATAGCATGCCAGTTAGTGAACTATTTGTGAGCAGATAGCATGCGAAGTTAGTGAACTATATGTGGGCAGATAGCATGCCAAGCTAGTGAACTATATGTGGGCAGAGAGCATGCCAAGTTAGTGTACTAGATGTGAGCAGATAGCATGCGAAGTTAGTGAACTATATGTAGGCAGATAGCATGCGAAGTTACTGAACTATATGTGGTAGATAGCATGTGATGTTAGTGAACTATATGTACGTAGATAGCATGCAAAGTTAGTGAACTATATGTGTGTAGACAGCAAGCGAAGTTAGTGAGCTATATTGTTGAAAAGTGTGTGCCGGATGTGAACCCCCAACCGGAATACCAACTTTACGCTTAATGCGATTTTTTTTTGAGTTATTTTGCTAAAAACATAGACGCGCACACATAGACCATGTAATAAAGCTTTTCTGTTACTTTCAGGGGTCCTCAAAACATATATTTCAGGTTAAAAAAAAAAAACTCAATTTATAAAAATTAGATTTGCTGCAATAGTCCAGATCACTATTTCTGTTTACAATATATTAACAAAGGGGGAGGTTATATATTACAATCAATCTGGAGTTGAGATCAAAGAAAATCACTCTCTCTCTTTTCGCAACACAGTCACCAGAATGATGGACCAATAGCCTGGCTTTGTTTACAAAGGTATGTTTCTTTAGAAGGAAAAAATCACAAAGTAGCAAAACCGAGGAAAACATTTCGATCAGGCCTTCCCATTCTATTGCTCAAATCACTAGTTAAGGTTGCACACTTCATATAAGATCCTGTGAAAGGTGGAACTTAGCTGACAAAGCTCTTAAAAAAAGAAACCGGAATTAACATATTTTGATATCCGCTGAACATGAGAAACACAGAAGTAACTTTTTTAGCGACTGGACTTTGTTTGAACAAAATGAAAACTGTATGTATACGCACTGACATCCAAGCAGGTTTATTAACTAAAAGAAATCGACGACGTGACGTTTCAACTATATAGTTTGCCCTATTAAAAACCTGTTGAGAAACACTCACATAACTTTCTCTTACTCTAATTAACACAATTTAATCAAGAAATTTTCTTTAAAATTGTAACATTACAATGTTTAGTTGAGCTGGCCATACAAAAGAGTGTGGAGATTTTACTTGTATACCTGAGCGCTCTATGTCAAAACTAGGAAAGCTTGTGCAAATTCAAATTTAAACTAAATGACAAACCTCAAATACCCCTCTAAAATCAGTTTTTTCAGAAAAATGTTTCAAATAAAATTTCTAGGTTTCTATCTATTCAGCAAGCATTTCAAGTTTAAACGAAATCGTTGTAACCGCTTCCGAGAAAATTCCGAAAAATTCTTATTCTGTAAAATCGCACTTCCGGTTAACCGATTTTCTTCAAATTTGGAATTCTATCAATGCTTCTAATGTCTATTAATATTATACAGGTTGTAAAACAAATATAATATGTGTTAGTTTAGAGGAAAGCGTCACGCCACTGCCCCCTCAAACAATTAATTTTTCCGGGAATATATTGCGAATAAAAGTGACAGGTATTTATGTGTGTAGATAGTAAACGAAGTTTAAAGAAAATCGTTGGGGCCGTTTTCGTGAAAATCACGGAAAAACTGGAAAAAAAATAGCATTCCGTAAAGTCGCACTTCCGGTTGAGGGATTTTGCCCGAAATCTTCTTGTGTGATGCCTAAATGCCCCTTCTAAAGTCCTAAACGTCCATTTCGAAAATTTGTCTTTCTTCCTCTTACTATGTGTAATAAGGAACAGTAAAAAGTATTTTAATATGAAGTTATACTATGTATGCCATATACATAGGGTATAGCTGTCGCCCGATAACTACATGCTGGCAGTAAGAACTGCAGGTACAGAACTAGGGGGGGGGGAGATAGGGATTTGTGAGGTCACATAGATATATAAAATCTGATAACAATAAGGAAGCAAACAGCCTATCCTCCGACCATCGTATCGAAATGACAATACAGTCCAGACACGTGCCACTACACCGGTTCACCGCCTCCAAGCACCTGCTTGCCTTCATCGTCATATTGAACACCAATTATTTATTTATTGTATAACTATCTTCCATACATATCTACCTTTATATGTATATATATATATATATATATATATACACACAACAGATTGTGTTGTTTACTTTTATGTCTGGATTCAATCTGATTTCGTTTTAAATTTTTATTGAACTTGTAGAAATAAAATTTACTGAAAGAAATCTAATTGAACGTGTATCATACTGGTTTCCATAAGAATTTGATTAGAGAATTCTGTAGGCTCCTTGATTGCTCCTACCTTAGATATGCGTTTGAACGTAGTGTGATCGAGGGACGACAAGATAGAAGTTGCTAGCCTATATTCTCCTTCGGGTTTCTTACTTACTGCAATTATCAGGGACGTCTTAAGCTCTCCGTGGGCCATCGACAATTATCTTCGTGGGTCCTTTTCAATTTAAAAATGTTCAGGTTATTTAAACAATTCGTTGGTAAATTGTGGTGGTATTCATCACAAAACGCTGAAATTTCGTATTTAATGTCTTTATATGTAGTTCCTATAATGTGATAAAAATGTTGTGAAAATTAGTGTAGAGAAGCGGTAGTTCACAGAAAGCCGGAAACAGAAACTATTGTATGGTTTTTTTTTAATTAACATAAAAGTGCAAACTTGTAATTAACATATATGTTTAATCTCATTAAACAATATTAACCATTAAATCAAAACACCAAATCTGTCCATATAAGACATATATAACCTGGTTCGAGGGCTAAACATATGCCTGTATATATTACACATTTAGTCCTCGAACGAATATTAACAATTCACTAAACTTAGCCAATAAGATTCGAATTTCAGCAATACTTACGTAAATTACTTAGTTTGCCTTTAGTGCAAATTACAGTAATTATTTCACTCACTACCTAAGTGACCTGTGACCAGCCAATCACGATGATCGTTTTAAATGAAAATTTAATTTCATTCTTCCGTATGTTAACATTGCATTAAGAATTTATTTGACAATTTTTGGAAAGAATTCTGAAGGCGTGCAATCATTTTCAAAATTGAAGGTATTAAAAAACTGGCTCCGATTAACTTCTACAGAAGATCGGCTATCAGCTCTAGCATTACTATCCACTGAATATGAATTATTGATTGAAGAGATTGACTCTAATGAATCAAATTATGAATTTTACGCGGCTAAATGTTGCAAAAAATGTTTATTTTTTTATTTTTTGTATGAATAAATATTATGAATGAATATTAAAAATTATGAATTATAAATTCTCCAAACTTTTTTGTGGGACCTAGGCCCTAAGCCTCGAGTGCCTATTGGGCAAGACGGCCCTGGCAATTGTTACCATTTTAACTGACACATTTTCTTTAATCTACAATATTTACTGAGCGTTCAGTTGCTGTTAGCGACAACAGGTGGTGGGAAGTTGGTTTTTAGGACTAAGTTGGTAACCTTAATAAGACTACACTGCAGACTATCAAGCCGAGACATACTGCCTGGGCAATTTAGTGGTGAATCTAGTTTCTCAGTTCTCCTGCCGCCACAGAATCTATGGAAAATCAGTTTTTCTGGAAAAATGTTTTAACTAAAAGTAATTGGTTGGTCTGTGCAGTCAGCATTCCAAGGGTGAAGCAAATCGATGAAGCCATTTTAGAGAAACATGTTTTAAAAAACTCAGAAAACCTTTTTCTGGAAATCGCACTTGTGGTTAATCGATTTTTTCAAATGTGGACTACCAGCAAGGCTTTTAATATACTTTGATATTATATAGGTGTTAGAACTAGACATTATACTAAAGCTGCACGTTAAAGGAAAGATTACCGTCGGAAAACTAATAGTTATACGTGCTTAGCTTAAGTGTGTAGTTTGTATACGAAATTTAAGGGAAAAAAAGTCAATATATCGCACTTCCGTTGACGGATTGTGACCGAAACCACCATGTAGTGGTGGCGATGGTGGTACCTAGAAGGAAATTTCCACCTTCTCGATTCGTTCATTCCAGAGTTTGTCTAGAAATACACACGAGCTTAAGCACCAAACCATACGGAAAAAAATATTTGCTGTAATCTAAGGACTTTAAGACAAGTATTTCCGGGGGAAAAAACTCGAATTTCCAATATTTGCAGCATTTTTTTTCAATAAAAATCAATGTCGAATTCAACAGAAAATAGTGACAGACCGTGCATGCCTGCAATACGGTTACAATCACAACAAACAGGAAATGACAACTAAGAGGAAAATGGTTGCGTGGTTGGGTCGCAGTTAATCTGAAAAAATCGCAGAGTTTTAAATAAAAAAAATCTGGTATGACATTCTCTTAAGTAATACAATTTAATGAAGAAATTTTTCTTCAAATTACGACGTTTGAATGTTTAGTTGGGCTGGCCATAAAAATGGTGATAGGGTTTTAACTTGTATACTCGAGCAGCCTTATGTAGAGCACTCTATGTAATGTAATAAGTAGGAGATAAAACCTTATATTATACAGAAGTGGTACTTTATAGGATAGCATTCAAATAAAAGTGTAGAAATTTATAATGAGATGTTTCTACGGCAATGGCCTGACAAACATCTCATTGTAATTTTAAGGCTTGACGATTTGAATACCATTTTAAGATAGATATTTATGTATTTAGTAATACACCAAGTTTAAAGAGAATCGTTGGCGCCTTTTGGAGAAAATCACAGAAAACTAAAAACAAAACATTTAGTCGCACTGTTGGTTCACAGATTTTGTCCCAAATCTTCGTGTCTGATGCGGTGGTAGTACCTAAACAAACACTAAACCTAAACCTAAACAAATTGGTAATACCAAGTTTGAGATAATACTACGAAAAGATAACAGTTACAATAATACTGAATATCAGCAGCAGCAGCACCGGCATGGCCTACAACATCCATTCAAAACCTGATTACCAACATTATGTCTGCCAAGTCATTTATTAAATTAACTTAAGGGATTAATTACTGCCAAACGTAACCTCGTATAAGTAAAATGGGGACACAAGTAGGTTATAGAAATATATCTATAAGCGTTATAATTATGGTTGACCAAAACTGATTAATAATTTATTTTAAATTATCATATGCCAAATCAGCTGATTTCCTCCTATTCAATAAAGGGCCGGATCGGATTAGGGTCTTCTAACCAAAGAGGTCTTCTAGCGGCCTTTTTAGAATTTGCCTTATTCTTGTAGCTCGGACAGTACAGCCATTCTTAAATTAAAAAGCTTGCCTACTCTAGAATGTTAAGGTGTGACGCGAACAATGAAAGAGAAACGTGCCCCTCTACCTCAAACACACACTTGCTCCATTTAGTGGCCACAGGATGGCAAGAAGGCTTTTCTCAGGAAACTACGAAAGGGAAGGATTATTGATAACTACGGAAGCGAGTGAAAGTCCCTGCCCGGACAAGGTGCGGTACTCCGCGGGGATGAGATTAGGGGTGAAACTAACACAATCATCACTGCTAGGTATGTTGAAGAGTTAACGTTTGCTCCAATTCTCGGGAAAGGTTTCATGCTAATGCATGATAACGCCCCAGAACACGCACACAGCTATAGTTGTGACCCGCTTTTTGAAAATATCGGTACAAATATGATTTATGGATGAGCCTGGAAGATCACCGGACATGAATCCTGTAGAATACATATGGGACATGCTCAAGTTGCGTGTTAGAGCTGATGATCATCCTCCAACTATTCTGCACCAGCGCACTGTCCTACAAGAAGAATGGGATGCCGTTCGGCAAATGCCATGCAAAACCTGATGATGAGAAAAATTAAAAAAGGTAACAACATTTTTTTTAAAAAGATTTTAAATTTTTCGTTCTCTTCCATTTTTTTTTTTTTTTTTTTAATAAATTCAAATCAAAATTAGTGTGAAAAATTAACACTACAAGATATTATTTAGTTGGCGAATTGTATTAAAAATAGATTGTTGCACTATGTGCCCCATTTTTTGTGGCTGAGTGTATATAAATACCTTCATCCCCCGCCTCAAATTTAAGGTAACTAAACATGTTTAGTAAAAATTCCAAGTTTGAGGAAAGTTCATCAATTTACACAACTATGAGAAATGCGGTTTGAGAAAGTCGCCTGAGTTTTCCCCATTTCAGATTTTTGTTTCAGTAAACTGTTTTTAGATGATCATACCTTTATCATTATACATATTCTGATACAGTAGAGGTTATAATACACAGAAGGAGGCGTTCATGTAGTAAGAGGTGTTCGGGCGATGAACTTTAGTTTCAAGCCTTTGTCGCCGCTACTCGGGTTAAAGGGAACTATATACTACTGGCATGGCGCTCAAGTCGGGCGGCGTCCTGGGCATGGTGTATATGACATGCACGCACACACAAACCATACTACCGCCCAAAATGTGCCACTGGTACCTCCCTCCCTCCCGTGTGTGTTACCCAGATATATATATATATCACATAAACGTGAACAACTTGGTAGCACGTATGTATCCGACAGTTTTGTAATTGTAATAAAAATACAACACACCAACCCCCCAACTAGACAGAAAGAGATAAATAATTTGTTTTTTTTTAAATCTCGTCCTTTGAGACACTCGCACGATTTTCTGCAGTTACAATACATAAACAAATTTAACACTATTTCACGTATCTTCTTCAAATTTGTATTTAATAATAATAATAATAATAATAATAATAATAATAATAATAATAATAATAATAATATCCGAGTAGAACCCATAGTCCTTTCAGCAAGTGGGGTAGTGTCCCAGGAATTGCACAATAGTATAGCCACCCTGGAATTGGATGGAGTCGTGTTAAACACGGACCATATTGCCCGGACAATCATAACAAACAGTAAATAATAAATAATGTGCTTGGTTTCATCCTGCACATTATTACATTACATCCAGTTTTGTTATCAAGGTTTAAAAAAAGAAACAATAATAATAATGTAGAATTGATAGGACCTAATTGAAATTCAACCGGAAACATTACCTCCCTTGCTGGTATATAATACCAGACCAGTTATGCTAAAGATATTTAAAAAATAATAACAAAGAGATAATTATTACAAAAAAGACAACTATAAAATATACAAGTATTCGAAATATGACGTCACTGCACGTAAATAAATACAGAAATACAAATACAAATATAAATAGAAAATTTGTATTGTAGAGGACGAAAAAGGAGAGAGAGAAGAGAAACAAGAGAAGTTAAATAAAACTCTGAATCAAAACAAAAACTAATTATCTATCTAGGGAGAAAAGGAAGAAGAAACAAAGAAAGAAATATATATATATATAGTTATTGAAAACATGATTATATAAGGTAATGCGTGATACTTTGGCAGATTAAAGGGATGAGAGATGCCAACTAAGAGAGATCCTCAACTCTTGCAAATCTGATTCTCACGCCTAACGAGCATAACAATTAGAGGACAGCAGCACATTTGGCCAGTTAAGTAAACTTATATTTCAGTTCTGGATAGTAAGGCTTGCCCAACTGAAGTAGGTGGAGTTCAACCTATATAGGGCATTCTCTCAAAAAGTGGTGCAAGTACTCACGTCAATTACAGGAGCAGAGACAACACTTTCCATACAAGCGCTCCGTTACATAACTAGAATAGTCAGCTATTAAAACTTTGTGAACTAGAAACCTTTGAAAATTAGTAGCCCGCCTCACTGGCGCTTCACAATGGCTAGCTTTAATAAGAGACGAAAGTTCGGAAATGATAGTTCCAAGGAAAGTTCCAAGAAGAAATGTTGTCTGGGGATGGGGAGAAAGGATAGGAATACTGACTGCTTAGCGTAATGAGGCATTTAAACTAAAAAGATCGTTTATTTATAATCCGAATGGCAATTACTTTAGGTAGGCGATAGTCTTCTAGAGATTAAGTTCTCAGGCATTTTCAGATGGAGTTTAAGGGTGAAAGAGTTTATGTGTTCTAATGGAGTTGCTAAACACAGTATATAATTAGGTGTGCTGGTAGGCTGGTAGCAAGAGCAAACAATTTCTTTAGACATAAATCTCAGGAACTTTTCTAAAGCAGAATAGGCCTGAAAACCCCAGATCTGAGAACCGTAGCTCACTACTGGTTGGCAGATCTAAATAATTTGAATTTAGCTTTTATAGAAATGTTATTATTTAGGATAAAGTTTGATCAAATTTTGTTGATACCTGTATTTGCTGAAGAGACTTTGCTTAAGATATGTGAAGGAAAAGAGAGGCTAGGAGTAAGGGTAATACAAAGACATTCAATAAAATTTGCCTCCGCCCCCATGAAAGATCATAACTTTAGAGTTTTATATGTATTTTCGTTTGCAATATGATTCAAGAATTATAATGTTTCAGAGATATTTTTCGTGATAGCCTGCTTCTTTTCATTCATGATTATCGACCGGTTTCGGGCGTTCGTCCATCATCAGAATGTTTTGTCAAAACAGTGTGATAACCTAGACTTGCACAGAGCGAATTAGTTTATATACTCATGCAATAGAATTTCGGGCAACTATTTGAGTCTACCGTTACCATCATGGAAGAACTACTGGTCCAAGAAGAAGCCATTCTTCTGATTTCCTTGTTGGAGGGAGGGCCATGCTGAAGTGGCCAGAGGCTACTCCACAGATTGATCACCTGCCGGTAGTTATTCTCATTGAGCTCCTAATTTGCTGCGCGTTTTATGAACACATTGAAACTATACGGAAAACAAGCCAATTATCACGACAATCCACAAACAAGATGTAGGTTAGGAAAAGAGTTTTTTTTTTCTTTTTTTCGAATAACACAATAAATAAACTATAATAATGGGGATATATATATATATATATATATATACGTGTGTGGTGTGTGTGTGTGAGTATAAAAAAGGAAACTGGAGCGTAAATTTCTAAAATATACGGCGGAATCAGTCCAAGGGGGGTTAGCGTGGCAGTCTTTTTCAAAGTTTATAAATATAAATATATATAGGGGGTGCAGGACGTGTTAGAGAGGAAGTTGTAGGGAATGTTGGCACCACTGTATCTTCCACTTCCTTTTATTACAACTACAGGCCCATCTCCACGCCTACGTGACATATTTCTTAATAACGACTTTTTTATATACAACTTTTACGTAAAAACTAAAAGCTGGGGAAATTAATACTTGTAAATTACGACGCGCCTTAATCATGCTATATGAAAAAAAAAATCTGGGGTGCAACCTCATACGACTTCTATCTTTCTATAGTTAATATAAAGTGACGAGTTTTCATTAAACTTCAAATTTTGCTCGTTAGACCCAACTGAAATAGAGAGGTAGTGGAGAGGGGACATGCACCCTCCACTCTGGCAGTAGTGGCCACATTCTAATTCAGAAAAGAGAGAACCCCCAACCCCATATAACATTTGAAAATTAACACACTAAATTCCTCTAGGTACTCTACCTAAAAAATCTCTTTTTCAAAAAATATCATAAATTAAAATAATATAATAATAAGTTCGCACACCAAGTTGAAATCGTTATAGTCTGTTTCGAGAAAATTAAAACAAACTAATAAAATGACTCATTTATTTATATTTTTGATACGTCGACATATCACATCAACAACCACGATTTCTTATCTCCGCCGCGCAAATTTTTTAGCGTTCGATGTATCAATTTCCGAAGAATATATCAAATCCAATTTCGTTCCACTGTTGTTCAGAATGTCCCAAAGTTGTTTACAGAAGAAGGCTAGTCTGCCCTGCTCCTGTTGTCGCACATTACAAATCTGGAGATCGCGGTGGCCACTCCATAACTATTAGGAGACATAACATACTGAAGACGAAATGGAAACGAAATTGTATCTGATATTCAGCATAAATTAATAATTAAAATAAAATAAAATAAATAAATGAAATGCCTAAACCTAGCAGTGATAAGAAGAATCTGTGCGGCGGTGAATATTTGCCGTATCAAAAATATAAATTAATCTGACAATTTATTAATAAACTGTAATGAATATTTATAATGAACATCGTATTTCTTATTTCAATTAATTGAAATAAATATTTTTAGATACAGCTATTTTCAACCTGTGTATATATCCTTTTTAAGCAAGCCGTTTAAGAAAGAGTAAAAACCGACAGTATAGAGAATCTGTCGATAGAGGAGAATTATTACTGTAACACTGGCAGCTGGAATGGCCTATAAAGAAGTCCTTAAACTATGGTAGAGCATCGTAACAGTAAAAAGGGCGTCAAGTGTTAGGGAAAGAGGGCTATATGTAGTAGGACAGGACATCTCATTAGACGATTGATGATGACCCGACGGACGTCAAGTACCTCCTCAGCCAGCAAGCATCCTTTGCTGCCGGCTGTCCTGTATTCACAAAGTTCTATATCAATAGTAATTCCAAAAAAGGACTTGATTCACCAAGGACTTTGCCAAGGACCACTGGGATAAAGAATTAATTCACTGCTTTACTACTCTTTAATATTCTTGTTTCTTAATTTCCTTTTCTCCATCCTGTACATTATGTAAATCACCTCCCGATCAACCATTTCTTCTTCCAGTCCATGAAACCTGCGATTCGGTCGTCCACTTCTCTAGTCACCCTCTGAAATCCATACTAACACCCCTTAACATCTTTCACTCACTCTTTTCACTAGGGCTGCACCTGCTCAGTTTGCCTATCACCAAATCCACACTATTCCCAACCTATCCCTCAAAATGTCAATCCTAATAACGAAAAAACAATTTGTTTTTAGCTAATAGGCACTGTGTGGTATGTGTGTATGTATATGTACATTTCTACATACACACACAGTATTAGTACATATTACATACACCCACAGTATTATTACACATCACATACACACACATTATTATTACCATTACATAAACACTTGTTAAACACACTTTATAAATATGTTGCAATAAAAATTAATAAATTAAATTACGTAAAATCAAAGATGATAATAAAAAAAACAGTTTTTCAAAATCAAGTCTGTTAATGAACCTAATCAACTCTTTGAACACAACTCACTAATAGTAACTGAGTTGTGTCTAATTGGCGCCCATGGTAACCTCTGGTATCAGTAGTTTCCTAAACGAAGAAAGCACCGCTCTCTTTCACAAAGTTGTCATTCCAACAAGACGTGATTCCAAGTTTGCCAAGTCATAGAGACAGCCGTACATGCTACATCAATTATTATGCTAAATCTATACAGGTATGCCTTTACACTTCTGGAACCTGATAGAATCTACAAGTAACTTTATAGCTAATAGTAAAGATGGTTTTAATTAACAGCGATTAAAGATGGAGGGTGTTAGAAAGGATTTCAGAGGGTCAATAGAGCTGCTCCTACCGGTCACTCTTAAAAAGAATTCCTTGGTCGTGTACCCAACCACGCTGACAATCACCCTTCCTAAAATAAAGTCAATATATGTTTTTGGAGAGGACATGACTGGCATAGGAAGAATAATCAAATCTTCAGATGTGTGTGTGTGTGTACCTAGATGAACAAAATAACTCAAATAGGAAGCTCAAACTTGTTATTACATTTAGATTGCCACTATCCCATCTGAAAGAAAGGTTTCGAGCAAAATCGATTAATTAAAAATATGATTTAACTGAATATTTTATTTTCTTCAATTTTTTTAGATTTTCTCGAACATGGCGCCACAAATTTTCTTTAAACTTTTATTTGAAACGTTTTCCCAGGAAACTGAATTATTGAGAGCTCTGAAGAACCAGCAACGTCATAAGTGCACTATTTCAGTAAAATGTGTGGTTCTATCACCTACAAAATTTAGGGTATATTAAATGCCTTGCATTCAAAGTATGAAAAAATAGGTTAACCGGGAAAGTGTGACTTCACTGAATACTTTTCTGAGTTTTCCGGAGGTATTTATGTATCGTACAATAGTGTTTATACCTGTACAAGCATAACGATAAGTAGGTGCGACGTAGAGTGAATGCGTCTGTGCGGTGTGGATGATGAGCTTAGTGTTTTGACTGTGTGAGTACGCTAAGCCCCAAGTCAGGTCTATGAGTGATCATCACTTCAACATTGGCGCGAGTCAATACCCCGTTCTTGTTGTCAGATTGGGATATCCAATATGGACACCAAGATTACTGAAAGGAGGGAAAGGAAATGATGCCAGCAATCGACAGACTGACATTGTTCATAATACAGTGATCATTTCCAAGATGTATGTCAGCTTTAGAAGCGTTACAGAGAAGTGCAGAGAATAATATATAATAAACTGATAGGACCTGTTAGATATTGGGCCAGAGATACAAGAGTTTCACGCAACACTAGACAGAGTGACCTTTTGACCCGCACTGTGGTGGCCGGTTGTACCTCACCCTCACGCACTATCTCTCTCTCTCTCTCTCCACACTGAGCAATATCGGCCCATGCTTCACCCCCTCTACAAACAATCAATTTACTAAATCCACACGTTTACTAAATATTAACAAGTACAAGATTAACGATTTATTTCATCCCTATATTCCTAGCTACTAATAATACTAACCAATAGGAGAGTATCCTTCTTTATGAAAATATGTCAACGTCTTTTTGCTGTATGTATTGTGCAGTTGGTAAGCGAAGTTTACAGAGAATCGTTTCAACCAGTTTTCTAGAATCTCGAAAGACCAAAAATGAAATGAAGGCCATTCATTTCCGTTACGAGGATTTGGACGGAAACCTTTCAATGGGAACGTTAATCTAAATGAAGTTTGAATTTTCCTGTTATTTTTTTTTCTCGTTTCAAAAATAAATTGATAAAAATTTATTTCGATCGCATTTATACGCGTCATATAACTGTGTAGTATTTAAAAATTGTACAAATGCGCTTGAAACATTATAAAGGTGCTGGTACTGTGGCCAAGCAAACAGCGCAGGTTTATTTAGCTACACAAAACAGCAACAGAATTACCTAACATTTACTATCGACCAGGTTATAATATGAAGGTTACAATACAACAGTATGAGCAAAAGTATTTACTAAAGAAGCTTCCTCATATGCAAGTATACATATATACATAGTGACAGACAGACCATTTAGTCACGAGATGTGAGCACATTATTTAAGACAGGGCAAGGTAGATAAGAACCTAAAAAGGCCACACCTTTATTGCACAATAATTCAATATAAAACAGCTGATGAATGGTTGCCATGGAAACTGGTTGCAATTCTCTTTTTCTACATCTATAACAGCTGATTGATGGTAGCTAGCGCATTAAGCAAATATTAGGATAAATAATGAAGTGCGCGGGATTGTAAAATTAATTTTTTGGTTTACACTAGATAAAGTAATTAATAATTTTATAACACATAATGATGTTTTTATTATATTTAATAATAAATACAATTAATTGACTCACTCATACGATTTTCTCTTACTGTAATTAACAAATTCTCTTTAAACTTGCAGTTTTTACAGAATATTTAGCTGTCTGCAATTTTATTTATATAGATGGGAAAATCTCAACTATAATAAACGGCACTTGTGAGGGGGGAGCATGACCCCTCTCCCCAGATCACCTCTAAAAATCAATTTCTGAGGAAAAACTTGACTAATACAAATGATAGTGTGTACATGTATGTGTAGCTAGTACACCAAGTTTAAACAAACACAATACATCAGAGACATTTTCCGTGGTAGCCTGCTTCATTTTGTGGAACCAACCAGCCTGCCTGGCCAGCTCTGCGGAACCAACCACCACAACAAACACAATACAGTCTGATTACAGAAAATCTGAGAACAATGAAAACAATATCCGGTGTGAAACACTCACCCGACAATCTCTTACTGTGAATATAATTTAATCAAGAAATTTTCTTAAAAAATTGCAACACAACCATCATTAGTTGGGCTGGCTATAAACATGATGGTAAGGACAATACTTGCATACCTGAACGGCCTTATGTGGAGCGCTCTAGGTCAAAACCAAAAAAGGTTGCGCTTCTTTCAATTTACTGACAAGACCTCCAATACCCCCGTAAAATCAATTTTTTCAGATAATGTTTCAAAAAGTGATACGTTTCTACTGAGCAGCAAGCATTCCAAGTTTAAAGAAAATCATTATAACCGGTTTCGAGAAAATTAGGAAAAACTCAAAAACATATTCTGTAAACCGGTAAAACGATTTTCTTCAAATTTCGATCCTATCAATGCTTCTAATCTTCTGTATTCATATTATATAAACGGTAAAATCATATATTATACTACGGTACCGTAGAGGAAAGCATGACGCTACTGCTGCTCCATAAACCGTCAAAATCAATTTTCGCGGCAAACATCATAAATAAAAGTGTAAGGTATTTGGGTGAGTAGACAGTATATGAAGTTTAAAGGAAACCGTTGGAGTCATTTTCGAGTAAAATCACGGAAAAAAAAGCCATTCAGCAAAGTCTCACTTCCGGTTGATGGATTTTGCCCGAAATCTTCGAGCCTGATGCGGTGGTAGTGGATAAATGGAATACCAAGTTTGAGTTTCTCCGAACTTTCGTTTTTGAGATATTCTGTTAACCAAAATACAGAACCATTCGCTAAAGTGTTTACATTCTCTGTTACTAGGAGTAAGATAAAATATTACGAACGTGCCAGATTTTCGAAATTGAGTTTTCACCGAAATTGCAGAGCAAACCTGACCGCGAGTCTATAAAAATGGTACTTTTATTCTCCTTTCAAATAAATTACAGTTTCAGCATTGTGACAATTGTAATAAGAGAGAGGCGAGTACCAAGTGTCTTATTGTTTGTTAACCTCCTGTGAAATTAATTTTCCTAAATGGTGGAAAACTTTTGGTACCGAAAAAATGAGAATATGGGAAAAAAGAGTAAATAATTTGTAACGAACAATTTAAATTAAATATTTAATTAGTTAAGTGAGTGTGAAGGAGAGAGGGGGTGAGTTAATTTTTTAGATAATGGAGCGGCCATTATGATGGCAGTGGTGTAGAAGTAGAAGAGAGGAATGGGGTCACAGGTGTACGGGGATATTGTGGGTCGGAAGGAAAAGGTACCATTGGGTATTCTAATTAGGATAGTTGAGTGGACAACACGGCTTTGTGTGTGTCTGTAATGGACGAATTCTGTGGGGCTGGGGAGGAATACCTTCTAGCAAACTTAATTACCACAACCACGAGCTCAGACACTGCGGATCACTTGTATCTCGTACATAGTACCGCAGTGTCACTCGCACGCACACACACACACACACACATATATATATTGACCCTGCAAGATAACTCTCAACAAGCATACACAGCTTGCTCGCACTACACTAGTACATATCTTCAGCCTAAATCTTTGTTCCAACCCAAACTTATACATTCCTGAGAGGGTGGGGAGACCGACAGACTGCGTTACTGGACCGACCACTGACTTAAGCAATAACCACAAAGCTCTTTACACAGAGCTGGTCTTTGTTCTGGCGACATTACCGCAATCTATAGCAATGCAAGTCATCCTTTACTTGTTGTGATATTTACTAATTGTATATTTTATCAGATTTCTGCAACGTTGTTCAACTATATCAGTGCAGTCAGAGGCATTGGCCATCTGATAATTTATCTACTACAAGAATCTTGAAGAAGTGAAAGAGCTGTTTACTTTCTCTCACTCCTCCTACTAAGAGGAAGTATTGCGATCGTGTTCAATTTTCGATATTGAGTTTTCGGAAATACATGATTTGGGGTCCCCTGAATACGAAACAAATATTTTTACCCACTAGTCTATATGTGTTGTGTGTGTGTGTGTGTGTGTGTGTGTGTTAACAGAACATCTAAAAACGTAGAGTCGCCATGTTCAAACTTCGTATTCCGTTTTGGCACGTACCTACCGCATCAGACATGAAGATTGCGGGCAAAATTCATCCACCAGAATTGCAACTTTACTGATTTTTTTCGTGACTTTCTCGAAAACAGCTCCAACGATATTCTTTGAACTCCGTATATATACTATCTACACGCATAATTACCTATAATTATCTTAATTTGAAACATTTCCCAGAAAAATTGATTTTTTTGGCGGGTTTTGAGGGAACACAGTAGCGTTTTGCTTTTGGCTTCTAGTTTTTGAGTTTATTGGAATTTTCTCAAAATGATTACAACGAATTTCTTAAAACTGGAAATGCTTCTGCATATATAGAAACCTATGGGAATTAAGGATCTGAGAGTTAGTTTAAAATTAAATTTCCACAAGCTTTCCTGGTTTTGACATAGAGCGTTCTACATAAGGTCGTTCAAATATACAAGTAAAAATCTTCACTATCATTTATATGGCCAGCCCAAATGAACATTGTAACGTTGTAATTTTAAAGCAAATTTCTTGACTGAATTGTATTAATTAGAGAGTAAGAAAAAACATGTGAGTGTTTTACACCGGACATTTTAATTTAGTTATTGCCCCACTGTTCTGTCCTTCTATTTCTCTCATTTGCAATTACACAACAGTTTTCGGTAAAACCTTTAGCCTAGAGATAAAACCAACTAAATATTAAAAGGCCGCCAATTGTTAAAGTTGAACCATTTATTGTGCAGAAAATACCCCTTCTGGAATAAAAATACTTCAAGAGATTTTTGCGTTTTCCCCAACTCTCCCACAGCTTGACAGTCTGAAAATGTATACCATTATCTTGTTGAAAAGATATATATATATATACATAGAAAGCAAGGCAGAATAGAGAGAACTATCTCTAGTCCCAAGTTCATCCAACTAGAAATGAAGAGATAAAACCAGCAAGCAAACAGAGCTGGCTGATAGCACGTTTTAAACATCACCATATCCTGACGTCATAATACTATACATCAGAACGCCGTGTAATATAAACGTGTCCCCACATCTGTATAAAGATATTCATACTTTATATCAGTCTGCTAAGTTTCTGTCAATTTGAACGACTAGATTGCAGCACCGCCGGACAGGGCTTAACATTTCAAAAAGTTCACCTCCACTTTCATCTCACCGAAGGTGTGTTTTCAAATACAAGATCTGATAATACTAACTGATATAAATTTGTAATTGTTTGGATTTCAAAATTTGAATTCATTGATGAAAAATGAACTTCAAGAGTCTGATAAAACATCCTCTTGAAGTAGTCAAAAAAGTTAAGTATTTTTTCAGGCGGGCTTAAACGTCCACCTACCAAATTAGATGTCGTAGACGGGGGCGGAAGCACCCACTTTACTATTAACATTTTTTAAACGAATATAAAATTTGGCAGTTATACGCGCGGGGCTCCCAGTTAAAAGTTGGTGCATATAGTAAGTAACCACTACAACTATACCCCGCCCCTGTTACTGCAGTAAATAGTAGCTACACAAAGCACAACTAAAACCATACAGTTGATTATACTATATTTACAATGAGATCAACAAAATGTGAAGTTTATACATGGTAGAAGTAGTATGAAACACTCACACCACTTTCTCTTACTGCAGTGTGTACACAGATATAATCCTCTTACTAAATGTTTACAGTATCTTCAACTTTATATCAATGGGAGGGTCTAAACTTAATAAAATGATCAGTGTGAAAACTGAGTTTGCTCTGTGCAAGTCTGTCTTGTCACACTGTCTGAGAAACGCATCCTGAAGCGGCCTCTACACGGTCAATATTATTGTCAATACCAGTATTGACAATACTCTGCTAACCAATCACAAACTTTGTTACTTCAATAATTTTGATCGTGTAAGGTAATGAAGTATTGTGATTGGTTAGCACGAGTATTGTCAATACGAGTATTGACAATAATATTGACCGTGTAGAGGCCGCTTGAAGATGGGCGAACGCCCGAAACCGGTCGATGACCACAAAATGAAGCAGGCTACCACGGAAAATGTCTCTGATGCTTTCCAGCTCTGCGGAACTAACCACCACAACAATAAATAAAATGACTGTTTTGAGGAAATCATACACTCCCCCTCCCACTCCCTTAAAACTTCTGTAAATGAACTTTCGCGGAAAAAGTTCCCAACAAAAGCGATAGATCTCTGTATTCATAGTTGGTGTAATCAATTTAATTAAATCTGTTGGTGTTTTGAAGGAGAAAATCGTAGACAACTACACAAACTGTTGGTTCACTAAAAGCGCACTTCCGGTAAACCGGATTTTTCAAATTCAGAATTTTGACAACATATTTAATTCTAATTAATATATAAATTACATGATAAAATTGTATAACAAACTAAAAGAGCATGTTGCCGAAATTGCGAGTCTGAAGAAAATCGGTTGGCCTGAACATTTATTTACATTCTCCCGATTTTCTCCACAAAAACACAAACTACAAAATTTGTCAATTACAATTTTGCACTGCAGTAAGTGAAAGTTGTGCACAAGACCGAACCTCACTATACTCATCTACTTTGTTTATATAGTTCGCTCGGGATAAAGGCTCAGTTGTTTTTGTTTTTTTTTCAATTATTTTAACTTATAAACATTAAAAACAAATTTATTTATATACCTGTCGTTAATTGGTCTCCATTATTATTTTGTTTTCTCTTAATTATTTCACAATTAATTGATTAGTAAACAATGGGCGAAACTGAAGATTTATCCTCGGATGAATCATCAACTTCAAAACAAGATTTGAAGAGACCTAATTATGCAGGTAATTCTCCCTCAAAAATAAAGAAGTTCAAAAGGCGAACTCAGAAAAAATTCTAGCTGTGTTGAGTGAACAAAGTATAGAAAATGCGCCATCAACTTCCACAACTACGGCCACAGATCAACTAAACGTTATAGCTCCACCTGGCATTCTTTCCAAAAAACATTTGCAATACTTTCAGTTTCCGACTCAATGGAAACCAATCCTATAGCTACTCCAAAGACCAAGATCAATTCCAACATCAGAAGGCAGACTTCCCTCCACTTCATCAATATATAACCAAGAGGAGCACAGGCTCAACGTCATTTGCGCAAGTGATCGCGGGACCATCCACAAAACTCTCACACATTCCCCAACCACCTTCTCAATCATCAGCAGACATTACCAACGTTCTGACTCCTTTATCAATGAATTCAAATCTTTAATCACACCTCTTATCTCACTCCTCACATATGTTGTAAACAATCTCCTCCCTCGTCTCAAACGTTAATGCCTGCAACACAGAATTCTCTAATAATCCTTTTATGGAGCACTAAGAACTTAACAATCACAGACAAGAACTAGACGTGCTATTACATAATAGACATTGCGCTCATTTCTGAAACTCACTTCACAGACCGATCCCATTTCACATTCCTGACTATACGACATACAGGACCGATCACCCGGATGGTACCGCACATGGTGGCACAGCTATTCTTATATTAAATCATTATCTCATTTGCTAATGCCACCTAATTCGCTCAACTATCTCCAATCCACTGCAGTTTTCTTGCAATGCCATCCTTTTCCTTATACCCTAGCAGCTGTATATTGCCCCCCAAACAAAACCATCAGCTATACCCAGTTTACTACATTCTTCCAATCGCTCAATCCTAACTTCATTTGTGATGGCGACTACAACGCCTTACACGATGTCCTATCTCTAAACAATTACGCCTTTTTTTCTCCCTCACATCCAACATACTGGCCTTCTTCCTTATCTAAACGCCCTCACCTTCTCGACTTCTTCATTTGCAAGAACATCTCTACATTGCACACCAATGATAATTTATCTTAAATGATCTTTCTTCTGACCACAGCCCTGTCCTACTTGTGTTAGTAGATCTCTCTCCTATTCCAAAACGTCTGAAACCCACCCTTATTACCGGACATGTCGATTGGGATCTATTCAGAATGACACTTGAACAAAACTTGACTTAAAAGTGCCTATAAAGACATCCCAGCTAGAACCATATTTATACGACCTAACTAACTCAATAGAACAAAGCATTTGGTCGGCAACTACAAAAACAAATGTATTCTATCATAAACCCATTAACTATAATCTTCCACTACATAAACTCACGCTCATCACACGCAAAAGACAAGCACGAACCAAATGGCAACGAACAAGATATCCTTCAGACGTTACCTCCTTCAGACGATACCCTATCGAAGACTGTTCAACCAGCTAATCCGACAGCTGAAAAAGGAAATACGTATACAAAAATTACAGTACTAACTACCCCACATATACTGAAACATTAACAAATAAGGATAATTCTTTATGGACTGCCACAGAACATT